>JAGFMF010011390.1:6777935-6821163 GCA_019455555.1 Galemys pyrenaicus
CCCCTCAGCAGTGTACTTCTGTTGATCTGCCTGTTCTGCTCCCCGCTCTCTGTGGTGAATCCTCTCACCCCCCAAACCTCTGGCCTGTACCCCAGTGCTATCAACTCTTGAAGGAAGTTACCTGTGAGGACAGCAGAGTGGCCCCCTCCTCCTGTGATCTTTCTGACACACCCAGGTTTACAGAACTCATCCAGTTGCTGGGGCAAAAGCACGTCTTCCTTATGGCCAAGGCCAAGTTGCCCATAGCTATTTGCACCCTACGGATAAAATAAAATAAGCCAAGGGTGAAAAAATACAGGAACCATAACAGTCACTGTTTATTTATCTGTCTCTAGTCTTCTCACCCTGACATCTCAGGGCCTATGACAGACGAGATTTCATAGGCTCATTCTTAAGAGATTACAACCTCTCATGCAACCCACACTTAGTGACCCCCATCCCCAGGCACTACAATTTCCATGTGAGAAGAGCCCTTAGCATCCACAACTTACCCAGTGAGATGTCTCACCTTCTACCAATGCCCCAGTCCCCCTGCACTGCCTTTGGGAGATAGCATGGGAGTGCCTTCTGATAAAAGCTAATTACCTAGGGAGCCTAAGAAAAGAAATAATGAGGGGAAAGTGGGAACAAAATGAGTGGGAAATACACAGGGACCAATTAATGTCCCTTCTCTCCACATCCTCACTAGAAAAACTGGCAGTGACTTTCCATAGTCACAGTTGGCTGAGGATTATGGGCCCTCAAGCAGGACACATCATCATTATTTCACTGGTGCCATGAAAGAAGTTGGCAATAATCCCTAATGGTCTTTCCAAGTACAAAGCTTCGTGACTCTATATGGTAATAATTCCTATAAGGGAATATTACCCCTTGGTGGGCAATAGAACTATCATTAATCAACAATAAAGTCCACAATCAATAATCCAAAATACTGGCAACAATATGTATTTCAGATTCAGAGTTTTATGGACTTTAGAAAAGTTATCCAGGATATACATTATATTCACTACAAGGTGGGTGGGGGAGGGGCAGCACCCCATAAGTATCGTTTCTGCAATAAAAAATACAAATACAGTATGTGAACAAAGACTAAAATCAGCCTATGTCAGCTCAGTTTGGGGTTTTCAGAGCATTTGAAACCACATTAACTTCTTAAAACCCTAAAGCTTGGTACCTCAGACCATGGCTATATTTAGTGATAGGACCTTTAAAAGGTAACTAAAGTTAAACGAGGTCATAAAAGCAGGGTACTTATCTAATATGACTAGTATCCTTATCAGAAGACACACAGAGATGCTCTTCAGAGAAAAGTCACCTGAACACAGAGTGAGATGGTGACCATCCACAAGCTAAAGAAAAAGGCCTCAGAAAAAAACTAAACCTGCCGACACCTTGATCTTGGATTTACAGGAGACCACCAGAGCTGCGAGAAAATAAATTTTCCATTGGTTAAGCCACCCAGCCTGTGGCGTTTTGTTATGGCAGCCCTAGCTAACTAATACACTCCTCACGGATAACGCAGCAGGAAGACCCACCATTAAATGAGGAGTTAGGAAATGGGGACAGGTAGTCAGGTAGGAGCAGAGTGCCCCAAAGCCCATTCATTAATCTGAGTAAGAAACACTCAGTGGGAACCAGGAGGGTGCTCCCACCCCATGGCCAGGTGTCTCAGACCCATCTATCAAACTAAATGGGGAACAAGAGGAATCAAGGTGGGAAACCCAACTAAAAATGGGACATTCAGAACACCAATGCAATAAAACGGTGCTAAAGCAACAGACCAAAGGTAGTTTCAATACGGCAAGAAACTCAGCGGGCCTCACTAACCTAAGAGACCCCAACCAATCGGCAAGAAACACAAAATGGAGATATCCAAGGGCCAAACACCCCCACTCCTGGTCCACCATACCCATATAAACTCCTGCTTTTCGGCCACTCAGCAGCTACCTACTTGGGACCCCTCTCTCTTCCAAGAGCTTTCTTATCCTTCCTTTGAGCTATCAATAATCACTTGCTTTTCTGTATAACTCTAGTCTCAACAAGTTCTTTCCTCACCAAAAGCAAAAACCGAGAAAGGGTCCGCCTGGGGTCCTCAGATTCCGAGCCCACTCCCAACCCTGATTCCCAACCATCAAGCCCCCAGACACAGCAGTGGGATCCACAGTACTTTTGCTTCAGTGCGGAAAAGGCCATCTATGAAAAGCTTTTTCTGCCAGGCGTTTCCTCTGCCCTCAGAAACCCCAAACTCCCGCCAGGGAAGTCTAAAGACAGCACTCACACCAGACAATCAATCACCAACCCTACCTCCAGGGGACCAGCCAGATTCAGGTCACACCAAGCTCTTCTTTCTGCCAGAATGCAGCCTTACATTCAAAAGTGATACCACCTACTACTAATAACCGGTTTTCTACTTGAACAATACTGGTTTTAATAGTAATGTAGACGTTATGTCCCCCACCCCCAGCCCAGTCCCAGGAGCCTAAAGTCTTAGGTTTCTCCCAAATGAGCACAGAGTTCCAAACCCAACAGGTTCTCCACTCATTAGTCAACAGATATTTACTGAGCATCTTATAATGTGCCAAGCCTTAAGGCACCAGGAACAAGACAGGCACAGCGCTCACCCTTGTGACGCTTAGAGTCTAGCTAAGGAGACTGACATGAACAAATGATACATTTCATTACAACTGCGATACGTACGATGAAGAACCACAGAATACTATGTCTGCTTGGTACCATGCATCTGGTAGGATGCTTGCCACAGACGGCTGTGCTGAGACCTTCCTCTCTCCCAGCTGAGACCGTCCTCTCTCCCAGCTACGACGTGTAAAGGTGAGCCTGTCTCTCCGAGCTCCCACCAAACAAAACCAGCGCAGACTCCCACGCCCCCGGTAGAGGCAAGCGTCGGTCACCGAAGAACATCGGTAAACAGGCAATATCTCCGCTTTGTGCACGGCCAAACTCCGCAGGCCTACAGCAAAGGATGCTCTCGCCAGGCTGGGGTGGGGCTAAGGAAGGGCCTCCATGCTCCCGGCAAAGGGAGGGCGGGAGCACAGGTGGCCCCAAAGGCTCCGGGACCGGGCGGTCCTCTCTTCGGAGGGGCGTCGTTCAGCCTTCACGCGGTCTTCCTCGGCGCTATCCGGGCCCGCAGGCTCTCGAGGAACCAGACGCTCTGCTCAGCAGGCAGGTTCTTCTCCGGGCGCCTCTACCTCCGATCCGAACCCCTCCAGGCTCCCGAATCCCCCAGCGAAGACCCTCGCCTCCCGCTCTCCCGCTTCAGCCCCCAGGGCAAGATCCTCCAACCCAGATCCGTGCAAAAACCTCGGCCGCCCAGTTCCAAAACCGCCCACTCGGAGGCCGTGAGCCCTGAGCGGCCGTGAGCCCCGAGCGTCCGCGCGCCCCTCAATCCCAGCGGCCGGGTCCAGGGGCGGAGTCACGTACCCAGGCGAAGAGCGCGGCTGCGGCCCGGGCAGCCTTCGGGGCGCTCTGCTCGCGCTCCATGCGAGGACGCTCTGCCCGCGCTTCCGGGAGGGGCCGGCGCGGGGGAGGAGTGTTGGGGGCGGGGCGGGCGGGGGCGGGGCCGGCGGGAGCCGGGGGGCCGCCTCCAGAGCCGCCTCCCGCGTGCCCCGCCCTGCGCGCGGCTTGCGTCTCCGCCCCCGGCCTGCAGTCTGGCAGAGGCGCCCGGGCTCTTTTCACGGTCCCTCGCACTCTATATTTAGTAAAAAGGCTATACCCATGCACTGCGCTTAGCATTTCACAGAAGTCCTTCACGTGTTTGGTTCCTGGGATTCTCATCACAATCCAGAGAGACTGATAGGGCAGGGATTATATCCCCATTTTGATGGGGAAGAAATTGACCGGGGACGGGATGGAAAAATTGGATGGGCTGAACTGTCCTTAGCCTGCTTTGCTGTATGTGTGCAAAATCCGAAGGCGTTTCTTGGTAGAAGAGTGTAGTAATTTACATCGTGGGCGTTGCCTCGGCGCCAGGCACTGAGTGAGAATTTACACCTCCAGACACTGAATTGAGCAGACTGGTTTTCTTGGATTTCTGCCTGGGCGGTTCTAAGCCTCAGCGCTCCAGGCATGGCCCTATCCTAAGTCTGATCGTCAGTACTGGCTATTTTTCACCCAACAAAGGTTTTCCTATAAAATGACTTCCAACAGACATCCTCATGCACTGCTGGTGAATTAAATCAGTACTGACAGAAAATGTGGCAATGTACATCAGACTATGAAGACGATAGAGTAGGTAGACAGATGATGAATAGGTTAGGTAGAGATAGATAGGTAATTTACCCAGTAATTCTACTTCTGTTCATTTATTACAAGAAAATCAGAGCTATTTGCAAAGACTTAGACTGCACGTATTCAGTATGGGTCACACATAGTAGGAAAGAACTTAGAAACAATCTGAAAGTTTAGAAATAAATTGATTATGGAGTACTAGGTCGCTATTAAAAGATAGGTTTGGGAAGATACTGAACTTTTATTAAAAGGAAAATTGTTATGATGTCATTAAGTATTATACCAATTTTCATACACGTGCACATGCACACACATAAACATAAACTTGGGTAATGGATTACATTTCATTTTTATTGTCTTTTTTTATACTTTTTGTGCATAACCCACATCTCCAAGCCATGTGTTGTGTTGCAGATACTAATGATGATAATCCATATTCGCTAGGTTAGGCTGCTAATTGACCCAGGACTCACCACCTGTTATGCCAAAGAGCTCTGGAAAGTGTTTCTGGTGAACTTGTTAGACAGTCCTTCCTTTCAACCACCCACAGGCTGGTATTTCTGCCTGGAAGACCACTTGAGGGCAGCACCTCCCCCTTCTCTCTCCAGTCTGTCACATCTTGAGACCTGATGACCTTGCTCAGAAAAATGCAAACCATAAAGCAGCTCTTGGATCGCTTGAGATCGTGATGTGCAGAAACGATATCCTGTTTGCCGACTGTGTCACTTTTGGGGCCTCCCTGGTGGCGCAGAGGGTTGAGCGCTGCACTGTGAATCATCCGCGAGTTCCATCCCGGCCCAGGGAGGGGACCCCATGGCGCAGCAGACCTCTCCTGCCTCGTCAGCTGCTCCCCTCAGCAGTGTATTTCAGTCAGTCTGCCTGTTCTGTCTCTGGTGACTCCTCTCACCTCCCACACTCTGTAGCCTGTAGCCCAGCTCTTGTATGCATAAATAAATAAATCTTTTTTAAAAATCACCTTTTTTGTTCTTACCATTTCTTTCAAGCAGCGTAAGAAGGTGTAAAAATGGGGGTCTTCCAGTCTCAGTTTTGGTTAAGCCCCGGCGGCTATCCCACGTTATAAAGTGAGGTAGGAGGTCACAAAAGCAGAAGCTGTCAGGGCGAGGTCCAGAAACCAGTAGGTGACTTCCAGTCTGAGAAAGTTTGGAGAGGCTGAGAGAGAAGTGATAGGATGTCTGGTGATGGTTGTCAAGTCCTGTCCATCTCATGTTAAGGAAAGAAGTTCTCTTCTACAGGCTACTGAGAGCGAGCTTGGTTTGAATCCTCCTGAATGGGGCCAGAAAGCTGCTGACCAATTCATTCTGAGAAATCCAATGGCTGTGAGCAGATAGCTGCTCTGGTAGCTGAGCAGAGATTGATACGCTGAAGAAGTCTTTCACACTCAGAGATTTTCCAAAGAAAATCTGAAGATTTCCCCTATGAGTATCCCCCATGCATAGCAAATTGACCAGGAATAAATGGTCTTAGACCCTGTCCAAAGGAGTCTCTGGAAGTGTGAAGTGAAACCCCAAGAGAGTTGCCGACTAGGTTCCTAGAGGCTGAGGGAGAGGAATTCAACAGCCTAATCAGAGAGGTACATTCTTCCACAGCAAGAGATCTTTTTTTTAGCTTTGAAGCAATCAGCCATTGTTTATTGTGGGTGGATGCCCAGTCTCCTTTCTTTTTGGGCAAGAATGAAGATGGACCCTTGGTTCAGGCCCTTGTTTATGGAAACTTATTCACAAAGTGGTTGTGCTCACTATGGTCTTTTCTAGAATTCTGATGTGCAGGTTCTGATATCTATGTCCAGCTCTCACTATATTTGTCTGTTAGCATTAAATGGTATTATTAAGGGTGTCAGCTGGGCCCAGGTGCTTTAATACTAGTAGATTTTTCTCCTTGAAATTGGTAAACTAATAACTATTGATAAACTAATATCATGGTGAGTTTCTTTATGTCATTTTGTCACCATACCTGAAAACATGTCTATTCATGAACGCTGTGTCTTTTGTACTCTCAGTGCACAAAAAGAAACAGGGACTGCTTTTTATTTTCATAGGCTGCAAGTGTGGGCTCCCTTTCTGCTGCTCTGATGAGATTAATCATATATTAAACATTTCATTGACACCACTGAATATTTTCAGACGGACTCTTGTTGTTTTTGTTATTCTGTAGTTTTTCTTTTCCCCCAATGGAAGATGATTATTTTACTCTTAATTTTCTTCTGTGCAAAATAGCATCTTTGAATGGCCGCTAAGACCACATCAAATGTTCAGTTGATTTTAGCAGAGTCTGTGGGTGATGACACTGGCTTCAGTAGATGGAACACAGCTAAGTCCTGATCATTTGTACACATTGTGATGATTATAAATAGGTGCATTTTGGGTTTCTGCAATGTTTCAAGAATATAATTATATGTTACTATAGAATTCTTGAAGAGTTCAATTATAAAATATAATACAATTTTAAAATAGATAAATGAAACTGTCCAGATAAAGTAAGTTAGAAACAAAAAGGGAATTCAATTATAAAACACTCAGTAATCAGCTAACCTCTATGCGGGGCTGCTACGGCAATATTATAATGTGACAACTAAATAGAAAAAACTTTATTTTTTCCAAGGGATGCTTAACTTGTAATATCCCCCACCCGCCCCTACCTTTAACAATAGGTATTTTCCAAGTAAAGCACACTTTATTTAGTTCCATGTTCTTGTTAGGCCTCATCAAGTCTAGAGAGAGCCTTCCTGGTATCGTATTATCATCACCGCAAGAGAGCTTAAGAAACAAGAAGATGAGGACCTCCAAGACAGCACAGTGAGTCAATACTACATACCCAGTGCTGAAAGCACACCTGCTGCCTCACAACAGTACCAGACCAAAAGAACTTTCTGCTTGGTACCTCTCTCCCATCATTGTTCCCAAACTCTGGAGGAGCCAGAGGCATCCTACTGAGTGGGAAAGGAAGTGTAAGAAAACAGAGAGATTAAGCACACACCTTCCTTTCTCAGTTCTAGGGAAGAAGAACTTTAACCTTAAACTTTACACAAGACTGGACTTTTTAAATAATGAGATTGTGTGTGTGTGTGTGTGTGTAAAAGAGAAATTAGAAGGTAACAACTAAGAGTGAGCAAAAAATTCAAACAAGGGAGTCACAGAGTCAGAAGTCTGAGAAATTTTCTGATGTCACCCCTTGAATGTAGGAGCGTCAATTCTACAGTTTCTGATTGAGGCCAGGTGTAAACAGTTTGACAGTATAATTTCAGTGCCTTATCTCCCCATAAGAGTAAAATATAACTTGGCCCATTCAGACTATATTTTTGTACTGTACAAGTTGGTTTTCTCAATATTATTGGTATAATAAGTATTGTCAAGACCATTCTTTTACAGATGAGAAAACTGAGGTTCAAAGAAATTAAGTGATTTACTCCAAGGTCAGATTTCTTCCTTTGCTAAAGGCAGATTAGCTAGCTGAAGACCAAGTCTCTCACTAAAAACAAGAACAGCTGGGGGGATATATTTAAAAAGCTGTTCAATTCGTTAGAGAGCTATCAAAGGACCAAGAATTTGAAGGGCCAAGGTCTGGAAACTGAGAAGTTATATTTGTACAGGTTTTTTCTGTGAAGCATCTGATCAGCCTGCGTCACAAAACTGAAGCTCAAGTTTTAAATTGGCTCAATCCCTAACTGGACGAAGATCTTCCCATGCCAGTATATATTTCCCACTAGAAACTTAAGTTCATTCCCCCTGGAAAAAAGATAAAATTATACAGAAACTATGTGGGAATCTCTGATTAAGAGCGTAATTGTAGGGATGATTCTTTATATGTGGATAATAAATTTCCCTTTACAAAGTCCTCTCACAACATAATTCCTCCAGTAACCCAACAGAGTAGATTTAATTTGTTTTACAAATTAGGAGCATGAGACCTGACCATGTCCTGATTCTTAAGCAAATAAAATTGCTAACATGTATTTAAACCAGCTTTAATGTGTTTGACAAAAAAAAATACTTGTTGAGAACACTCATTTTATGTCCTTTTATTATCCACTTGGATAACAAGCCTGCAAATCATAAATGTACATTAGATAACAAAGCAGACTGGACTGCAATAGGGCATAATTTATATACTTCCTAGATTAATGTCTGAGCTGTACTATGTGTTCCTTTAGATAATTCCAGGAATGTTCCTTTTTTTCAATTTGAAAGTGAACTGAAATTTTAAGTATAAATTTCTGTAGTTTGGTGTGTCTGTCATACTTGTATAACTCCTACTGACAAAATATTCAGATTAAGATATTACAGCCAGCTTTGGAAGCTTTCTTCAAAAATTCAGAAGGATGCAATCCATGTGTTTGAGTATAAATCACAGATTGAGAATTACAAATCAAACTTTTGGCCCCAATTTGTTCTCATATATGAGAAATGATTAACATATTCCTAGATGCTTTGAAAGATATAAATTAAAATGCATGAAAACTAAAAAACTCTAGGGCGCCACATGTTATAAAACCAAAAATTAGAAGAACTGAACTCAATCATTAAATAATCCTTGTGACTTCAATGTTTATTTTAGTGTGCATCAGACATAGTTTAAATACCACAACTTTAAAAATCATTAAGTTTGATCCTTAACCATGATCAAAGTTGTCTGAAAATAACCAGATACAGTTTGCATTATTCGCTATTATTTGCCATCATGGTTTACTTACAATAGATTTCCTACAACCAAATATGCTAACTATTAAATTAGCTAATCAATATTTCAAATGATTCTACATTAGCTAGTATAGATCTATTTACTATCAAATATATACTTAAAAGTTGATCAGCTACTAGAATGGGTAAGTAATGTAAGAATCCTAAAGAGAATGAATTATGCTTCCCAATTCTATTTCTTTACCTATCACCAATTTTAAAAGTTCTTATAATTTATTTTGCAGTCTAAAAGGATTAAAAGATCTAGTGGTCTACTAAAAAAATCATGTTAAATAGTATGCAATTTGGCTACTGATTTGGGGAGAAATGACAGTTCTTTATTTAGCTGACTAAAATTAGAAAGGTGACTGAAAATATGACCCTTAATATACCACTAATACAAATGAGGAACCTGGGAGAGGAGGTTAATGGGGTACAATATTCAGGTGATTCTGAGTTCCTTTTTGGACATGTTGAGTTTGATATACCTGACAAGACTGCCACATTGCATGACCTAAAAGTCATTTTATGCAAATGGTGTCACAGCAAGTTGTACAACATTGGCCTGATTTATGAGAATCTAGTAAATATCCTGGCAGCTGGATTTAAGAGGAAAATTTTTGAGAAAAATAACTTAGAATTGAAAATAGGGAAGTCATCTAAAATAAGTGCAGTCATGTATATGCAGATCTGCTTGATATTCCCCATGCAGGGATGGCAGAGAGCAGAGCCAAAGAAAGAACAAAGTCTTGTTTTAGTGAAGAGGAGAGGAAAGAAACAAATTAAAGAGACTCAAACACGTATTCATGAGCCTCACTTTCTATCAGGTCTACTCCTTGTCTACACAGCTGACATAAAAGCTGACCTTCGCAACCCTTGTGTTATTTATAGTGTTGGTTTAAAATGCTCTTCTTGACCTTTCTTACATTCTGTTTCCTCCCTATTTCTCCATTGCCTATCCTCATGACTTGGCTATTTATGGTCTCACTTTACACCTTGGAAATAAAGTGCTTGGCACAGCTTTAACTGTGTACTTTCATCTCTCTGAAATCTCCCTTTGACAAGGCCTCCTGCTGACCTGAGATGATTCCATCATACCTGAGTGCAAGGGGCACCCCCACCAAGGTTCCTTTGGTACAACAGGTAATCTAAAATAAAACCAGCAGCATGCACTGTCAGAAAGGAAGGAGTTTCCAGGAGGTTGGTCACTTAAGAAGGGGTTCCCTATAAAGCTCCAAATTCTTAGCTTGGGATAAGTACTATATCCTAATCAATCTTTCCAGATCTACCTGCTCCTATTTTCCTGTAAGACACTCCATCTGGGCCTCCCTGGTGATGCAGTGGGTTAAGCAACGCACTATGAACCAAAGCGCGGCCACTACAGCATGAGTTCGATCCCTGCCTCCGGCCAGGGAGGGGACCCACATGGCATAGCAGACTTCTCCTCCCTCGCCCGCTGCTCCCCTTAGCAGTGTGTTTCAGTCAGTCTGCCTGTTCTGTTCTGTCTCTGGTGAATCCTCTCACCATCCTGGACTCTGGCCTATAGCCCAGCTTTTGTATGCATAAATAAATAAACCTTTAAAAAAATAAAAAAGACACTCCATCTGAAACTAGACGACTTGCTCTTTACTATGCTTTATATGCAAAGGCCTCTGTATCTTTGCTCAGGCTAGAGCAAAGACAACTAGGTTCCTATTAAATTTAGGCATGTGGATGTGATCGAGGCTGGCACAAATTCAGTGATAAGAAAAATATTTTAGAAATAAGAGGGGGTCTTAGGTTGGAAGAGTCAACTCCATCAAGGTATTTTAAGTGATAAGAAAAGTCATTTTACACAAGAAGGACTGAAGAAAATGAAATTAGCTGGCACTACCTATCCATCAGGTTAAACAACTTCTTTATAAAACTAATAGCCAGTGAATTATATGATATGTGAATTATATTTCATTAAAACTTTTACCAAAAAAATGCCTTGAGTATCTAGGTACAATTTTTCAAAGACCACTGATCCATTAAGGGATGGGAATACAGACTATTATCTGGATGCTGTCCCTTTATAACCAAGTCTTCACAAAAAGCAAAACTTGGCCCACAGGCCTCTGAATTGACCTCAGATGCTTTCAGGATTGGGGCTGGCTGACAACGGTCAGACGGTCGGCTGCCTGTTGATCTTCGCGAGGACATCACTGACAACGTCAAGGTCGTGCCGTAGCTCGTTCACAGCGCTGGTTATGCTCTTGGTGTCTTTCAAGACCTGAATACTCTGTGTATAAGGGTTATACTTCACGCCAAATGGACGCTTAATTGTTTTGGTAAATTCTCTATTTAAGAAACAAATAAGAGACAATCAATTTCAAGGTTGGGAATAGTGAAACTAAACAAACTATAGCAAATCTACTTTACACACCAGGCGAAAAACAAATCTTTATTAGATGTTCGAGCAACCAGTCTGACTTATACCCTCCTCTGCACAGGTGAAAAATCTAAAGACATGGCTATATCTATTCTGCATTACTAGGGAGAAAGCCTATAGATAGCTTTATTAACAATTTATTACTTTATATGTCTATTGACTACAAAAAAGAGACAAGCCACAGTAGCTTTATCAGTGACGATGACATTTGACCACATAGTAGCGACTCATTGGTTGTGATATACACAACTATAGCTACACACACACACACACACACACACATATTGAAATTGGCCAGGAATCCTCTTTTGCTTAAATGACCTAAAGTCTATGCTTTCTTCACTCATGAAGGTTCTATCTTCATTATCAAGGTAATATTTGAAACTCTCATTTGACACCACCAAGAACAAGGTGTTCAAGACCCTGTAGGGCATCGCTGAGGACAAGTGTCTATGGGGTAGGAGCTGAACTCCAGCTTGCAACCAACCTGGTCTACCAGAAATGAAGCCTCCTTCCACTTGAGCAATGGTGCCATAAGTGCTAGAGAAATTCCTACTGGTATTGTTACTTGCCTCTGTGCACTGTATATCTCCCCACCTAAGAGAAAACCCCTGGGAGACAAGGACTATGTCTTCAACCCCTTTAGATCTCCATTACCAAGATGTGACCTCATGACCCCTTCCACCACCTTTTGTTTTGCTGATCTGCTTGTATAGCCCTTTCCTTTCCTGCTACCCATAACTCTGTTCAAGTGTTTATTTTCACCTGAAGTACTCCATGAATTTCTGAGATAGCCTCTCTGCCTCCAATGTTCTTTCTTAACAACACACTTGGCTGATTAGTAGTTAAAACACTGCTTTCATTGCATTCACATATTTTCTATATTTCCCACCCCTTTGCCTTTCTCATGCCTTCCCTTCGCTTAAAACTTAACATATCTAAATCCCAACTCTCTTTTAAGTCCTTTTTCAAGTTCAACAAGCTCCAACTGCTCCGGAATAAAATGCAAATGTTTCATTGCACAGTTTCTTCTTTTCAGTTATAAACTCTTTAATGGAAAGAAAGCAATTTTTCAAAGAATTGATCAAATAACAAACATCATTATAAGCAACAGATCCTAAATACCAGATAGGAGAGAGAGATGTGTTACTGGTAGAAGGAACCTAGACACTTTAACTATCCGGCTGCATATTTATGTGATTTCTTACCCTTCCTCTACCTATCTTTTACAGAGGAAAATTAAGGTATGAGGAATATATGATTTACCTCATCTTTTCCTTTGCATCTTCAAAGTTTTCAGATACAAAATAGACATCCTGAAAAGTTGTGATGAGACACTCCTGTTTGCATGTAATCTTGGGGTCAAAGGGCTTTACTTTGGCATGTCCAGAAAGTGCATGCTAGAAGATAAAGAATCAAGCAAAGAATATGATCTATTTTCATAGATTACATTCTATACACAACTGTCAGATTGGTATACCTATGAGTGTATTACTAAAAGTGATCCTAACCTTCCATTCTGAGCTTATTTCCTACTGTTCTATGTAACCTACAATATACTCCAACAAAACAAATGGCTTGCTGCTCCCCATAAATGCCCAAGGTCATCTCCTGGCTTTATACTCTTCTCCATATAGGAGGTCCTTTATTAATTCCTGCATTATTGCACCTACTTTCTACCCTGCACTAGTTATGCCCATTCATAGCATGCATCCATTATACCAACTATACATTTCCTACCTACCACCAGGTGGGAGACTCACTGACAGCAAACCAGTGCTTTGGCTAGTGTTTCACAAACATCCATCACTCAACAAACTTAAATCTACTGCATTATTGGATAAATAATATATCTCAAAGAATTCCCTAGAATTTCTGCTAGAACTACTGCTAGCATGACAAAGGGAAATAGCAAGACTTTGTTAGCAAAAGCTTCAAAACACTATTTTATTTAAAAGATATTTAGTTCTAAATCCAACTATGTCTTGGGAAACAGAAAATTTATCTCTTAAGTTCTGCTCACTGCCACCCTAAATATTCTCCCTATCTATAGTAAGCTCTTGTGTAAGTCCAAAAACTCTTTCTGGTCATACCCATTTTAGCTTTTTTTTGTATACCTTATTTTTCAAAGATTTACATATGTATGCCTACAAAAACTGGGGTACAGACCAGAGGTGCAGGGGTGAGAGGATTCATCAGAGACAGAGTGGGGAGCAGAACAGGCAGATCTACTGAAATACACTGCTGAGGGGAGCAGCGGGCCAGACAGGAGAGGTCTGCTGCACCATGTGGGTCAGCTCCCTGGCCAGGGATTGAATTCATGCAGCAATGGCTATTGGCAGTTTCATAGTACTGCTATTTAAACCCTTGCACCACCAAGGAGGCCCATCATATCCATTATTTTAGATGAATATGGTTACATGCAACGATTCACAAGTCTTACTTTGAGTTCACTGATAGAAGAAAGTAATCCAGCACCGTAGACTTTTAGTTGCCCATCTTGTTTACACAGACCAAACTCCACAGTGAAAAAGTAGCACTGCAAAAGGATATTAATATTAGTTTTACATCCCAAATGCCTAAATTTAAAACAAACGCAACTCTTAGTCACTGACCCTAAGTACCCTGGAATAAAGCCCAAGACCTCCAGACCAAGCTCCCAAGTTATTTCTCCATCTGGTCTCATTCTAAACCAGCTCTTCTCAAACTTCTGTTCCCAGGATTCTCATACACATTTGCTAAGGGCCCATTTCTATGGGTTATAGCTAGCTATACTTAGCATATTAAAAATGAAGAAAAAAGTTAATGTTTACTGATTCATTTTAAAATAGACTACTTTATGACAAAAAAGTAACATTTTAATGAACAGTAACTCCATTATACAAACCCAAAAAGTGAGAAAAACAGCATTGTTTTTCATGTTACAGATTTTTTTAAATATCTGACAAGACGTTACTTAATATCTGACTGGAAAACAGAGAGATTCTCATATCTGCTTCTGTATTTAACCTGTTAGAATATGTGGTTTTGGTTCAAATATATAAAGAAAATCCAGCCTCACACAGATAAGTAGTTGGAAGAAGGTTGAGTATTTTAGTAGCCTTCGCAGATGATAATTATGGATTTGACACTACATCAAAATGTAACAAGTGGTAGTTTCTTCTTTTTTTTTCTTCTCACCTCTCCCTTCCCTCCAACAAGTGTAGATTCAGCTGCAATGTGGAACCTGAAACCATATCAGTGAACTCTGCCTGTTACACTGCCATTCATTTTACACTTTGAATGGATCTTTACCCACCCATGATTTTGCCCCCAAGGATCCCATAATGGTGCTCAGGGACCCCAGGCACCCCCAACTCGCAATTTGAGAAGCTTTTTTCTAATCATCTAACCTATTTCATACCACCTGCCCATCACAATTCTTTGCTCCAGATCTTGTCATTCCACATATACACCAAGCATTTTCTTGTCTTTCCTCAGGAACCCTCATCCTGAGATGCTCTTCCTTCCTCTCTTGGCACATGAGAGCAGAACTCCTTTTTTCTGGTCTACTCCAAACATTCCTCTTCCATGAACCCTTCTCCACACAGTTCCCTGCACTGCCACTCTGCCTCTAGAGATGTAACACATTGTAACATCACCGTCTCCTCATCCTGGGAGGCAGGAACCAGGCCTGAACCATCCCTATTTCCAGCACAGTGTCTCCTATCTAGTGTTCAAAAATATTTTTATCATCATTTTTAAGGAACCCACAATTTTTATTGAAAAATAGAAGATATATAAACTATTAACATTATTGTAATCTAGAGTTTCTCTACATTTTTAAAAATCATGTCTTTTTTGATAAATCTTAAATTCTTACATCCTCCTTTCACATTATTTGAATTATATATACTAAATATTATGAACATAAGTTATCTAACAGTCATCTGGAAAATGCACTTTTAAATTACACAAATACATCCCACCCCAGCTAAGAATTACTGATTGATATAACTATTTCCAGATTTATACCGTCGCCAGCTTTTGAACAGCTTCCTCTGAAGCTCCAAGGGAAGCCAGGCCAATTTCTTGGGAGAACTGAGCAAAACTAGGTTCAGCCAAGAGGGGAACATGACCTAAGAGTTCATGGCAGGTGTCTCTGAAAGAGAGGTACAAGCATGTCAGGTTGTGATGCTTGACATAAATGCAAAATCCTCCACTCAGTCGAATTAAAATCTTATTTTATAAAATAAAAATTTTCTTTAAATTCAATAGTTCCAGTGGTATACCACCAAGAGATATCACAAGAGACACTAACAAAACAGTATTTAGTTCAAAATCTCGGCCACTAACGGACACATACACACTTGTGCACACAGACGCCCACAAATGTACACACCCTCCTCCCCCAAAATCAGATCTGCAGTTAAATGTCACCTTCTCAGCAAGTCCTTCTCTGGTCATCCTTTTCAAAATAGAAACACTGCACACAAACATCTCTAACTCCCTTTCCCCTTTTTGATTTTTGTCAGTGGAACTTAGTACCATCTAACCACCTATATTTGCTAGTTTGTCTACTATCTGTATCCACCATTTGGAATATAAGCTCTAGGAAGGTAGAAATTTTCAGAGTTGCATTTCCTATGCTTTAATCAGCACCTGGCACCAAAAATATTAGCTTGTCACTTCATAATAGGAATAATAATAACTAACACTATATAACATGGAGTATATAACATGTGCCAGGCACTGTTCTAACTGTCTGACATAGGCTAAGTCACTTCATCTTCATTTTAAAAAGCCATGAGTTCAGTACCCTTATTCAAAAAACTATTAGACAAATGAATACTTAAGTAGAAGTACTTACGGCTCTGGAGTATAGAGAGGATCTGAACTGTGTCTCATGTACTGTGTGCAGTGAAAAACTCGAAAGGCTAAACCTGCTAAGAAATCTCTAGGTGATAAGTAACCGGCCACAGGACGAATCGAGAAACCTGTGCGTTCTGCAAAGCAAAGGAGAAAACAGAAGCCTTCACTAGAACAGATCATTACTGCAGCATTCTACCTCAGCTAGTGGTACCAGGTAACACACTGGGGAGCACATGGAAGCTAAAATTTATCATATGTGTCCTATGGGGAAGTAATAATTATGAAGCACTTAACATGTCAGTGGGTCAGGTAATGAGCCAGACTTTTACATATCACTTCTCCTTTCATGTTTACTACATGAGTTAAGTTTATTCTCCTCATTGTGACAACTATAAAACTGAGGGACAGAGATTCAATATTGTGTCCAGGACCACAGAGTAGATGGTAAAGGTAGGATGAGAACCCAGGTGTCCTTAAACAACATCTCACTGTCTTCCTAAAAAACAAGATTTAGAATAGTCTCTCGATAACATTTCTTTTTTACAAAACTCACTAATAAGATATATTCATTCAGTTCAAGAGCATTCTTTAATCAATGTCATTTTAGTCAGTACTGCCTCTTGTAAAGTGGTTTCTTAATTTTACCTAAACTGGATCGTGCACTTCCATTTCCCAACCGTTGAAACTGCACATTCAGTATAAAAAGCACCTCTTTGAATCCCCATGTGAGTGTGGAGCTTTTGTGTTAACACCCCCATGGACACGGTACTAACAATCTCATGAGGCTGTTCTATTTTAAATTGCTCATTTATCAAAGTCTCCTCCATTTTGAACCCAGAACTTTCAGCTTCTATTCAATAGTCCTATACTTCAGAGTCATGTGATAATTCTCTATTACATAAAATGATTTTCAAATATTTAAATAAAGCCGTAGTGTCTCTTAAACCCCGAGACTGACTACCACGATTCCTTCAAATTTTATTTATTTATTTACATATAATTCTGCTCACTTTCCCCTACACTGGCTCCAGGTGATGACTGTCCATCTTCAAATGTGGTGCCCCCTACAGGACAGAGTAAGGAAAATTCTGACCGTCCACATAACTGGAATTAATTCCTCTACTATCAATAGATCATAAACAAAACAGTGTTCAACGTTCCCCATATAAAAATTTAACTAGTGTATCACCTTTTAGAAAATTTGAGACATCTTCCAATTGTGGGATATTATCTTCCCTATAACCACAATATTTAGAAAGCAAAGGCAAGTTTTTGAGATACTCTCTGCAGGCGTGGGTTGGGTAAAGTTTGATGAGCTCTCGAAACACATTTCCCCAGGTCTTAATCTCCTCTTCAGTGAATTCAACCTTAGGAATGGGGTCTCCACTAATGATACAAAGGGGAAGAATTAGTCTTAATTAGCATTCAACAAATAGCAAGTACTTTCTATTTACTAAGAGACTATATGTAATTCATTCTGTTTACTTACTTTACCATTTCAAAGTTGGGAAAATCATTTTTATAATAGACTTACTGTTTATAGTTCATAGCCAAATCTGCAAAGTACTTTCGTCTTTTACGGTAGACGTTGTCTTTGAAGCCCTGAAAATTGAAAAAAAGAAGTTTTTTTAGTGTCCATACTAAGCAATATTTGACAATGATAGTGAGGAAATAATTCACATTACTTAAGATATTATCAAAGGATTACGAATTGTTCTCATGAGCACGCATTATTTAGAAATGTATAGTTTTTATTTTAAAGTTAATGGTACGAGAAAGCTTCCTACTACCGTGGCTACAAAGATAAAACACATTATTGGTAGAAAGCTACTATATACTGGCTACAAAATAAATTAGTTTTAGAAACATGAAACGTGGCACTCTTGTCAACTCTTTTTGAAGAATGAGAATTTTTTTTCTTAATCGTTCAACTACATCTTCAGTTATATTTTTCTGCAATCGTAATTAATAATACATGAACTTATGACTTAATAGAATGTAGTCTCAGATACAAAAATGCAAAATCCAAATAGTCATCATTTATGGCAGCAAAAAAAAAAATTTAAAAAGCAGAATAGTCATGTTACAATTTATACCTATGAAAAAGTAGCAAAAGGGCCTCTCTAGTGGCCCAGTGGGTTAAACAACACACTATGAAGCAAACCACAGCCACTGCAGCACGAGTTCGATCCCTGCTGCCGGCCAGGGAGGGGACCCACATGGTGCAGCGGACCTCTCCTGCTGTGCCCGCTGCTCCCCTCAGCAGTGTACTTCTGTTGATCTGCCTGTTGTGCTCCCCACTCTCTGTGGTAAATCCTCTCACCCCCCAACACCGCTGGCCTGTACCCCAGTGCTTGTATGCATAAATAAATAATTTTTTTAAAAAAAAGAAAAAGTAGCAAAATAAGACATCAAAAATAAAGCCCAGAAGGAAACAGACAATAAAGCAAATAATAGGAAAGTTGGGGAGGACACCTGAAAAGAGAGAATAGACTCCTCCTTCAATACAGATTCATGAGTCCCTTCTAAACACCTGGCCTGTCTAAACAAAGCACAAGAAGTTTAGATTAACCTTTTACTATAGATTAATATAAAACCTATAAAACAACATGATAAGTACCTTATTAGAGATGCACAAAATGACACTCACGGGCAAAAGATAAGCTCAAACCCCAGAGTTCAGGAAAGGTTCCCCAACAATAACTCATGAGCTAAGTCTCAAAAGAGGAGTGAAGATAACCAGGAGGAAGAGGAAGAAAGAATAGCACCAACACAGAAAAATGAAAATAGCATGTAGTGCCTAAGAAAGACCGGCAATTTATTCTTGCTGGAGCCTGCAGAGTAAGCTGAACCATATTCTAAACTAGGTAGGGGCCTGCTGGATTAAAATGCTTGGATTTTAGTTTTTGAATAAAGGAAAGTTGTTAGTGATTTTTTAAAAAATAAGAGTTTTACTCAGATATAATTCACATGGCATACCACTGACATTTAAAAGTGTACAAGTCATTGGGTTTTAGTATATTTGCGGAGCTGTGCAACCATTTCCTATAATTTCAGAACATTTTTAGCATCTCAGAAAGAAACAACATACTCATAAGTCTCATCTCATTTTCTTCCCAGCCCCATCCCTGGCAAAAATATTTATTACAATTATTTACAAGGGGCCTTCCTGGTGGCACAGCGGGTTGAGCGCTGCACTGTGATGCATCCAAGGTACAGCAGCGCAAGTTCGATCCCCAGCCAGGGAGGGGATCCACATGGCATAGCAGTCCTCTCCTGTGTCATCTGATGCTCCCCTCAGCAGTGTATTTCAGTCAGTCTGGCTGTTCTGCTCCCCACTCTGTCTCTGGTGAATCCTCGCATTTCCCTGTGCCTCTGACCTTTTCCCAGCTCTTGTATGCATAAATAAATAAAATCTTTCCAAAAATAAATAAATAAATAAAAATAAAATTATTTACAATGGGCCTCCCTGGTGGCCTAGAGGCTAAATCTCAGCACTATCACTGCAACAGCCTGAGTTGGAGCCCCTGCCAGGGACTAGCCCACATATGGTGTAGCAGACCTCTCCTGTCCTGCTACTCCCCTCAGGAAAGTATTTCAGTCAATCCACCTATTCTGATCCCCACTCTTTCTGGTGAATCCTCTCACCATCACCCCCATACACACACAAACCTTTGGCCTACACGCCAGTTCTTCTACAAAATAAATAAATAAATATTTTAAAAATAATAATATAAAAATAAAATTATTTACAGGATGGTCTGCATCAAGTTCAGATCCATACATCAGAACTCTGTTGGCACAATGGTCCAAGTCAGAAATCTTCTTTGGAAACCAGGGTACAGTTTCCATGTCTGCAAAATATAGAAACAACTAACAGGTAAAGTGACAGTCTTACATAAGGCAATAAGAAAAAAGACACTAAGACTCCTGGTGGCCTAGGGATTAGTCTCAGGAATATTACTACCATGGCCTGATTTCCATCCCCCTGCCAGGGAGCTGACCCGCATGGCGCAGCAGACCTCTCCTGCCTCACCCGCTGCTCTCCTCAGCAGTGTATTTTGATAAATCCACCGTTCTGCTCCCCACTCCGTCTCTGATGAATTCTCTCACCCCCAGCCCTAGTACCTCTGGCATAAACCACAGTTCTTCTACATTAAAAAAAAAAAAGACATCAAGGAAATCATAAATGCATTTAAATGAGATTTTTAAATTTTTGCCTGTACCTCAAAGTAAAATTTATACAGGCAAACTGCTCTATTGCTATTAAGTAAATTTTGCTTAAAACTTTGGAGTTTTAAAATATTGACACTGACTGATTTCCTCTATGTGTTTGAGATAGTGTATTTTAATAATAGGACAAAGATTCAAATTTTTAAACAGCATATTTAGTTACCCTAAAAAAGCAGAATAAGAATATTAAACTATACAGCCCAATGTGCAAATTTAATAAAATTTTTGAAAGTTTGTTTTTGTTGATGAAAAGGATCTTTGAGAATACTTACGTCTTTTCCACTTTTATCTTCTGACCATCCTCAGACATACAAGCCTGTTAAAAGACTCTGGGTTTTCACATATGCTGTTCTTTTACCTGGAATACACATCCTACTCCTATCTTCCACTCCACCCCATCCTTCTGTTTTCCTTAGAATATTCTCCTCCTTCAAAACCCAAATTAAATGACACTTCACTAACCCTACAGGTAAACCCTGGTCTCTATCTTCAGGGTCTTCTGATTAGGTTTTTAATCCTCCAAAGGCACTTATTATAATAAAGCCATGCCTGATTATAATGTATCTATTTATCTATCTGTCTTACAGAAAAGAATACAAATCACTTAAGGATAGAGACTACATATTTTTGTATCCCTATTTCTCAGTAAAAATATCTGACACAAATTAGTGTACCCTAAATTCTCACCAAATTGGCTTAGCCTCACTCTACAAAACTCTTCATTTTATAGATGAGGAAGCTAAAGTGCAGAGGCAAAGTTATTTATGCAAGATGAGTCATCTCTAGAGCTCCATCCCTCTTGCCCACGTCTAATGCCCCTCCTAATACACTCAGAGGTGATACTGAAGAAAATCGGCAACAGATACAACAGGGACACCAATCACTCAAAGTAGGCAAAAACAGAGACCTAAACGCCCGCTCTGCCAGATTTGTGGTGGGCATAGGACTCCTGGGGAGCACCTGGAGCACGCGGGCTCAGGTGAGTGAGGAGCACTCAACAAGCACAGGGAAGCAGCTACCTACCAGTCAGACACAGGAGCACGTCAACATGTGAAAACGTAGATGTAGCCATACAAATACATAACAGATAAATATCAGCCCTCATTACATCCCAAATATTTCGTCATAATCTGAAGGGATTATTATTTTTTCTTTTTTTAGATTAGATTTATTTAATTATATTTGACATCATTTGTAGTCCCCACGGAGTTCCCACCACCATGTCACCCGTGCACTATCACCTCAGACCCTTGTGCTCTTTCTGCCCTCATCCCAGTCTCTACCCCCCTCCAACGATCCTGAAGGGATTAATTAAATTAAGCACCAGATGCAAAATGTCGCTCAGTTAAATTTGTCATTTGTACCAAGAAACTTACAAGGGCGCAGCAGACCTCTCCTGCCTCGCCAGCTGCTGCCCTCAGCAGTGTGTTTCAGTGAGTCTGCCTGCTCTGCTCCCCACTCTGTCTGTCTCTGGTGAATCCTCTCACCTCCCTGGACTCTGGCCTGGTATGCATAAATAAAATCTTTTTAAAAATTAAAAAAAAATAAAAACAATAAAACATTATTGCTTTTTCATCTGCTTTTGGCAGAATAGGGACAGGGAGGGGCGCTGTACATAGTATATTTCACAACACAATTGTGAGCAATTGTCAACATTCTGAACAAATTCAAATATTTCCATATCTGCTAGATGTGAAGCCCTGTGAAAGTTAATACACACTCAGGATTGCATCCTGGAGGTTTGCAAGATCAAGATATGCTTAATGATTTGAAATTTTGGGTGACATAATCAGTTTCTAACTATTCTGAATTCTTTCTTATACTCAAGGTTTCCTATTCATTTCTCTCATAGTTGATAAAATGTCACTTTGTAATTTATCTTTAGTACTTTAAGCATTACATTTTGTGTTCTCTTCACTATCAGATCATAAGCAATTTAAAAAGACAATTTTGACTTTTCCTTTCATACTTTCAAGGTAAATATAAGATTGAACACACATTATGTACTTAATCTTCTAAACAGTATTTTCACTTTTCAAACTTACCATCTACCTTCACAGTAAAATTATCTGGTGGATTCACAGAGAGAACATTAGTATGAGACTTCAACAGATGAAAAATATCACTCAGTTGTTCTCTGTTGATATCACAGTCAACAAAAATCTCAAATTCTGAGTTCCTTCTCTTTGATTTTCGGGACTCGATATGTAATAGGTTCACATGATTCTCCTGTGTAGAACAGAGGGTAGATATTCCACGTGACTGCCTCACATGAAAAGTCTCTGAGCATACTATTTTCATTACTGATAAAAATCAACCTCACAGTTTTCCTAATAGCCCAAGGGGGATGGGGGAGGAAACTTCATTTTATGTTTCCAACAATTAAATAATCCCCCCAACGTCAGATAATTTTCAAAAAGCTTGAAAAATTAATCACCCCCTCTAGTAACTAATAAAAAACCACCCACTGCAGTTCTCAGACTGTCAGAATCAATTGGCGTTCAGATCAAAAACCAAGTCTCCTAGATAAAGAGAACCTTCAGAAAATTATCAAAAATGAAAAACAGTTTTTTAAAAATATTAGTATTAGGGCCTCCCTGGTGGCGCAGTGGGTTAAGCAATGCACTATGAAGCAAACCACAGCCACTGCAGCACGAGTTCGATCCCTGCTGCCGGCCAGGGGGGGACCCACATGGTGCGGCAGACCTCTCCTGCTGTGCCCGCTGCTCCCCTCAGCAGTGTGCTTCTGTTGATCTGCCTGTTCTGCTCCCTGCTCCCTGGTGAATCCTCTCACCCTCCACACCTCTGGCCTGTACCCCAGTGCTTGTGTGCATAAATAAATAAATCTTTAAAAAAATATATTAGTATTAGTCCTTTAGAAGCAAGTTTCCTTAAAAATGCATTTAATAAAATTAAGCAAAAAGTTTGAACAGGGAGTATTTAATAGTTCCAGTCTCTTAAACTACAAATTCAGTAACCAGCTGAACCAGGTGCTGCTTTGCAGCTTTTCCCAAGCCAACCTGGGTTGTGGGTACCCTGTGTGCCAACTTGTGAGAGACAAGTTATCTTCCCTTACCAATCAGGGTGGCTGAGAAAAAGAGCTGGTGACATAATAATGAAACCAGTCAAGCAACAGAACTGATGTCTCTCTCACTCTTCTAGACTGTCTACATTTTAAAATTTTAATTCTCCGAAATATTACTTTCAAATGGTTATATGATACTATATGATACAAGTTTATAGAGATATAAACTTTATTTTTAAAGTAGCTAACATTTACTGATCACCTACTGTAAAGTATCCTGAGCACTTGACATATATGACTTCTATTAATTCTCCCAGTGACCTTATGAGTTGGGCAGGGTTTTCATCCACAGATGTAAAGACTGAAGAGCAGAGCGATCGATTAATTTGCCCAGTCACTCAATCACTCATGCCAATACCTGACAGAGCAAGGATCTGAACGCACGAGGTCGGCCGCCAAGGCCTATGGCTCAACTACCCTGATGTTCTGATAACACCATTAAACGCGTGTCCTACCTTGGGACAAGTAGCTTGTTTACAATTTTTAGTTTTTGTTCTAATTTTTGATTCCTATATGTCTTTAAGCCCTTATACTAGGTTAGGTCCCCTCAGTTCAGTGCCGTCATTTTATGCACATGTAATTACTTATTTACTCTAATTATTTGCTTAGAGCAGTCTTCTCCACTAGCTCATACCCTCTGTGAGAACAGACAGTGAGTCTTTGTTCAGGTCTACATCTTTAGTATCTTGCACGGCACCTAGCACAGAATGTGTATTCAGTAAGTACCTGTGTTCTGCCTCACTGTCCTCTGTTATCTTAAGTTAAAATTATGGAAGCAGGGCCTTCCTGGTGGCGCAGTGGGTTAAGCGACGCACTATGAAGCAGACCGCAGTCACTACAGCACGAGTTCGATCCCTGCTGCCGGCCAAGGAAGTGATCCATATGGCGCCGCAGACCTCTCCTGCCTTGCCCGCTGCTGCCCTCGGCAGCTTATTTCTGTTGATCTGCCTGTTCTGTTCCCCACTGTCTCTGGTGAATCCTCTCACCACACCCCACCTCTGGCCTGTACCCCAGTTCTTGTATGCATAAATAAATAAATCTTTTTAAAAAATCATGGAAGTAGAGGGTCTCCCTGATGGTGGAGGAGTTAAAGTCCCAGCGCTATCAAGCTATCATCAGGTACTACAGCCTGAGTCCAATCCCAGCCAGGGAGGTAGCCCACATGGCGCAGCAGACCTCTCCTGTCTCGCCCACTGCTCCCCTCAGTAGTGTGTTTCAGTCAGTCTGCCTGTTCTGCTCCCCACTCTGTCTCTGGTGAATCCTCTACCACCCCATGCATCTGGCCTATTCCCCAGTTCTTGTATGCATAAATAAATAAAATAGATCTTTTTGAAAAAGAATTATGGGAGTAGAAATACTGGGTCAAAAATTGTGAATACTTAAAGGCTCTTAACACATATTATCAGATTGCTTCAATACATGTTCCACTATTTTGTCCTAACATCGAGCTGTACCTGAGTGCCAGTTGCTTTGAAACTTAAGCAAGAGAGAGCAGTACAATTGTAGAATCATTGCTATATAAAAATAATATCATTCAATAGATTAATAACATTAAATCACTAAATTGTTAATATTTAATTAGATTTTGCTTTTCTGAAATCTAATTAGTGAATCTGCCCCTCCCCTTTCTTTATTGTTATTTGTATCTCCTCTCCTATAAATTATTTGTATCCCTTCACCCGTTTGTCAGAATTGAGAAATAATTTAAAATTTTAAGTTAAGAAATTTCTGTGGGCCTCCCTGGTGGCGCAGTGGGTTAAGCAATACTTGGAGCAGACCGCAGCCACTGCAGCGCGAGTTCAGTTCCTGCCTCCGGCCAGGGAGGGAACCCACATGGCATAGCAGACCTCTCCTGCCTTGCCCACTGCTCCCCTCAGTGGTGTGGTTCAGTCAGTCTGCCTGTTCTGCTCCCCACACTGTCTCTGGTGAATCCTCTCACCTCCCTGGACTCTGGCCTCTACCCCAGCTCTTGTATGCATAAATAAATCTTAAAAAAAAAAAAGAAATTTCTGTAGGCCATCTCCAAAGAATATACAATAATTTGCATTTTAAATATAGTTTTCTAGACTCATTTTGGAAGTATCCTATGCAAAAAAAAAAAAAAAAAAAAGAGTGCATACCTGGAAGATTTTCAGGGCTTTTATAAGTCCTCCAACTTCATTCTTTAAGGAAAAAATGAGAGTTGCTCTTCCCCTTTCTAAGGAATGGTCTTTGTTCTCCTTATTATCTTCAATCATGATGAAAAATAAAATAAGTTCTTCTGGCTAAGAATTTTTCTTGCCCTAAAATTAATCATTTTATAAATGATTATTAATATTTTTTACAGTATCAAGCACATGGAAGGGTTGTCTTAATGGATAAAATGTCAGTATTAGTTTACCTTAATCTTTAATTTTATTGATTTATTCATTATAAAACCCCTAAATCTATTAAGTTCCAAATCTCAAGTGAATGTTTCAACATTTCTTTTCAAACTAACATGAGGACCCCAAAGTAAAGCTTATTCAGTTTGTCTACATTTACGAAGTACTCATTTTCCCTGACATTGTCTCTATGGTATGCTGAAAGAAGAGGATTCTGCAAATCTAATCTGTCCTGACCCACCAGTGGTATCATAATGTATGTAACCTTTAACAGCTTTGAGCAAGAATCAATGAGTAGTAAAGAAAAGTGATTCTGAACAGTCCATTTGGCATTGAGAGAATTTCAGATACCTTGACAGTTTGTCATCCAAAAATCTCTCAGAGTTTAGAACACAACTCTTCATATAAAACTACATATGACATCCTTTTATATTTCAAAGCTAGCCCTTAAGTTCCCCTGGCAGGAGCCAGTGTAAGAAGTACAAACCATCATGACTGATCTAACTTCCATACCTTTGGAGTCCATAATTTTTTCTTTCCCTGTCTCTGGATTGGGTCTAGTTTCACCATGCATATCTCACCAGTAGGTGGGGCAAAAGGAGGTGAAGGATAAATTAATTCAATAATTATGTTGTCCAAGGCATTGTATTACTTTGATTTATTTAAGGATATAATGAAGTATTATACTGAGATTTGGAAATCCTCCTACTCCTCTGGTTTAAATCAACATGAGAATGAATTTCCTTAAAAAGAACTTTGCTAAGAAACTAGAAGAAAATTCTCACCTCCTCCCCCACCTCACTTTCTTTCTTCCAGATAAGCTTACAGAACATAGGATTTTGATCTTTACTAAAATATGGGCATAACATTGTATGGTTAACAGATGTTAGAAGACACCAGTTCTTCTCTCCTTTAGTCACCTACCAAAGTCCTTTTCAGAACCTCCATATTTCCCCTTGTCGCTTTTTTCATTTCAGTTGAACCTACCCACCCTCTTCAACTCCTACAAGGGCAAAAAACACAGTACTAGACACTAGTAAGATGAAAGGCTCTAAAGTGTCCAGTAGGCCACAGTTGTTTGAATCTGTGTCTCAGGAAGAAGTATAGGTTTTCTTTTTAAAGCAACACTCCAACAAACCAATGCCAATGGGTACGTTCCCTTTTCCTATGAAAGGCAGGGAGGGAGTCACTCTTCCAGGTGTGAAGATGCCCTGGTGTGCAGGACGTGCCTTTGGAAATAAGGAAATCATACCAAGAAGGAGGTCAGGAAACCAAGGTGTACATATTGGCTAACTCGTTTCTCCTTAGCTTGAACAGTAACAAGAGTAATTTAATTTTTCTCATCTATGAAGCAAAAGTACTATTGAATTAAAATATTATGAAAGTATTGATTCTGTTGGAAGACAGAACTTAAAACTCATGGAGAGAACCAATATGAAGAAGAAAATCCTCCAGGATGTCGTGATTTTCTTTTCTAAACGGGGGAAGAGAATGAGGATCAAAGTAAAGATAAGATACAAAAGGGAAGACTGCACGAAAAACATGATTACAGGAAATGAAGGTATCAGCAAAGACAATGCAGAGAAGTGATACATCCCTGCCTGAAGATAACTTAATGTGATAATAGATATATAAATGAACCCCAGTAATTCATAAACCACAAATGAGAGCTTTGCAAAAACTTAGTTACATCTAGTGTTAATCAAACACTTTCATCCTTCTTTGAGAATTATTGACAGTGAAACATTTTACTAAAGTAGAGCATCAATGGGGAGTTCATTTTAAACCTCTGAAAACCAAATGGTCAGAGGAAAGAAACTTACCTGGACTATTAACTGGATGGAAACTACTAGGCCCTATGCCTCTTTGTCAGTTGTAGCCTTGGAACCAAGCTCTTTGTCCTCTGTTGGGATTGGGGGGTCATGAGGACAGGGGTGATTCTGAGAGGCTCTGCATCTAAGAACTCTTTTTCTTTCGGGGTATCTAAGGGAATGTTCCCTTTGTGGAAGAAGGGAAGAAGACAGATGTTGCCATTTGACAGAGCAGAAGTTGAAGGACGAAGAATGTGTCTGTTTCTGCTAACATAAAGGAGTCACAGAGTTGGAGTCAACTCAACTTCAGTTTCCTTACCTGTACAATTTAAGAAGCATCTATCTCACAGGGTTTGTTGTGAAGGTGAAATCAGATGACCTGTAAGGAGCCAGTGTCTGGCACACGGAGGCCTCAAAAAAAACAGTGCATTTTCTTCCCAAAGAAGGTGGGAGGAAAGAAGAGTGAGTAACCACAGAGGTACAACTTCTTATTCCCAAACCAAACCCCCCATGGCATTTACCTTCCAGGAGGTTGACTGCCTCTGCCCTGTGCCTGCCCAGCGCTCACGAAATTGCGACGACTGTTCCCGGTGCCGGAGGCGTAGGGGGTCACCTTACTTATCTAGGGTGCTGCTGCTGGGTCTGCAGCGGACTGTAAGCTGGGTCTGCAGCGGATCGGCGTGGCCCGCCTCTTATAGAAAGAAGGCTGCGGAGCTGGCCAATGGGCGCCCGAGGCGGCAGGGCGCGGCCGCCGGGAGCGGACCTTCCCTGGGTGCTAAACGCCCCTCCAGTCTGTCCCTAGACTCCTACGCCTCGCTTAGCCCGTAAGTGTACCTGACGGGGGTTTTAATTAAGCTAATGTTGGTATCCTTAACTACAGAAGCCTGACTAACAGTAAACGGTCTCCACAGCTGGAAATTTGGTGCGGGCCACGCTATTCATACTGTGTGACAAAAGTCCGGTATGAGGGATAGTCCTGAAAAACCAGGAGGCTCCAAAGCTGGCCCCTGCCGGAGTCCTTTTGTTTTGGCTAACTTTTTTTTTTTTTTTTTTACATTTTAAATGTAATTTTTTTAATATAAATTTTTTTTTACTTTACATATATTTGACATCAATTGTAATTCCCATGTATTCCCCATCACCGTAACACCAGTGCACCATCACCTCAGTCCCCCGCGCTCCCGTCTGCCCTCTACCTTTCCTCTCTTCCCTCCCCACCAAGTGTCCCCAGTTTGTCTTTGTCTTTTCATTTTTGGTTTTTGTTTCTTTCTTGTTATTATTATTATTATTCTTATTCCTGTCCTTCATCCTTGTTTGGTTCCCTTATATTCCTCCTAGGGGAGGAACCATCTGGTATTTTTCTTTTTTGGCTAACTTTTTAATTGCAGCTCTGTGAGTCTTGTGATGGGTGCTCACTAAAGGTAATTCACGAGGGTGGTTGTAAAATTGGCTGTTTTGTTAAACAAACAAATTAATTGGATGCTATGCATTTCGATGATGAATTACTGATTGGTAAATATTGCAGCACAAACCTTTACGATTTGCAAACACTGTCACAAATTCAAGAAAGCCAAAAACCAGAGTAGGGACTCCCTGGTGGCGCAGTGGGTTAAGCAACGCACTACTAAGCAGACCACAGCCACTACAGCATGAGTTCCATCCCTGCTGCCTGCCAGGGAGGGGACCCACATGGCATAGCAGATCTCTCTTGTTTTGCCTGCTGCTCCCCTCAGCAGTGTGTTTCAGTCACACACTCAGCAGTGTGTTTCTGCCTGTTCTGCTCCCGCTCTGTCTGGTGAATCCTCTCACCCCCCACATCTCTGGCCTGTGCCCCAGTGCTTGTATGCATAAATAAATAAATCTTTAAAAAAAAAAAACAGAGTACAACGTAATTGAAATATGGTTGTTTTAGAAACTCAAACATTAGTCATTAGACAGTCTCCCAGACCTAAACATTTACTATGGGAAACTGGCCTTAGGAACCGAAAACAGACCTCTGTGACCTGGCCCATTGTGGAAGGCTCTGTATCTCCCAGGTGACAAATGAGTCACATAAAACCTTCCTGCCATCCTCCCCTCCTTTTTGCCTCTGTTCTACTTAACTTGAAATCATATATAGAAAAACTAATGGCAAAAAACATTACAAATTTGTTTTAGGTTTAGAATAAATTGAAGTTAGTTGTTCCTTTTAAAGACTAAATGTTAGGGTCTAGCTATAATTTAGGTTTTAGTCTTTCCCTTTAATTGGGGGCCTGTAGCTTTTTAGGTATTGACACTAGTTTGACCTTAGACCTTGTGACTGGTAGTCTATCTTATACTCAGAGTAAACAAAATATTTACTTGTAATTGCACAAAGTTGCTCTGTCTGCTTTAACATTGATAAATAAGCATATGGATTCAGATACTGATAAGAACATGTTTCGCACGTAGACGTCACCTTGAAATGGCATGTGTCATAAATCTTGGACGAAGGACACAGGACCCCAAGCTGTTCTTGAAAAAAATGTAATGATTCTTATCTTCCTGATCCGTGCACATGTTGATGTAGTCCCACCGCTTGCTTATAATGTATAAATAAAGACCTGCTGAGACTCTCAGTAGGACACATACCATACCCTGACCAAGTGCCTTATCTCCTCACCCATCCCTCACTCGCTGACGCTGTCCCATCCTGTGGGAACCTGGCCTTCAGCTGGAGCTGGACTACAGCAGAAATTCCCTCCAAACCAAGATAACACCTATGACCATGACCTCCTAGGCTTGTATGGCTCAAAGCAGAAATCCCCTCCCTGCATATTTCTAGGTTATTTCACAGCCCAGTCCTTCTTCATTATTCTCTTGGTGCTTTCCCTTGCTTCTTGGGGGCAAAGCCACTTTTGAACTTTTTGGAAGAGAAGTGTTCAGTGCTTTTCCAATTAAATTTTAAAGCTGCAAGGAGATGAGCATGCTGTGTCAGCAGAAAACATACAAAAGCATGGCACATGCTGTATTAGCAGAAAAGCATGTTACATGGGAAAGAAACTAAGAAGGTGAACTAAATCATTTATTGAGTATTCAGCCATTAGCTCTGTCTCTATAGATTTTATACATACACACACACACACACACACATGCATGCATGGTGGGACTTTTTTCAAAGCCAAAGTAGTATTTGTAAATACACACAATATAATTCACCCTACTGAAATGTACAGCTTCTGTTTACAGTGACAAACACACATAGATATGTAACCACCAAACAATCAGAATACAGAGCATTTTCACTTCAAAAACATTTCCTTGTCTCAATCTTCCACCCTCATGAGGATTAAGGTGAGGAAGATGATAATGACGGGGAGGAAAGAAAAGAGAATGAAGAAGATGACTGATGGAACACTAATGGATTCCAGCCTTCCTTTCTTAATTTTCTCTGCTCCCTGCAATTTCCCATTGTTTTGTTCAGTCACCCTGTTTAAGGGGTCTCTTTCCTCTCCTTTTGGGGTCAGCTTTCTCTCCTTTTCTTTCTTCTTTCCTTTATTTTGAGAAGAAATACCTTAAGCAGAATACAGAAAAGAAATCTCTACTCCTGGGGCCTCCCTGGTGGCGCAATGGGTTAAGCAACACACTATGAAGCAGACCACAGCCACTGCAGCATGAGTTCGATCCCCTGTCAGGGAGGTGACCCACATGGCGCAGCAGACCTCTCCTGCTGTGCCCGCTGCTCCCCTCAGCAATGTGTTTCAGCTGATCTGCCTGTTCTGTTCCCCACTGTCTCTGGTGAATCCTCTCACCCCCTGCATCTCTGGCCTGTACCCCAGTTCTTGTATGCATAAATAAATAAATCTTTAAAAAAAAAATCTCTACTCATTTCTCTTCCAAATTCTTATTATCCCTTCCTGTTTCAACAAAAACTTTATGAAATCAACAGCTCTGTATGCTGTAAGAAAAAAGAAAATCCTGCTTCCTTAGCTGTGCTGGGAACTGGTGGGTGCTAGGACCCAGTGCAGGAGTCTAGAATTCTAGCAATTTCCCTCCTTTTTTGTATATTGGGCTCAGCGATTACACTGCTTCTCTATATGATCATGAATAGTTAGCATTTACTAACATGTACCCATCTATAGTCTTTGTTAAAAAAAATGGGATTAAAGAAAGTCAGCAAAAGGTGGATTTGAGATGTTTGGTAAGTTAAATGGGTATTTGGACAACTTGGTTTCTCCCTCAGCATATTTAATTGTGATGTTTAATGGACATTCTCATAGTTTAAGAGGACACTTTTTATTTTTAGTTTTAGTTTTAGTTTTCAAATAAAATTCTCTCCTGATGATGACGTGAACCTTGTCATTTGCTGGGAGAACCAGCAGGATCTTATTTGGAATTGACATTCTTTATTGTAATTATGCTCTTGTTTAGGGTTAAATCTTCCTCTTGCTTCACTGGAAAGTAAAGATTGATGCTCAGTTTTAAATGTGAAAAGGGTAAAAGTTGTTTTGCTTCCATAACATCAAGTGTGTACACACAAAAATAAATACATAAGGAAATAAAAATTTATATACTCCGAGCAGGTGCAGAGAAAGGACTGCCAGTTGGAGGAAACATATATTTGCCTAACCCAAAGTATTTACTTGCTTCTTTTTTTACATAGATCTATTTATTTATGCATACAAGCACTGGGGTACAGGCCAGAGGCGTGGGGAGGTGAGAGGATTCACCAGAGACAGAGTGGGGAGCAAAACAGGCAGACTGACCTAAAACACACTGCTGAGGGGAGCAGCGGGTGAGGCAAGAGAGGTCTGCCATGCCATGTGGGTCCCCTCCCTGGCTGGTGGCAGATAATGAACTCATGCTGCAGTGGCTGCGATTTGCTTCATAGTACATTGCTTAACCCATTGTGCCACCAGGGAGGCCCATTTACTTGCTTCTTAATACCAAACTGACAACACAGACAGAAAAAAAAAAAAAAGACATTGTCATGGAATTTATGGGAGAGGTAAATTAATCAAGATAAGAAAGGGGCCTCCCTGGTGGCACAGTGGGCTAAGCAACACACTGTGAAGCCAACTGCAGCCACCACAGGACGAGTTCGATCCCTGCCACCTGCCAGGGAGGAGACCCACATGGCGCGGCAGACCTCGCCTGCCTGACCCGCTGCTGCCCTCAGCAGTGTGTTTCAGTCAGTCTGCCTGTTCTGCTCCCTGCTCTGTCTCTGGTAAATTCTCTCACCTCCCGTGACTCTGGCCTGTACCCCAGTGCTTATATGCATAAATAAATAAATCTTTAAAACAAATCAAAAAGAAGCCATCTTTAGTGAATGTTTCATTCTTCAACCATTGCCACAACAAATTGCCACAAACTGTAATTTAAACCAAAGCAAAGTTAAAACAAACTTCTTTTGCAATTCAGCAACGAAGAAACAAACCACCCAATTAAAAAATGAGCAAAGGAACTCAATAGACACTTTTCTTTTTTTTAAAGATTTATTTATTTATGCATATAAGTACTGGGGTACAGGCCAGAGTTGTGGGGGGGTGAGAGGATTCACCACAGACAGAGCAGGGAGCAGAACAGGCAGATGGACCGAAACACACTGCTGAGGGGAGCAGCGGGCACAGCAGGAGAGGTCTGCTGCGCCATGTGGGTCCCCTCCCTGGCCGGCAGCAGGGATCGAACTCATGCAGCAGCGGCTGCGATTTGCTTCATAGTGCGTTGCTTAACCCACTGCGCCACCAGGGAGGCCCCCAATAGACACTTTTCTAAAGAAGACATACAGATGGCCTACACACATAAGAAAAAAGGTTCAAAATTTTGTGAGTACTGGCTCTGTGAATTTAGTCAAGGACTCTTTACAGCACTCCCCAAATCTTCAGAACTACGTACATGAAAGGGTCACTTTCCATCCCCAGTTTCTCAATTGTTACCGACGGATTGGCCCTCCTATTTTATTTTTTTTTTAGTTTTACTTAATTATATTTGAAAATATTTGTATTCCCCAGGGAGCTCCCACCACCATTTCACCCGTGAGCCATCACCTCAGTCCCTTGTGCTCCTTCTGTGGATTGGCCCGCCTTTAAATCTTCCTTGCCAGCACCTCTTTTCTTCCCTTCAGATATTTTTAGGAGAAAACATCCATGTCCAATATCCATACTGTTACAGGGCAGGGAGAGGAGCACCCCAGAACCCCCAAGCCTGCCCTCTTTGAATGGGTTCTGCCATCCGCCGCATTAAGACAAACATATAAAACCTTTAATGGAAAGGAACTTTAATACAACTAGGGTACAATAAAGAAAGAACAAAGAACATAGTGACTAAGTGAAGCATCCAAAGTTACCCATCTCCTTGAGGGTAAAAGTCCAACCAAATAGGATTGGCCCAAAGCAAGGTCCAAAAACCTGGCACACGTCCAAAGGACCTTTCAGTAGCGACCCATAGTAAAGGGTCAGAAAGAGTCAGACAAATCCCGGAGGAAAAGAGCAAATTAAAATCAAGATGAAAGCTGTCATTGTTAACTTCCCACGGGTCTCTCACCCACATCTGTCCCAACCAGTCCAAGACCAAAAAGCAAGTGCAGTTTCTTCACATGTCCCTCTGCCCCACGTGCCTCCTGCAGGTCTCCTCGCTGCTCTCCATCTTCCTCTCTTCCCCTCTCTTCTCCTGTGCAGAAATCTCCTTTTCCTCCTCAGCTCCGCCCACTTAGGGCGGAACCGGGATTCTGGAGCTCCCCCTTTCCTGGGGCCGCCTGTCACACACAACATGGAACCAGCTAGCAGTGCTTTCCTGAGGACACAAGCCGGTCTAAGGGGGCTTGAGCTCAGTGCTTTGCGTTTCACGCAGTGTCCGTTCTTCACGTTGTTTGCTCCCACCTTAAAGCAGCTAAGACTCAGAATGGTCCAGCAGCTTGTCCAAAGTTGCACAATTGTTAAGTGACATAGCAAGAGCTGTTTTAAGTTCAGTTGTGCTCCCTTTCAGCCCTGTGCTGTCTCACTCACCATCCCACCATTTCTAAGAGAACTGCTTTGAACTCCAGTGAATATACATATATAGCTTATATTTTGTTGAATATATTGTTTATGTTATATATATAAACATATATATAGTTTAGATTTTAGCAGTTAATCCCTGAAACAAGCTACAACTATCCTCCAGAAACCACAGTTGCAATGGGGAGGCTCCCAAGCTTACTTCTATGGTTTTGTAATTTTTGTTTCCTTCTTTTCTCTCCTTTACCATAAACCCTTGAAGGCAAGAACTGTACCTTTCATCTCTCCAGCCCTGTATCCTGCACAGGGCCTGCTACAAACTGCTCAAAAAACAATTACTCAGCATAGATTTCCTGAGAAGCAATGAAGGAATACAAAAAAACGAGCGCGTCTATGTGAGATAAACAAAAGATATGATAATGAAAAAGAAAAGCTCTCTGTAATCCTTCATCAGATAGGTCAAAGCTCTGTTTTGATATGTGGCTGCAAATCAGACTCCCCCTACAAGACTTCCGAAGTTAGAAGCCATATGGGATTCTATCCATACTCAGATGGAAACTAATTTGATGAGGCAAAAAGACAAAGGCAAGAGATTAGGCCAGGGCATAATCTCATAAATCCTCAAAATCCAAATCTATTAAATCTGCCTCCAAAAAGCAACAGTCATCTTCACGGCTTGATGCCCCAGTGAGCCCTCACCTCTCCTGAGACTTGGATGGCCTCACTGGAAGAGCAGCGCATCAGTCTGTTACACACAGCTTCCAAAGCTTTAGTTTTATTCTAAATTTCCTTCAGTGTTCATTACACTTTCGAAAGTTACTATTGGAAATCCTGATTTTTTTTAAAAATTAGATTTATTTAATCGTATTTGACAACATTTGTAGTCCCCAGGGAGTTCCCACCACCATTTCACCCATGCGAGTCACCTCAGTCCCTTGTGCTCTTTATGAAATCCCGTTTAACATCTGAACATCTTTTTTTTAACACATTACTCCAAGAAATGGTAGTCTGTGGTCCTTTCAACACTTTGAGCACAACAGCCTGAGTCGTATGGAGCATGACCAAGCCTCTGTGTGCCTGAGGTGCTGCCTGCCTTAAGTCACACAGTAAGAGATGGGGGTGGGGTGGAGGTGGGGGGCAGAATCCACAGTTCACTTAACCAATGGAGTCTTCACTCTGTAGACCACAACATTTCCAAAAGTGGAGCAAGGAACCCAAAAGGCTATTTGATTTTGGGTTCTGAGTCAGATAGAAATCTCTTAGTTCACTATTAAAAGGCAATTACAAAAGCACCCATACCAGGGGGGGGGGGGGCTAAGTCAGGGAGCATGATTTACACACAATGCAAATGGTGCTCCCTGGGGCTGTGTGATACAACATTCCTGCTCATATGAATAAAATTAACATGAGAACAGGCCTTCAGCTGTGGAAAGAGAATTCTACATCCTTAGGCAGTGCTGGCTAGTCAAGCTTTTTGGATGGAAGACTATCTTAGTGAGAAATAACTGTGCATGGAGAAATAGGCTCCATTCTTGGGCACACTTGGTTTCTCCCTCTGCCTGCTGCCTTCGAGTTTGCTTTCTACTCTTTAAAGAGGCATTATCACTTCCCTTATTCAACTAGCCATTTCTCTTACAACAGCAGTTATTAGGGCTTCAGAAGAAAAGCCAGTACATTTGTCTAATTAATGATGTCTGAAGTTTTTAGGAAAGGGATCAGTGAGTCGACATTAGGGAAAATAAGCAAACTTGATGATTAAGTTGCCTTCTCTTTGATTTCTCTGAGTTCAAGTGTGGATGAGCTTAAACAGTAATCAGGAAGCAAAAGGTCAAAGATAAACCCAAGGGATCATGGGGCGGTGGGCAGAGGAAAGGGAGGGCAAAGACAGGGATGAGGGCAAAAAGAGCACAAGGGACTGAGGTGATGGTGCACGGGTGAAATGGTGGTGGGAACCCCCTGGGGACTACAAATGATGTCAAATACAATTAAATAAATCTAATTAAAAAAACAGTAATCAGGAAGATTCTGAAATCTAAATGTAACTATCTGGAAAAGTTCAGAGAAGAAAATATGCCATGTGGAGAGACGAGAAATGCCACTCATGGTGTTCGAAATGGACAGAAAGAGGAGATTGTTCTTGCCTCTTTAGGGAAATCCTGTGTACGTGGTATTAATACCCTGGCATGTTTTTCTCAGGTGTCATATATCAGAAGACTCTGCAGACTCCACTGTGGCAGAAACTCATCAAGAAAGCCTCAATCTCCCTACAGAGATCAGCAGCCGTGTCCTTAATCTGTCTTTAGTCATCACAGACAGTTTTGGCTTATGCTTTCCCTAACATTTTCTTCAGAGGACAACAAAGCTACTAATCATCAGATGCATAAATAAGCTGGCTATGACCTGCTAAGTGGATGCTGAATACATGAAAGGGCCAAGAGGACTTACAAAGCATGACCAGGACAAAGAAGCTTAGGAGAACTAGAAGGAAGCAACCTTTTGACTTTGTAGATGATGTGGGTAAATACAGCTCACATGGCGACTTAGCCAGTTCAGAGCCACTTCAAAACAGGGCTAAGAGCCTCTCAGCAGCTCCCACAGTGAGTTGCTCCAGTCTTTTCCTCTTCAGACTGTTTCTGTGCTCACCCCATTGAGTCATAGAGACACACTGGCAGGTGAGCACCTGGCCAAACACAAATAGGAAATTCCACACATGGCCATTCTGTCTGCCACTGGGTCTACGAGGGCAGCAGAAATGGTTATTGCTTGTCTCAGTAATAAAATCCTTGAATAAATTTTGTAGAGCTTTAAATCAGCCTCATGAGTTACCAGGCAACTCCTCCAGGAAAGTTGGTGGGGAGTGGGGGGAAGGTGATGAGGTACAGAACTCCAGGGACTCAGAAAAAGACCAGTGTGTGTCCTGCAAAGACCTCGTATTGAAAATGCTATGAAGTTGTGAACTTTGTACTAACCATGACATCCAAGCAATACAATGCAAAACCCAATAAAACTACAGAGCCCTGCCACTTGTAGCAACCGATTCTTCTACTCCAAAGCGAAGTTTCTTTTGAAAAGGACTGTAATAATCACTCAAGGTCATGGATCAAAATCAAACAGAAACAGAGGCACAGACCACAAAGAGTGGCATCTGTTGTTTGTAATGTTTTAGTTTTCGTGAGATGGTAGCCCTAAGAGGGCTGCTAATCAGTGCCTTTCAAATTTTACTTCTGAAAAGTACTTATGAAAAGTTCTTGCTGGCCATGTAACCTGCTAAATGGACTAAGACAATCCCAAGGATAGAAAAGGTCAGATTTAGGTTTTGTGGCACCTGACACTTATTCAATACGGGACTCCTATTCAAGAAAAAGAACACAAAATTTCAAAATTCAAAGTGCTAGGGACCTCCTCAGGCCTTGGAAGGGGCAGATCGGAAGCCCTTAAACTAGACTTTGCTGATTAGAAACACTTGGGGAACTTCAAAATTCTGATCCCCAGTTTACATTCCCCATCAAATAAATCAGAATGTCTAAAGGGGATGCATGGGGGTGAGTCAGGCATAGGTATTTTAAAACAATCCCTAAGTTATTACTATGTGCATCAAAGTTTGAGAATAATTAAGTTTAAATTTTATTAGCTTCAGGAAAATTAAGTATGTTTTCATCTATTGTTCTGTTTTCTTGGAAATATTAACTATGTGGAAGAATAAAGAGTGTATCTGCAGAAATTCCAAATAAATAATGGAAGATCTCCTTTTTCCCCAAGTTACAGGGCTTCCAATTCAACTAGCCCATTAACTCAAATGTGGAAAGAAAAAGTAACAAGCTCTATCTTGCCATAACCAATGTAGTATTTCTCTGGAACCCTCAGCTGTTAGTAGCAGAATTAATAAACCGAAGATTCAGTTCACTTCAAATTTACTCTGACCCACGAATTTAAATATGCTTTTCAAGTATTGCTCAGTCTTAATTTTAAAAGATAATAAAGGTCTAGTGTCTTAAGTAGCTCCCTTCCAAGCTGGTGTCCAGGTATATCTGGGAGTCTCCGTGGTAAATGTTGAGGATTATGTTCTTTCCAATTCTCACCTCAGCTTCTAGGGTGTTGGTCACATCACCACCACTTGAGACCACCCTAGAGTTAATATAAATTCTAGACCATCCTAGAACTAATATAAATTCCAGATCGTTTCTTTTGACTTAGTATAGATTCCACAGTGCTTCCTGAGTAACTAGGGCTCATCTGTGCTCCCACCGGCAACAGCCCTTGAGTCTCTTACAAGCCTTTGCTGTGGCATCACAGTATTCTGCCATGGCAGGCCCATCGGCATGTTCTCTAGCTCTCAATTCAGCATTGATATTGCTTGGGATATTCAGGCAGCTTGGGAAAGCTAAAACTCACAGCCCCTCTGCAGGTGGCATATGGCCAAGCCTAAACTGGACTAGGAGCAGCCGGAGAGGTGATTGCATGTGAAGTGCTACAACAGGAGCAGGGGCAAGCATTTACCTCCTGATCTTAACTATCACAAAGGGTGGGCAGTGTGAATGTGCTTGCTATTGGGCCCACATAAACTGCAGGGAGACACCCACCTGCCACGTCTCTTCTAGTTATAGAAGTCTGAAGAGAGCCCAAATCTTTGCGTACCAGGTAGCCTGAAGGAGTGAAAGTGGATCACTTCAGGGAAAGTGCTGTGAACTCTGACTTTCAGAAACTGACGGAATGAACAATTTATTCACTAGCTTCTCTGTTGTCTTCCCATCTTGAATTGACACCTTAATTCTATTAATTGAGGCCAGTGCTTAACACATGGCAACTTCAAATTACAACACTCTGGGACATGAGAAGTGTTCATCTACAATTCAGTTTCTCTCTTGCTGGTTCAATAAACTTTACCTTTAAAGCAATTACCGACTACATACTGGAAGCTTATCTCTGACTGAAGAAGTATACAGAGACCCTTGTTTTATTAATGTCACAAGTCTCTCAGGAGGACCAAATCCTCCGCCCACTGAAATCCTCCAAGTCTCAACAGCATTAAAGAAATCTGCTCTACTGTGTAGGACCTAGTTTAAGTGATGGTAGGGGGCCTCTCTGGTGGCACAGCGGGTTGAGTGCTACACTGTGAAGCATCCACGGCACAGCAGCGTGAGTTCAATCCCCGGCCAGGGAGAGGACGCACATGGTGCAGCAGACTGCTCCTGCCTCACCCGCTATTCCCCTCAGCAGTGTATTTCAGTAGATCTGCCTGTTCTGCTTCCCACTGTCACTGGTGAATCCTCTCACCTCCCGTGACTCTGGCCTGTACCCCAACCCTTGTATGCATAAATAAATAAATCTTTTTTAAAAAGAGTGATGGTAGGGCTTACACAAAATGAGCTCAAATTTCAGAACCAGAAAAGGGTTTTTTTGAAAACCAAGTATGTGGTGTGGAAAATAAACTCACAGCAGTTCCTCTTTAGAAGTAGACACACACACTAGATCATTCCAACTCGTCTACTACTGACAATCTCATAAGCTATAAAAACCCTTTTCTGCTCAATCTGCACTTATTTCCAGGACAGGTGCTCAAGATACCATAGGACAACCCTCCATGTGCACATTGGGTCTACTGGCCAGTGTTTCTTCTGCTTGGAATAATGTAGGTAGAGATGCATCCTGGTCCTGTGCTACCATCTCACCATGCTCCAACTGCTTTCTTCTGCTGCTTTACATCCAGAATTGCAAAAGGAAACAAAGACCTCAACTCCCACTGGCAAAAACCTTCGTGTCTCTTTCTCGTCACTTTTCCAGATGAGAAGCTTGGAGGGGAGACAAGAGATAAAGATTTTTTTTCCTTTTTCAATTAATTTCCTTTTCTTTCAAGTCTGAGTAAACTCTGGGTACAGAACCACCAGGATGATATGATTATGGAAACTATTAATCTCTCCATCAAAGGACAGTTAACTCGTGGTTACGGAGCAGTTGGCACGTTCCTCCAAATGGTTCCGCAGCATGATGCTCCTGTTGCCTTTGGGGCCAAAGCACTCAGGGTAAAACCTGCAGCAGCTTCCTAAAAGATAATGCGTACTGAGTACTTTGCAGCAAGTTGTGTTTCCTAAAGAAACAGCCGACCCACATTAAAATGTGTTCAAATAGAACAAAAGAAAAAACCTACTGAAATGTTTAGATCACTCAAGACCCAACTGTGACATCTGAATTTTTAAAGTCCATTTAGATCATTACTTGATGTCAGCAACAAAGCATACACTTGAAGTAAGAAGTCTCCAAACTGCTTTAGATATTGAATACTATAATAAAATTTGAAACAACTACTGATGTCATTTAGGACATACAGTTTGGTTTGTTCAAACCTAAGAGAATTTAATTTAGGACTATATAGTCCCATAACATCAGATTTTTTTCTCTACCAATGGTGACATATACTGACTTCTCTGTGGTGGTGAAGTTACAGCCTTAAGTTTCTTCCAGAAGTCATTCTTGCTGACTGGCCAAGCAAAAGCCTGTTCCTTGAAATAGGGAAAGTCCAACACCAGCTGCATTTTGAAGAAAGTACATTCTGGATTTACAATTACCACCTACCTTCTCAAATACAATCCCCAAATTCCCAAATACAGTCCCTCAAATGGTATGGGCTCAACAGGCATATTTTAAACAAAGTTACATGATCCTATGCTCAGTGAGTGGCTTACAATAAAGCCATGTATACAGATTCTCTTGCATTGTAGCCCGGTCAACAAACCCTTCCCACTCACCCACCCACTTGCTTTCAATGTACACTTTTCCCTGGAAGCAAGCCTGTATTTCAGAAACTCCTCCAGGAAAGCCTCTTTGTCCTTCCTTCCCACTATTCCATTGTTGGAGACTGCATACACAATGGCCCTGGCTGAGCAGGAAGTGTCAGTTCTATTAAGGACTGCCCCCAAAACATGTTCCTGAAACATGACATTTTGATTTCTCATGTAACTATATATTGAATGGTAAGGGGGAAAACCCATAAAAGTCATTATAAACAGATCCCATGATGTCAAAGGAAAAACAGCTGGAGAAAAAGAGTTTAATAAGCAGCTGCCTTTTATTACAATAGGCTTGACGTCATTATTTATTATTTCCAACACTAAAACACAAAGCCATGTGCTACACTGTGACCCAGGATGAAAAGGATATGTGGACTTTGCTAAGCATTTTAATATCCTCTTATTGACAATAGATAGAAGATCTGAACAAGGACTGGGAACAGGAAATGATTTTAGTGATTTCATTACAGTAATAGAGAAAAGCATTTCTAATGACAGAGTTTGGCAGATGGTCTGGTAAGGCTTCAACTTCTGAATGGCCTACTGGTCAAGCTCAATATTGATACAAGCGCAGTATGTAATTAGTGAGGTGTCCTAGTGAGCAGAGTAGTTTTTATAAATATATGCTGTAGCCTTAGCAGTGGGACACAGGAAGCTAATGTTTACAAGTTAATTTAAAACCATTTCACAAGGAAGGTATTTAGAGGTAACAAGATTTTTACATAGTAAGACTGAAGCTAAAGAGCTCTTGGTGTCCTAGTACCACTCATAAATGCAGTGACATATCAAATATGGTATATCTCTTATCTCAAGTAACAAATAAAACAGAACTTTCAGACTTTGGAGACTTTACAAATCTAATTCAAGAAAACCTAAAAAGCTTTCTAATATATTTTGAAGTCGTGAACTGTGATGGCTCCAGCTTTTTGTTTGCTTTTTTGTTCAAAACGGTTTTTGGCTATTTGAAATTCTTGTGGTTCCATATAAATTTTAGGATTTTTTTTCTATTTCTATAAAAAACGAATGCCATTGGGATTTTGACAGGGATTGTAATTGAATCTGGCCATTTTAACAAAATGAATTCTTCCAATTCATGATCTTGAAATGCCATACCATTTATTTGTATCTGCTATAATTTCTTTTGTCAGTGTTGTACACATTCAGTGTACAAGTTTCTCACCTCCTTGGTTAAGTATAAATATTCTTTTGATGCTATTATATATAAATGGGATATTTTAAATACACAGAGACCAATGGAACAGAATAAAAAGTCCATACACATACAATCTACAGATATTCAATAAAGCTACCACATGGGAAAAGGATATCTTCAATAAATGGTACTGGGGGAAACCGAAATCCATCTACAGAGAATGAATCAAAATGGATGAAAATGCAAATATAAGACCTATAACTAAAACACTTTGAGAAAACATAGGGGGAAAGTTTCTTGACATTGGCATTGACAATGTCTCTGATGTGACACCAAGAGTACAGGCAACAAAAGCAAAAATAGACAAGTAGGACTACATCAAACTAAAAGGTTTCTATGCAGGAAGCAACCAATCAACAAAATGAAAATGTAGCCTGTGAAAAAGGAGAAGTTATTTCCAAACTGTATGTCTATGATAAAGAGAGTTAAAGTTCAAACATATAGGAAAGGCCTGTACCTCAACAGCAAAAATCAAATAAATCAATTTTTTTTTAAAGATTTATTTATTTATGCATACAAGCACTGGGGTACAGGCCAGAGGTGTGGGGGGGGGGGTGAGAGGATTCACCACAGAGAGCGGGG
>JAGFMF010011390.1:6821320-6863143 GCA_019455555.1 Galemys pyrenaicus
CCCCTCCCTGGCCGGCAGCAGGGATCGAACTCGTGCTGCGGTGGCTGCTGTTTGCTTCACAGTGTGCTGCTTAACCCACTGCGCCATCAGGGAGGCCCCAAATAAATCAATTTTTAAAAAGAGTAAAACTACCATATAGTCTAGCATTTCACTTCTGGGTATTTAGCTAAGGAAATGAAATCAGGATCTTGAAGAGAGAGTCACAATCTCGTGTTCATTAAAGTATCATTAAAGCAAAAACACATAGATACTTCAAAAATCAAACTTGAATTTAAATAGAAATGGCACATTCAACAAATGCTAACTCAAGTTCCCCTTGTAATTTTTCCCTTCCTCTGCAAAAAAGTATTGGGAATTCAATTTCATTTGTACATGAAATTCCAAATTTCCTATTTATGCTTCTTTCGAAATACCACTGTAATAAATGTAAGCAATCTTTTCTGGTGAATTCTTCAAGTTATGAGCATTTTTAAGTTTTAACACTGCTCACGTTTTATTTTTTAAAACATTTATTATAATTTATGGATTTAGGAAATTCGGAATACATCAAAATACTACTGAAAGTATGTATCACCTCATAATGTTACAAAAAATAACAAGTTCAGGTCCAGGGCAGAAATGGGAAGCAGAAAATACTGACATGTCCCTAGTCTTCCCCTGACATTTTCTTTCTCCTTTCTTAACTATTCCCCCATCTCTTCTTTCCCTCAGAGACTGAAGGCTATTGTACTCTTCTTTTAAAATGTACTCTCAGAAAAGCATATCGTGAAATTCAAATTGCACTAAGACAAATATGACTAATAACTTAGAGTATTAATCTTACGGAGTTATTTGTACCTTCACTTTAAACTTCTAGAGATAACAAGTAGAATTCTTTGCATCAGTTAGCAAGTGGGAGTGATTTCATTAATGTACTTGAAATCTTATGTTAATCAGTTATGTTCAGTCTATGGGTAAGGCCTTCACTGAACACATAAAAATACACACAAAGTAAAAGTTCAATTAGCAAAATTTTAATGTCAGAGCCCAATTCTTCTCAGCAGATACATGTTCAACAATAAAACTAGCACCAAAGTGGAAAATACGTAACTCTTTCCAATGGTACCCTGTGGTTTACCAGCAAAAGTCATTCAAGGAAAGATCGTGAAGTATGAAGCAAGGCCAATGCTTTAAAGCCGAAAAGATTCTGAAAATAAAATGGGAAGGAGCTGTACCAGAAGAGAGATTCTAAAAGCTAGCTTTGTTATTCATAACTGATATTGTCTTAAAATCTATTAAAAATTCTATTCTCCACAAGTCAAATAATGCAAACTGGGTGTTCCTGGTTGACTCTCTGAATATATTTCATTAGGGAACACTATCCAGAATGACATAAGAGGAAAATTATATGCAGCATAGTTTGTAAACTACCTGAGGTTATGAAATTCTCAATCTTAATTTAAAAAATCTGTATTCATTCAAATTATTTTCTGAAATTCAACCACAGGAATTACAATTAAAATAGAGAATTTTGCTAACACACTTCCATCAAAATGCTAGCTTCCTATTTCCATACATACAACACTGAAAATGAAAATTGACTGGTAACAAAGTTAAACTATAACTGTTTTTGAGTTACTAACAATCTGGTTGTGGAATAAATACAATTAACAGTCACAAAAAGGCCTAGATATGTTTGCAGACTGTGGCAAACACCATGGATTGGCCAGCCAAAGCCATTCATCTCTCCCTTCCATCATCTGTTTCTCTCCTAGAGAAACTAGAAGAAAATAAAAAGTACTTGGCTTCAAATAATTGCAGTTAAAGATGACCAAGTGACAGAGTTCTGGCTGTCCTTTCCAAATGAAAAGGTAAAGACTTGCTAAGATAAATCCCCTTTGCATCCCCCTCCTATATCTTCCCTGAATGTGGATGAAAAGTCTGGAGATTAAAGTCTCCTAACACTAAGACAATAAACATGAACACAAGGTCTATATATAAGGCAGACTACACAGAACTGAAAGGAGTCAGGTTTCCTGAGCCACCTTATCAGGTCTGGACTGCCTGCTTCTGGACTTCTTATTGCATAAGATACATAAAAGCTATAGCATTAAGCTATTATAATTGGCTTTTCTATTAGCGCAGCTCAATGTGCTTATAATGGTTACACATACAAAGTCCTCACATAAAAATCAAATTAAGTTATGAAGAAAATTCTAACCAACCCCTCAAATATTTTAAAATGAACCTCAATATAAGTTTATATTTTGTTTTCTTCACCTGAAGATGACAACCACACAATTAATACCAAAAAAGAGAGAGTAAGGGAAGACATATGATGGTGGTAAAATCCTGAATCCAAAGTTAAACAAAAGTGAGGTAAAGTTGGGAGAGAGATAAGGGCATGAATGTAATACCAGACAACTATGAATGAATATAGGTTTTATCTGGTATTGCCTGTATGTCAATTTCCACTGCCAATGAGGGAAATAAAGTTTATTTCTTGGGCAGAGGAAATGCCAATTCAGTTTTTAAGTCTGAACCTTCAAACTTGGAAAGCTTTCTTCCAGGTCATCAGCAAGGGTCTTATCAACTTCACGCAAGATTTTGAGAAAGTCTTCCACCTGTGAGTTAAACAAAAGAATCAAAGGAATTAAATTGAAGAAAAGCTAGTTTTTGATACTGATTATTAAATATAAAATATTTTGTGGTTTCCAAACAGTCCAAGGGAAAGGAAACGTTGACAGGTGCACAAATGACAAAAGTACTTTTTAGACAGTACTCTGAATATTAAGGAAGTGACTAGTCCTTGCCATTTTGTTTTACTCTTAACTAGTATTTACCTTCTCACTATTTCCCTTGAGGGAGAGCTTTATTATCACCCTCCTGGCTAACATATCCAAACACTCCCACATTACATATTTCATTTTCCTAAAAAAGTTCCTATTTTGAAGTAAGTATAATTGTAGCAAGTGTGATTTAATTTGAAGAATCATAAAAAACTACTAACTAAAACTATCTAAGAATCTTATTTCTGTTTAAAAACATGCTATTTTATAACAGAAAGAATAAGTTCAGTGTTGATTCCTTTCTTTTAAAATATGAGCTGTAAATCCCACTCCTAGGAATATACCCAAAAGATACAAAAGCACTGATTCAAAAGAATACCTGCACCCCTATGTTTATAGCAGCACTCTTTACAAGAGGTAAGACCTGGATACAACCTAAATGCCCAAAAACAGATGATTGGATCAGGAAGATTGGTACATATACAATGGAATACTATTCAGCAATTAAAAAAGATAAACTAGAGTCATTCGTAGGAACGTGGATGGAGCTGGAAGGGATTATGCTCAGCGAAGTAAGTCAGAAGGCAAAAGAAAAATACCAGATGGTTTCACCCCTAAGAGGAATATAAGGGAACCAAATAAGTGACCAAGAAAAAGAATAATAACAATAAAAACAAAAAGACAAGAACAAATCAGAAACACTTTGTGGGGAGGAGGAGGAAATGGGTTGAGGGCAGAAAGAGCACAAGGGACTGAGGTGATGGTGCACTGGTGAAATGGTGGTGGGAAATCCATGGGAACCACAATTGATGTCAAATACATATAAATAAAATAAGAGCTGTGCCAATCCTACCTAAAGAAAAATAAATATAGTAAAATTTATACTGCTATGTAAGCTAGTCCAATGAATTATCCAGCAGTCTTCTACCTGACAGACATTATATCTAATACTTGTATGCACTATCTTTTGACAACTGCCTCAAAGATCAAGTGCTTATTACTCAAAAACATTTTATTTAGTAATCCTCCTTTTAAAACTCAGTCATCTGTACACTTACTCATACTCACCATGGGGCTATAAAAAGGAAGAAGGTTTTGAAATGCATAGGAACACTTCTGTTTGTTTAACTGGCCCTCCTTTAGTCCCTGAGTCACAGTCTCCTAACACAACAAAATGAAAAGACATAATGTCAAAAAAGGAAGGTTTCTAAAACTTTATTTGGTTAATTAATACAAACCATACATAATATAGTACCGATCCTCTGGGCAATTCAAATGCCCCATACTTAACCCACCATCATTCCACCCTGTATAACCTAAACATGTGCTCATTGCTGTCCTAACTTTAGTGACGCTAATTACCACACATCCACTCTGCTGCCCAAACCCGAAATTGGGGATAGAGCCAACACTTTTCCTTCTCCTCTGCTGCTCACCTAACCCCTCCCTGCTAAGATATTTAATTCTACTAAGCAGCTCTCATTATATCCCTCCTTTCCATCCATACTTCCACAGCTTAGATTATTCTTGATGATTACTGAGCCTGTTGATTGGCCTCCCAGCCTCATGTCAACTCTCTCTAATCTCTCTATTGCTTTTGGAATAATCTGTTCAACAGATTATCACTTGATGCTGAAAAAAAATCTTTAGGAGCAACACAATGTCCTCAAGATCAAGTCAAAATTCCATTAACTGTGGCACGTAAGAGCTTTTATCAGATATCCCTGGTCAATTCTCAGCCCACCTTCACCCTATGTCCCTGCCACATAAAAATTAGAAACATCCATGTCCCTCCTCCGAAAAACAAGAGCAATAGCACACAATGAGAAAAGCACTTGGAATGATATGTAAAAGATACAGTAATACCCTGCAAATATATAATATTACCCAAGGAGTTCATACAAATAATCAAAATGGATAAATTTATAAAGGACACATATACAAATAAATGGATGATATTAACATTACTGATAGTAAAAAATACAAATCAAAATGAGGTACAATTTGTGATCTGTTGACTTTACTTGCCATAAAAACTGTAACACCCAGTAAGGATCAAGTTATACCAACAATTTCATATGTCAAAATTATTTTGGCAATAGGTTGCCATTATACCTGTCATCTTCATATTTATAATGGTGAACCCAGATTAATAACTTCCGAAAAACCTATGCTAAAGTAATTCCAAATCAGGAAAAGGGAAAGCAGGACAATTCACCAAAACATCAAATCACCTTACTAAAGGAATATTCTTGCAAAAATTCAGTGAATATGCATAAGTTTGGTTTTTCTAAGATAAATGGATATAAAGGGTATGTATGCTCAAAGGAAGAACATATTAGTAATCCCAAACACATTCAGGAAGAATATTACTTAAAATAAGTTTTCAGTAAATTCTGAAAACTATTTTTTTTGGAGTAAACTGTAAAGTATCAAAAGCAGTATAAATCATCCAAGCGACACTACTATCAAAACAAAGTTTTAATAATTAAAACACTATAGTTACTGATAAATATTTTTCATAGAGCACTGGAACTAAATAAAACACATAGACCAATTCCAAAGATAGACAATTTTTCAGTGAATTGGAGTCAAGAAAAATACTTATAGTATAATGTTAATTGAAAAGCGCAGTCTATAAACATTGTGTATACCAAGTTATAAGAATGTGGAAATTATAAGTATACCAAACTCCATCAACTATTTGTTTAAGAATTTAAACTTATGGTGACAGGTTTGTTCCTTCTCTATTTCCCTAAAATCATATGGTTATACTAGTCTCATATTAAACACACACACACACACACACACACACAGTACTAGCAATAATTATACATAATACTACAAATTACCTTTGTTAATTCCTGAAAAATAAAAGAAAGAAATTCACATGAAATATCCTTTAAGATTTTCAGGTGGAAATCATCTTGGGTCAAATCAGACTTTTTAGTCTCTTCTGTTTTAGAGTTTGCTGAGTTCTCTGGTTTCTTCTGACATTGTTCCAAATTTTGCAAGACACGAACCAGGCTATCAATTAGAGGGAGCTCTACTGTATAAACAAATCAAAAGACATGAAATTACTTAAATTTGGTTTCTCATTCATTCATACTCTCTGAATTATTCAAAGCTTAGGAAGAATGTGGAAGCTGGGGGTTAATCAGTGGCCTGGAGTAAAAAGATACACTTTCTCATGCAATCATAATGGTCATTATTAAGTTGTGGAAGGTGAGGAATATATAAAATACCTAATCAAATATCAAGAAAGATGTGTTCCTCATATGCTAAATAAAAACTCCCTTTTTCAACAGAAAAGAGATATATAAAGTGGCTAGGGTGTGTACTAAAGACATTTTCTTTTCCTTTCAGAAATCACTGCCAAAAAACAAAGAGCATGAGCTACAAAAAACAAACTCCAGCTTGTATAAAACTAGGATACAGTAGAAACCTTAAACACAAGCTAGGCGGAAAAAGTATTGAAAGCAGTGTAAATTATCCAAGCAACACTACTATCAAAACATAAAGTTTTAATAATTAAAACATTGTAGTTACTGATACATAAATAGAGCAATGGAACTAAACAGAATACATAGACAAATTCCAAAGATAGTAATGATGAAATTTCAGACTAGTGTGGGGGAAATGGTTTATTCACTAAATGGTATTGTGATGATTAAGTAGCCATCTGGGAAAAAAGTTGAAGCTATCTCTCATATGTTATAAATAAAATAAATCAAAGCGGGATCAACAACTTAATTGAGTCATAAAAACCATTCTCTAACAGAAGCACTTGTTTACATAGGAAAAGAATAATTTTATATTACTGTATTTTTTTTTTTATAGAAGAACTGGGGGTGTAGGCCGAGGTGCAGGGTGTGAGAGGACAGAGTGACAGAGTAGGGAGCAGAACAGGTAGAGTGACTGAAATACACTGCTGAGGGGAGCAATGGGTGTGGCAGGAGAGGTCTGCCGTGCCATGTGGGTCAGCGCCCTCGTCGGGGATCAAACTTAGGCCACAGTGGTGATAGCGCTGAGACTTAGGCTACCAAGGAGGCCCCATTTTGTATTTCTAAATGAAAAAAGTTGCCAAGAAAGCAGGACTTAAACATATATATGAAAATGGTGGTGTCCTTGTTGGTTTGTGCCTTTCCTGGAGACCTCCCATGACTGAGTTTCCACGTTCCCTGGCCACAAAACCCCAATCTGTTTTAGCTAAGGTTATTTAAAATGGTGATTGAGGTTAAGAGGTTGGAGTTACATGGATTTACCAGGTTTCTACCATGTATACAAAAGGTAGACTTTTTTTCCTCATCAACAAAAGTACATATCTTTATATACATGCATGTGAGAGTATAGTAATTATCTCTGGATGATAAGATTACAAGCACTATGTTTTATAAATTTCACACTTTTTTTGCATTGAGCATGTAATATTTTTTTAATCAGGTAATAAAAGTATTTTAAAATGTGGACAAAAGAAACCAAACGCACAACACCTTGGGCTATAGTATCTTTTTTTTAAAGTCAGTAAAGCAAATTTATTGTCAGATAAAGAGAAGGACAGGAAAGCTCTCTGAACAGAGAGGGGTCCCAGTTGCCTGGGCTATCAAATCTGGTAAGACTAATACTTAATTTAGTGAAGTAAAATGATACTTACCATTTTCAATCTTTAGATTTGCTTCTTCAGCCTCTGAAGCATACATGGAAAACAATACCGAAAAAACAGAGGCAAGCACTGTTTTTTGTTCTTGAAGAATGATGGGTGGGTCATCAGACTGACAAAATTCATTACAGGCCAGATCAAAAAGTAAATTCCAAGTGTCTTTTCCAGTATTAGGACACTGTACTTAATAAAGACAACAAAGAAAGCAGTAATTTAAAAACATAAAATAATGTAATAAGTAACTATAGTGCTTTCCCACATAACACCTCTTACCAATTGCTTGAATTCCATCATCCTCTGTGGTAAGCAGCTGTAAGATATGCATGTAAACATCAAGTCCTTCCAGATGTTCAGAACTAAAAAGCAAAAACACTGAGTCAACAACTTTACAGTCTATGGCACTACAATCAATCATTCAATCAACAAATATTTATCACTGGCCCAGTCACTGCTCTACATGCTCAGGATAAAACAAAAAACAAGACAAAGTCTGCATTCACCAGAGCTTACATTCTAATTATATAGGGGATAGCAATCAAAAAACAAGTATTAGGTAATATAATCAACATATAGGGTAAGAGGTAGAAACTCTTTTTGGTTCTGTTCTATGAAAGCAACAATATAGAAACCTACCAGGAGATACTTCACCAACTCTGGTTTACTTAAATAATCAGGACAAAAAAAAAATGACTGAGACTTTTTGAAAAGTAATGTAAGGCCCACTGCACCAAGCACTGACAAAAACAATGTTCTAAAACTTCATAGGATATCCTAGTTGCCTACCCGAGAATACTAAAGCGACATAAATATAATTGTTTTGTTTAACAGTTTGGATTCCTAGACATTCACAATCCTAGTTCTTCAACCAAACATTTAAGTGAAAAGATAATGAACAATTAAAAGATAGCTCAGAAAATATATCCTTAATACTGTTTTCAGGGCCTCCCTGGTGGCGCAGTGGGTTAGCAATGCACTATGAAGCAAACCCCAGCCACTGAAGCACGAGTTCGATTCCTGCTCCCGGCCAGGGAGGGGACCCACATGGCGCGGCATACCTCTCCTGCTGCGCCCGCTGCTCCCCTCAGCAGTGTACTTCAGTTCAGATCTGCCTGTTCTGCTCCCCGCTCTCTGTGGTGAATCCTCTTAACCCACCCCCCACCACACACACACCTCTGGCCTGTACCCCAGTGCTTGTATGCATAAATAAATAAATCTTTAAAAAAAAATACTGTTTTCAGGCATTATGTCAGGGACTGTAAAAAAGAGAAATGTACAAGACACTTTCCCTCTACCTTCATGAAGTTTATGGTCTAGAGGAGATGACAAAGGGGTAATTACAATAAAGTGAGGTGGATGTAACACCAGAGATTTTGGAATCCAAGGTGCTGGAGGACCACAAAGCAAGCAGACTTAAATTTGTTTGGAGAGTCAGGGAAGGTATCATAAGAAAAATAATGTTTATACAGAAACCTGAATTTAAAAAGAAAAAAGTTTGAGGTGAGGAAAGATAGTGTGCAAAGGCTTGCACACAAGAGAGCTTGGTTCAGATGAAGAAATAAGGAAATCTTAGCATTAAAACACAGCATACCAGGGAAAAGAACTACACTGTAGTTCTGTGCAGCACTGTGCAGAGCTTGTAGGACAGGTTTTTAAAAAATCTAGTCTATGCTTTCACTTACATGTGGAATATACAGTGAAACCGAACAAAGGGTCAGGAAAAAGACAAAACTTTACAAGCTGACCATAGATCTAAGACATACAGCAGGGGAGGGGGAAAGAGAGAAGTCAAAGCAGGGGAGGGAAGAGCACAAGGTGTGATGGTTCACAGGTGCTGTGGTGGTGGGAGAATTGTGGGGATTGCAAGCAAATACTGTACAAAAGTGAACAATGATGCAAAAAAACAATTTTTTTAAGTAAAATTAAACTAAAAATCTATCCTAATTAAGGAAGGCAACTGAATAGTTTGAACATGAAAGTGAGATGCTCAGTGTACATTCGGGAAAGATGGGTCTGCAGTCTAAGATTGAAGGTAAAAAGAGAATGTTGCAGTTGTTCAAGTGAAAGACAACTGTCAGCAACTAGCAAGGATGAGATTCCAGAAAATGTCAGAAACAAGATTTGGTGAATGACTGACCATGGGCAAAGAGCAGAACAAGGAAGAATCAATAATCATTTCTTGGGCCTCCCTGGTGGCGCAGTGGGTTGAGCAACACACTATGAAGCAAACCGCAGCCACTGCAGCATGAGTTCGATCCCTGCCGCCGACCAGGAGGGGGACCCACATGGTGCAGCAGACCTCTCCTGCTGTGCCCGCTGCTCCCCTCAGCAGTGTACTTCRGTTGATCTGCCTGTTCTGCTCCCCGCTCTCTGTGGTGAATCCTCTCACCCCCCACACTTCTGACCTGTACCCCTGTGCTTGTATGCATAAATAAATAAATTTAAAAAAAAAATCATTTCTTCCACATTATCCAAACAGAATAATGATTACATCATTTACTGAGATTAAGAAAGCTGAAGAGGGGCTTCCCAGGTGGTGCAAGGGGTTATTTAAGCACTGCACTATGAAGTATCTGCAACTACTGCAGCACGAGTTCAATCCCAGGCCAGGGAGGTAACCCACATGGTGCAGCAGACCTCTCCTGCCTCACCCGCTGCTCCCTTCAGCAATATGTTTCAGTCAATTTGCATGTTCTGTTCCCTACTCTGTCTTTGATGGACCCTCTCACCCCCACAACTCTGGCCTGTACCCCGATTCTTGTTTATATAAATAAGTAAATATTAAAAAAAAAAAAAAAGCTAAAGAGCAGGCTTGGGGAAAAGACGAGTTTAATCCTTACTTAGATAAAAAGTACATAAATGAACTGCCTTTAACAGGGATTATTAAGATAATAATTGACCAGGGGCCTCCCTGATGGCACAGTGGGTTAGGCAACGCACTATGAAGCAAATTGCAACCACTGCAGCACAAGTTCGATCCCTGCCGCAACCCACATGGCGCAGCAGAACTCTCCTGCCTTGCCCGCTGCTCTCCTCAGCAGTGTGTTTCAGTCAGTCTGCCTGTTCTGCTCCCCACTCTGTCTTTGGTGAATCCTCTCACCTCCCTGGACTCTGGCCTGTACCCCAGCACGTGTATGCATAAATAAATAAATCTTTAAAAAATAATTGACCATTAAGCAGATCAATGCATAAATTAATTTTCCAGTGGCTAGCAATAAAGTTTCAATGACCTATAAGACTTAGTAATCTGGGGCCTCCCTGGTGGCACAATGGGTTAAGCAATGCACTGTGAAGTAAACCACAGCCACTGCAGCATGAGTTCAATCTCTGCCACCCGCCAAAGATGTGACCCACCTGGCACAGGCAGACCTTTCCTGCCTTGCCTGTTGCTCCCCTCAGCAGTGTATTTCAGTCTATCTGCCTGTTTGTTCCCCGTTCTGTGTCTGGTGGATCCTCTCACTGCCCGCACATACAGCCTGTACCCCAGTGCTTGCATGCATAGATAAATAAATCTTTAAAAAAAAAAAACAAAGACTTAGGAATCACCCAAAAACATCAGAGCTCTATAGTTTGTCACTTATCCAAGACCTGCAAATATATATACACATAAGGAGCAAGAAAACAGAGGATGTCTAATGTTAACTGCAGAAACTGTTAAATATCTATGGGAAATAAAGCACAAGAAAACCTTTCCAATTCGATTTAAATTTCACAAAATTGCAGGAGATTTTAAGACAGGGTAATTAATGCTGAACAATAGCAAATAGCTAAGTTATATTAGAGTAGGTACTTTGAAACCATTTTGTGAAGAAAGAACACTTGTCACTACAAATAGTAGTACTGAATAAAACCTGACAAATTTGGATCAGCTGTACGTTATTTATCTGTAGAAAAGAAAGAAGACTAATATTTAAGTATACCTCTAGCAATTGGATTTCCCGTATTCTGCACAAGGGATCACCTACCGTATTTGTTTTGCAGCTTCAAGTATAGAAGGCACAATTTTAAACACTGGTCGCTCTTCAGAATCTTCTTGGGGTTGGTCCACAGGTTGAAGAGCCCCATTTCCAGCCCATTCCAACATCAGTTTCTCATCCAAATCAAAAAGCTTGTCCACAACTTCCCCTACCTTCACTAGCAAGTCAACTGTAGAGATTAAAACAGATGTTGAAATGAGGGGAAAAAATTTTAAAGCACTCAGGTTTAATCAAAATTCCTAAAGGTATTCCAAGAAAGTCAAACCATGCCAAAATACTACTTATTCCACAGCCTCCCCGGTGGTGCAAGCATCTGCAGCCACTGCAGCACAAGTTCCATCTCCAGCCAGGATGCTGACCCACATGGCGCAGCAGACCTCTCCTGTCTGGCCCACTGCTCCCGTCAGCAGTGTATTTCAGCAGATCTACCTGTTCTGCTCCCCACTCTGTCTCTGGTGAATCCTCTCACCCACCGCACCTCTGGTCTGTACCCCAGGTCTTGTATGCAAAAAAAAATCTTTTTAAAAAAATACTATTTATTCCATAAGTAATTTGTTTAATTCCTTTGTTTAAATCTGCTAGTCCTCCTTCACTTTAAACCGTGAATTTATCAGTATCCTGGTAGTTTAAGAAGAAATTTTGTATCTTGAATTGAACTACTTTCTATCTCACAGTTAGTCTTCCCCCCCGCCCCGCCCCACAGTGACTTCCAGAAATAGCTACCTGGTTTTCTAACAATTAAATATTATAAAAAATATTTTTTCTAGATTACATGGTGACTTACCATTTGTTGAACTAGACATGATGAAGCAAATGCTATCATAAATAGCTGGGTGTTCCCGGATTCTTTCAACCCAGACACTGGCCACCTCTGTCTGGGAAAGGCAAGTAAGCAACAACCTACGTGATAAATGTGAGCTTAGTATCTCTAGTTCAAAAACAGCAAAGGAAATTCAAGCATGAAATGTTAACGGATTCCTAGATTCTTTACCTGCTTGTTTCCAGCAGAGTAGGAGGGTCTGAATCATACAAACACTGCAATAACACCTGGCTACAAACAAAAGAGTTAACACAGGTCACTTTTCTCATTTCAAATATCAAAGTAGAACTTTCACTTCATTTTTTAAACAATTTAATTGAGAAATATAGCATACTAGACATTTACTCCACAAATGACTCCAAGTTAACAAGGAATCAATACCTTAAACATGGATATAGCATACATACATGAAAGTCTGAAAGACACAACTCTATACTTAATGAATAATTAAAACACATACAATTCCAAGAAACAGGACAATTCAATACTGCAGCTCCGTAACCCTGTCTGTACCTACCTTCCAAATCACAATTCCGTATCCCATCTAGAAATAACTGTTATCCTGAATTTTCTAGCAATCATGTCATTGCTTTCCTTGGTATTTTATTATTTTTATTTTGACTTTGTACTGGATGGGAAAGAAACTATATTTTATGTATTCTTTTAAGTGTAAGTCTTTTTGTCAACACCATGTCTTTAAGATCTACCAATATTGTTCCTATAGTTGTATAATAGTTAAGTACATTCCACTGTATAAATATAACACAATTTATTTTTTCCAGACTACTACTGATGGACATTTAGATTGGTTCCAATCTGGGACTACTTCAAGCAACACGCTGGTGATACTTCTGGTATTTGTGATTTACTTTACCAAACACCTATGAGTGGCATCGCTGGGCCACAGTATATATACATCTTCTCACTTGACCAGATAATGTTCAACTGTTCTAAAGTGATTTAAACAAATTTACATCCCATCAGCAATGTAAATTGGTCCATATTTATTTTAAGATAAGCACTTAATTGAATTACAGGACTTATTAATAATTAGTCATTCTCTGGTTTTTGATAGGGACCACTGGAGACCAGACATAACACTGAGTCATTTACTTCACAAATGACTCCAAGTTAACATGGAATGAATAACTTAAACATGGATTTTAAAGCCCTCCACACCTGGAAAAGGTACTCCCCTCAATCTTAAAGAGCCAGCACTTGACCTCTGTGATAGCTCCTATAGCCCTAGTTAACTGCCTAGGACAGATTTCTTAACCTATCATGGGCACAAAGTTTTTAATAGCCATGAACCCTGACTGGAAAGCAAAATCACAGAATATATCATGTAATTCCAGAGTGTTCTCAGACCTCTTAAAGTAGCCACTGAAGTTTCTATCACTGAAAGACCTTTTATTCAAAACTTCCTGCATGCAAAAGAGAACCAGGCTCCAACCAGAAGCATAAAAAGTTTTTGAATCATAGTGGCAACCCTGCCTATTGCAAGTCCTACCCCTGACCTAAGTCAGAGTTCTCAGGATGAACCTGGCCACCAAGACTAGTTTATCTAGACGCTCACTCTCTGAGCCTAAACTGACTGGGTCTCTGGTCAGTTTTCTCCATCCCCAAGCTTTGCCCCACTAGTTCTGATCCTATCTAGCTTACCATTGCTGACCATGCAGGTCCCACTGCTTCTGAAAAAGGAGACAGACCGAAATCCTGAATCATATCCATAATAGGAAGCCCCCACCTACCATAACATACAATTAAGGTCCTGGAAAGTATTCATCAGGAGAGAAGAAGTAATACACTTCATAATGTTATTTTCCTGTCTCTTCTATGTATTAGGACTTCCTAAGGGCTATGAAATAGGAACCTATTTTTAAAAAACACAATTATTACGTAGTAAAACTTACCCAAGATTTTTATCACTGCTGATGGACACACATATCTCTTGGAAACAGGCCATATTACCTAAAATTCCCACACAGATTTCCTGTCAAATCAAATTTCACAGGTCACAATGGCTGAGGTAAAAGACACATAAAACCTGAAAAGAAAACTTCCACTGACCCAAGTTTGGGAGGAAATGAAGAGAGGTAACATAAAGTACATTGTGTGAAATCTTGAAAACTTAATGGTATTTGAAAAGGGATAAAAGACTGCCATAAGAAAAAGATCAAGGCAGTCAAGAGTTATAGAAGAAGAAATTTTATGGATAAATGGAGCCTTAAATAATGAGTAGGATTTAGATATGTAAAGGAGACATTCAAAAGGGTAAAGAATCAGCAAAGACAGGAAGAGAATAATGTATAAAGTTAATAATACAGTAGACAATGCAGAAATGAAGCTGGCTGTAGCATTCACTGGGAGAACAGCATGCAATAAATACAGCAAGGAAAGGATTAGCATCAGCATCAAGGGCACTGAGTACCATGTTGAAGAGTTTGGACTTTATCAAAGAGATCATCTGAAGCCATGAGGGCCCCCAAGGAAGGGAGCATTAAACTGCAACCATATTTTCCAATTAATCTTTTCATATTTTTCAGATAAGTACCATGGGATGGTACTACTGGGTCACACTATATTTCTATTTTTAGCTTTTCAAGGAATCGCCACACCATTTTCCCTAAGTGCTGCACCAATAGACATTCACACCAACAGTGTACAGAAGTTCTTTTTCTCTGCACCCTCGCCAACAAATATTTTGTTTTTTTTTATACAGTCCATTCTTACAAGTATGAGGTGATAACACTTCACTGTGGTTTTGATTTGCCTTTCTCTTGTAAGTGAGGTTTAATATTTTTATGTGCCCATTTGCCATCTGTAAGTCTTCTTTGGAGAAGTGTCTATTCAGATCTTCTACCCTTTTTTTAAATTGGGTTGTTTTTTTGTTATTGAGATATATGAGTTCTTTATATATTTTGAATATTAACCCCTTGTCAGATATATGATGTACAAATATCCAGTAGGTTATTTACTGTTATGTGGTAACTGACAGTACATTTCTTTATCATTTTTGTGGTGGTTTCTTTCACTACACAAAAGTTTCATAGTTTCATGTAGTTATTTATTTTTGCTTTTGTTCTCTATGCCATTAGTCAAGTTCCCAAAGACATCTCTGTGGCTGATGTCCAGGAATCTATCACCTATGTTTCCTTCTATGTAATTCATGGTTTGAAATCCCATATATGTCTTTACTCCATTTTGAGTTAATTTTTTATATGGTGTCAAATAACGACCTTTTCTGATGTCTTGGCATTTGGATGTCAAGTTTCCTGATACCATATTTGTTGAAAAGGCTTTCCTTTGTCCATTGTGTGGTTTGAAGTCAGGGAACAAGATACTGTCTTTGCATCCACGGAATGAGTGATTCTCTTAATGTATTGCTGAAATCATTTCCCCAAGATTTTGTTGAGCATTATTTGCATCTATGTCCATGGGAGACATTGGTCTACAGTTTTGCTTTTTAGTACAGTCCTTGTCTAGCTTGGGGATCAGGAAAATGCTGGCCTCATAAACTGTTTGAGACCATTCTCTCCTCTTTAATCTTTTGGAAGAAATTGTAAAGGATAGTTACTGTATTTTCTGTGAAAGTTTAGTAGAATTCACAAATGAAGCAAGTTAGTCCTTTCTGTTCTTGAAGAGACTTCTGATCACTATTTCAATTTCTGTATTTGTGATTCAGGCTACCTATTTCTTTCTGGACCAGTCTTGGAAGTCAAGGAGTTTGCGAAAAACAGATTTTTCAAGTTCCACCTCAGAGCTACTGAGTCAGAATCTCCGGGGTAGGACTGGGAAACTGGTATTTACCAACTACACCATGTGATTTTTATAATCAATAAATGTGATAATCACTGACTTAGAACTTAAGAAATCTGGATTGGAAAATCCAGCTTGCAAGTAAAAAATAGGTGGAGATATGGCACAGGAATCACAAAGGAGGTCACAGTTTAATCCAACACACACAGGTTGGTAAAGAAAGGAAGAGCTCACTAAGAAAATGGACATAATGAAAACAAGGGATCTGGGTTTGTTACCGGGCTAAAGCTGACAGGAGGAGTGGTCTCTGGCTACCCTGCAAGTTAGTGTGGCAGTCCTTCCTCAGAAACCTTTTATGTAGCAGTGTGCTGCCTGGACTGTGGAATGGACCAATCAGGTATAAGCTATGGGTTAATTGATAACAGGACTCTACCTCTCACCACAAGTCAGTGGTAGCAGCGCCCCTCTTGTAAGTTACACTTCCTGAATTCTGGAACAGGCCAAAATGGATCAATCAGGTGCAGGATTAAAAAATGAACCAGGGGGCCTCCCTGGTGGCACAGTGGGTTAGGCAACACACTATGGGGCAAACTGCAGCCACTGCAGCACGAGTTCAATCCCTGCTGCTGGCCAGGGAGGGGCCCCACATGGTGCAGCAGACCTCTCCTGTTGTGCCCGCTGCTCCCCTCAGCAGTGTACTTCCGTTGATCTGCCTGTTCTGCTCCCTGCTCTCTGTGGTGAATCCTCTCACCCACCCCCGACACCTCTGGCCTGTACCCCACTGCTTGTATGCATAAATAAATAAATCTTTAAAAAAAAAGAAAATGAACCAGGGCCTCTCTGGTGGCGCAGTGGGTTAAGCAATGCACTGTGAAGCAAACCGCAGCCACTGCAGCACGAGTTCAATCCCTGCTGCCAGCCAGGGAGGGGACCCACATGGTGCAGCAGACCTCTCCTGCTGTGCCCACTGCTCCCCTCAGCAGTGTACTTCYGTTGATCTGCCTGTTCTGCTCCCTGCTCTCTGTGGTGAATCCTCTCACCCCCCCACACCTCTGGCCTGTACCCCAGTGCTTGTATGCATAAATAAATAAATAAATCTTAAAAAAAAATGAACGAATCAAACTGGGGGGGGGGGTGTGCACCTGGAAAGTGAATATAAGGCAGGGTCGAAGGGAGCATTGGTAATTGGAATTGGAATTTGCCTATTGGGATTTGGAGCAACCTGGAGCAGATGGAGAAGCAGCAGAGGAAGAAGCACTCCTGCTGAGGAAGAGGAGATGTTCCAGCCTTCGAGGAAAGGAGGGAAGCCTCCAGAAGCTGCCCTCTGAGGAGGGGAGACTGAAGGACTTTGTAGGGACTGAGACTCGGTCCTGTCTGTGACACTGAGTGGAAGGAGTACCAAAGGCCCTGGGCCTGGTGTCTCAAAGAGCTGTTTGTTGGTGGTATAAACCAACAACTCACAAGAGCTGTAACAATGGATGTTCCTGAACACTGCCTCTGTAGGCCCGCAGTGGTCATTGCTACTGGACAGTGCTGCCTAGAACTGGTGACCGGTGACTGCCAACACTGATGCTGTCCGGATGAAGCAGCCAGTCTCCCGTGGATACCTAAGTGTTCTTGTTTCCCCCATTTGTAAATAAACCCCATGGTTGTTGTTCCTGTACCCTGAGGGCCCTTGCAATTGTGCATGTGGGTGAGAACCCATAGACAGTGACCTGTATTGGGCACTCTGCTCTGTTAGGCTATAGCCCCTGTTGCTATAGCCCTTGATTCTGGTTTGTGGCCTTTTGGCCCTTAGGGGCTTTTTGGGGGCTCTCTGACCTCGGGCCCTCCTCTGGCCCCTGTCTCAGTCAGAGCCTCCTCTACCCCGTTTCAGGTCTATACCTTAGAAGGATCCACACTCAGTGGAAAGAAAGAAAAGAAAGGGCCTCCCTGGTGGCGCAGTAGGTTAAGCAACACAGTATGAAGCAAACTGCAGCCACTGCAGCACAAGTTCGATCCCTGCCGCCTGCTGGGGAGGTGACCCACATGGTGCGGCAGACCTCTCCTGCTGCACTTGCTGCTCCCCTCAGCAGTGTTTTTCCCTTGACCTGCCTGTTCTGCTCCCCACTCGGTCTCTGGTGAATCCTCTCACCTCCCATGATTCTGGCCTGTAGCCCAGCTCTTGTATGCATAAATAAATAAATCTTAAAAAAAAAAAAGAATTAAAGAGGAAATAAGTTTCTCTGTGTAGGCTGTGTAGGCTGCCCACTGAAATCACCTGGGCAACTTTAAGAGCTGTCTCACACCCCTTGGAGATGCTGTTTTAAATGATCTAGGTTTGGCCTGACTCAGGGTTTTGAAAAGCTCCCCTGATCAAAACTCCTCAAAACGGGCCTCCCCTGGTGGCGCAGTGGGTTAAGCAACGCACTACGAAGCAAATCGCAGCCACTGCAGCACGAGTTCGATCCCTGCTGCCGGCCATGGTGGGGACCCACATGGTGTGGCAGACCTCTCCTGCTGTGCCCGCTGCTCCTCTCAGCAGTGTATTTCTGTTGATCTGCTTGTTCTGCTCCCCGCTCTCTGTGGTGAATCCTCTCACCCCCCTACACCTCTGGCCTGTACCCCAGTGCTTGTATGCATAAATAAATCTTTAAAAAAAAAAAAAAAAACAAAACTCCTCAAAACGAGGGCCCTGGTCCAGAACACCAGAATCATCTGGGAATTGTTAGAAATATTTAATACTACTCCAAACCTACTAGATCAATGACTTTGGGAGGTAGGCCTAGTAGTCATTGATTCTGGGACATGCTGAAGCTTGAGAGCTGTGCTGTAGGTGATTCTAATATGTGACCAAGGCTAAGAATCATTGCTGTAGACAGGCTATGGCTTGCAAACATAGATAATGATGTAACTATTTCCTTAAATGCACATCTTTATATAGACTTATTTTCTTTAATTACTAATCAAGTGAGTCAACCATATTTAAGTTACAAAAACCCAAGAGAAAATCATATAATTGTCAAATCTTTATATTAATAAAACAACCCAAGGAAAAAGTGGTTCATTGTTCATCAGGACCAAATTCAGGTGGGACATTTTACTACATAAAGTTTTAATTCAAATTGTTTGTAAACATATACTACAGAATTCCCACTTCTTAATTTCAAATTAAAATAGGCTATATAGGTTATACTGAAGCTGGACAAGCTAAGTTCAAACCCCAATTCCATTCTTTCCCAGTTGTGCAACCTTAGATAAATTTCTTAACAGGAGATTTAGTTCTTCTATTTATAAAGTGGAGATAAATGCCTACTCATAGAGTACTAAAACCAAGTGCCTGGTAAGGAGCGAGCAGTAACTCATAATTATAATTAGTTAATGTGTGACTTACTAATCACCACAGTATGCATAGCACATGCAACCCAAATGGCATGTGACCACAGTACCCTATATAGAACACAGATGAAGGCCAACTAAGAGGTAGAGGTAACTGTCTTGGGGAGTTACTACCAGTCAATGGCCTTTGAGAGCTATGTAGAAGGTCTGAAAGGAAAATAGCACCTCGGCTCATACGTGTGAGTAGTGAGGGGCAGAGAAGGTCTGCAGAGGCACAGCATGATCACAGCGAGCTGAGGAGTAAACAAGGCTGGCTAAATCAGAAGGAGCATCTGGAGGGCAGATTTCAAGCTGGAAGATGAATTAGGTTCCGATTATGGAAAGTCTTGAGCAACAGACTGAGTTTAAGTGACAGTTTTTAAGTAACGGAGAATTTTATGAATAAAAAAGAGCAATGAACTGAGAAATGGGAGGTCTGGGGACTGTTTCCTACTCTGCCTCATAGTAGAGTATGACTTCAGCTAGTCCTATCTAGTTTCCACAGCTGTTAAGTGAAAGTATTAATCCCCTTGGACTATCCTAAATGTAAAATTCAGTGAGTCTAACAATTTTAAATACAATATTACCTTGTACCTAGTAATGTTTAATAAACACTTGCAGACTGTTTTGTAGCCAGTAAGAAAATTAATGAAAGATTATGCAGCACTATCTGTTATTATTCCAAAGAGGAGGCTTTAGAAACATATATACTTACTCTTAGGCGAGGACATCTGGATTTGGCCAATACTCCCATAAATATGTCAGGAGCATTAAATTCTTGGAGAAATAAAGCCACATCCTGAAAATAAAGATAATTTTAACTTAGATGCTGACTGTTCCTCTTTAAAACCAATTTTTAAAAAAATCACATATGCCTCCTTTAGGAATAAGAAAAAAACCTATAATGCTAGGAATTATGTCAATAGACAAAAGCAGTATTAATATATTTGTGACATTTGATCCCAACACAATAGAACAACCCCATAAACAAATCAAAACTAACTGTGATATTCCAGAAGACTGTCCTCTTTGTTCTGACTTGAATGTATTTACCAAAATAATCTTTCCAACATAGCTAGGATTCTCATTAACACAAGACACATTTGCTGATTGTCACGTATTATGCTAGACACTAGGGATATGAAAAGAGTAAAATGTGTAATTACTGTTTTCTAAGAACTTAAAATATAATAGGGAAACAGGTCAAAACTCATACTGGCCCAACATCCTCATGCCTAAAATCAGAATGTATTTTTTCAAAATCTTCGATAGAAAAAAATTCTGATTGCAATGTAACTGTGGTAGCTACATACCTCCTTCCTAGAGTCTGCCCAGTCCATAGAACTCACAGGGACCCTCCACACAAGTGAAAGTACTGGAGTGGGCATGTAAGCCATCTAACTAGGAATCTGGGCCCCAAAACTTAAGTCAGGTAGCTGTGGAGATGTGCATTGGAAAATATTTAAATAAAATCAAATTTCTGGCTGTTTGTTGCCTAGGACTTCTACCAAATTTGAGGGGCATATCTGTGATATCTAAACTTAAAACACAGGCTATGTGATGATGCAGTTCAATATGTATCCTAACAAGCACCCTGGAGGCACCTCAGAGAAAGAGACGGAATCCTTCAAAGCAGTCAAAACTGAGGTAAACCTGCATGACTGTTGACTGAGAGGCAACCTCTACTCATTAACAGTGTCAGAGAAACAGTATTGATACACTCCAAATTTACAGTCAAAGCATCAAGTGCCCGCCACACTAAGTGATCAGACTATTTATTATATAACCAACTCTGCAATGTGCAAGGCTTATTTCTTTAATCATAGTTAACATTTTCCTAAGGTAGCAAGGGGTAGCCAAACAATATCAACACCAGCAGTAATAATAGCAATTAATATTTACTAAGTATTAATTGCCGGGCATATAAAAGTGGTTCGCATACTAAATCACTTAATTTTCAAAACATCTTATATTAGCCCCACTATACTAATAAACTGAGGATTTAAAGGGTTGAGCAACCTGCTTAAGATTATACAATCAGTAGGAGAACAGAGCCAGAATTTAAACCCACGTGAGTCTGGCTCAAAGCCACGCTCTTAAATCAACACACCATGCTACCTCTCAGGTATTCCTTCACTCATTCTTCACCAAATATTAATTGACAAATTCAAGTAATAGGCACTGTTTTATGTCCGCCTCTAGGGTCTAGCCAGATAAAATCTCACTTCCATTGAGTTTTCATGCTAGCGGGATGAACAAACAATAAACACATACCAAGTGACTAAACTACATAATTTTTCCCCCAATATCCAAAAAGACAGGTTTATTGTATTTAAAAAAAAGGAAAGGACACTTGCACAGACACAAGCAGGCAGAAAGAACTGCATCTGAAAGGGACAGGTTTGTTGAAAGAGATGCCTGCATAGTCACAGGCAGCCAGTCTTGGGAGGAGAGCTGCCCTAAACTACATCATTTCTAAGTGCTACAAAGAAAACAAGATAGTGTCTGCTAAAAGTCAAGCTAAGGGGACCACTTCAGATATATCAGAAAAGATATCTCTAAAGAGGTGACATTAAGCTTTTAAAAGAAAAAAAAAAACCCTATCAGAGGACATAGAGGTCCAAACCAGTCACTAAATAGTGAGATAAGTGTTACACAACAACACAATGTTCAACAGAATGAACATTCCGCCTGGAGTGTCTGGGGAGGCATCACAGATCCGGTGACATTTAAGCCAGGCTGGAGGTCATTCCAGGTTCAGAGCAGCATAAAAGAGCACAAACCCATGGAAGTACCTCTAAGTCCCTGATGCTGTTCAGGCACTGAGTAGTGTCTGAACACAGTCTCGTCAAAGCAACTTTATGTCAGCAATCATGGAACAGCTCAATTTTCTAGAGGTATTTCAAGAGCTACCATGAGAGAGTGAAGAGGAGGCCAAGAAACGTGACACTTCCTCTCCATCAACAATTTCAAACAGGAGTTCTGTTTTACCTAATTTATATTTAAGGATTTCATGCTAAGATTTCATTTGAAAAACAGGTTCTAATTCTTTTAAAAAAATTCTTTTGAACCACCACCTCTCAGTTGTAGTCAGGTAGAAAGATAACTTGAACAATACTCTCAACCAACTTGGTCTAACATACATTTACAGGACACACCACACTACAACAGCAGAATATACAATCTATTTTTTTTTTAAAGATTTATTTATTTACTCATACAAGAATTGGGGTACAGGCCAGAGGTGCCGGGAGAGGATCAACAGAAACAGGGTGGGGAGCCAAACAGGCAGATAGACTGAAACACACTGCTGAAGGGAGCAGCAGGAGAGACAAGAAAGGTCTGCCACACCATGTGGGTTAGCTCCCTGGCTGGGGATTGAACTCGTGCTGCAGTGGCTGCAGATAGCTTCACTGTGCTGCACCTTAACCCCTTGCACCACCAGGGAGGCCCCAGAATACACATTCCTTTTCAGTTACCATGGACTATTTACCAAGACAGACCACACTCTGGGTCATGAAACAGTCTCAATACACTTAAAAGGTTTCAGAGTATTCATTGCAGTAATAAAAAGATACCTGAAAAATTCCCAAGTATTTGAAATCTAATACCTCATTAACCAAAGGAAAATTAGAAAGTGCTCTGACCTAACTGAAATGAAACACCAGAAACATACCAAGAGGTTGTGGGATACTGCTAAGCAATATTGCATAGTATTAAATGTCTATATTAAAAAAAAAAATTGTCTCAAATCAACAACCTCATCATCTACTAGAAGAAATTGGACAAAGATCAAATTAGAGTAAACAGAAGATAGGAAATAATAAAGACCAAAATGGAATTCAGTGAAATAGATTTAACAATAAAACAGAGAATCAGACCAAAGGCTGATTGTGATGATCAATAAACTGTAAAATTTCTAGTTAACCTAACCAAGGGAAAAAGACAGGAGACACAAATTACCTAATATTAGGAATGAGAGGCCAGTATACTATACTGTACTATCAAAAATCTTAAAACACAATGATATAATACTATGAACAACTTTATGCCAATAAATTTAACAGCTTAAATCAAATGGATAAATCCCTGAAGTACACCAACTATTGAAGTAACCTGAATAGCCAAGTATTTACTAAAGGAAATGAATTTATAGTCTTTCTCACAACATACTAAAACAGCCTAGTGGTAAATTTTATAGTGAAAAGCTGTATCTCAATAAAACTATTATCTTCCAAACTCAGATGAATTCCACCAACTACTTAAGAAAGAAATAACATCAATTCTACACAAACTCTTCCTGGTAAGTGAAGAGGGAAAACCTTCCACCCTATAAAGATAGCATAATTATTTTGCTACCAAAAGGACTATATCTCATGAACACAGAAAAAATTTCTAAACAAGATTTTAGCAACTTGAAATATTACTCAATACAGTTCACCATATTTTTTAAACTAGAAAGAAAAAACACATGATCTTCTCAACAGGTACTTTTCTTAGCAAAAGCTTGATAAAATCCAAAATCTATTCCTAATACAAACTGTAAACACACTAGTGCAGAAGGGAACTTTCTCAATCTGCAGCTGCATCATACTTAGTAACGGAAGCAAGGGTCTGCCTACTTAAAAAATGGTCTCAAATCAACAACCTCATCATCTACTAGAAGAAATTGGACAAAGATCAAATTAAACTAGAGTAAACAGAAGATAGGAAATAATAAAGACCAAAATGGAATTCAGTGAAATAGAAAACAATAAAACAGAGAACCAGACCAAAGGCTGATTCCAGACCAAAGTCAGGAAAAGATAAGAATGTCTCTTCTCACCACTTCTTGTCAACATCATACTGGAGGTTCTGGTTAGAGAAAATATAAAAGAAAAAAAAAATAAAAGCAATTCAGATTGAAAATGAAGTAAATCCATAAATGACATAATCATTTATGTCTATAATCCATATAAATAGAAGCTATCAAAAAAGGTACTCTGACTTAGGTGACTTCAGCATAGCTGCAGGATATCAAATATACAAAATCAACTATATTTTTATATACTCGTACTAAACAATCAAATACTGAAATTTTCTTAAAATACAATTTACAATAGCATCCAAAAATACAAAACACTCAGGACCAACCCTGACAAAAGATGTGAAAACCTATACACTAAAAACTATACAATTTTGCTGACAGAAACTAGAGAAGACCTAAATAAATGGGGAGCTAAAATTTGTTCATAGGTCAAAAGACACACTGTCATTAATTTGTCAGTTCTTCAGCCAAAAGATCTATAAATTCAACTAAATCCCAGTCAAAATGCTAGCAAGTTTCTTGCAGAAATTAACAAGTTGATTCTAAAATTAATATGGATGGATTTCCTTTGTAAAATAACCAAAACAACTTTGAGAAAGAATATAGTTGGGGGATTAATGCCACCTAATTTCAAGATGAATTATAAAGTTACTTAAAGTTATTTAAAATTACTTAAAGTTATTTAGTTACTTAAAGTTATTTAAAGTTATGAATTATAAAGTTACTATACTCAAAACAGTGTATAGCCAGATGACAGTCAATTCTCCAACATGTAGCTAAAATTTTTCAGTGGAAAAACAGAATTAGGCAAAACTAAATTCTAATCTCCTCTTATAATCTCTTCTACCTAGTCCCCTCCCAGTGATTAACTTTTTAAAAGTTTATTTCTTTTCTTACATCATTGTTAATTTTTAGATAGTATTTTATTTCTCCCCTCAGGTGTAATCCCAGTAGCCCCAACATGAATGATTCTTAAAATAATAATGATGAAAAAGCAAGACCGCTCCAAAATATAATACAATCACAATATATAAAACTCAAGAAAATGCAAAATACCCTGAAGTGACATAAAGCCAAGCTGAGGTTGCCCAGGAAGGGCAGAGCAAGCGAGGGGCAAGAGGACAGGATTACAAGAGGCATAAAGAAACTTGGCGGTGATAGATTATGTTCTCTCCCTTGAATATGGCAATGGCATCATGCTATGTATCATGCCTCTAAATTTTTCAAATTGTATACTTTTTTTTTTTTAAAGATTTATTTATTTATGCATACAAGCACTGGGGTACAGGCCAGAGGTGTGGGGGGGGTGAGAGGATTCACCACAGAGAGCGGGGAGCAGAACAGGCAGATCAATGAAAGTACACTGCTGAGGGGAGCAGCCGGTGAGGCAGGAGAGGTCTACCACACCATGTGGGTTCCCCACCCCCGGCCGGCAGCAGGGATCGAACTCGTGTTGCAGTGGCTGCGATTTGCTTCGTAGTGCGTTGCTTAACCCACTGCGCCACCAGGGGAGGCCCTCAAATTGTATACTCTTAAGTATGTGCAGTTGTTTATGTCAACCATACCTAAAATTTACATATGTTTTGGCATCAATTATACCTCCACGATGCTGTCTTAAACAAATGGTTGAAGACAACAACTGTACATTGGCAACTTTCGAGACAATTCAAATAAGTCTCTTTTAGGAAAAAGACATCTTAGATGACAATATGGAGGAAAGAAGGGAGATGAAAGAGACTAAAACAAGAATTTTAACCAGGAATCTACTACATAAGTCCAAGAAGCACCATGAGAAATGTAAATCAAATCTCTTCTCAGCTCTTTTCGTACCTGCAAAATAAGGTAATCCCTATATCACAGGGTTATTATGAAAAGCAAATTCATTAATATCTATGAAAATACTTTCACACTATAGAATAAAATGCAGATCTTTGGCACTTAAAAGTTCGTAACTTCGATCCCTATGTCATACACAGGAGTTACAACGGATACTAAAGTCTTTCCTCAGAGACTTAAGGATTGAACCTTTTTAAAATATCCACTCATCACCTTCTTACCCTAGACTTTTCAGTTTCCCTTCACTCTCATACCTCATCCATTGACATATCCCATACTCTGCAAATTTCATTCTCCATGTCTTCATCAAGCTCCATCTGCTGCTCCTCATCATCTGAGCTGGATTTGGTATTTTCAGGGGTAACAAGCTTCAGAAACAAAAAGGAAGAGATGAATAAAAGCTGTCCATAATAGTCCCCAAGGAAAATTACTCCGGAGTCACAAAGATGCTACCTCAAGGCAACTTCTCTTGCAAATACCTTGGGGTTTTTTTTTTTTTTTTTTTTTAAAGTGTGTAGATCTATGCACTCAATATTCATGGAGTAAATACTGTTGCTAGGCATTGTAGTAGAAATACAAAGATGATTAAGGTGTGATCTCTGGATTTCAAGCAGTTTAGTATCTTGTAGAGATAACACCTGTAAACTGATAATCACAATAGAAAAAGGCCAAGTGATCAAACTGAACTGTTGAATAAGAGCTGTAAGAGCAAAAACTATGGACCAATGACCTATGGAGAGAGTTCTCTTAGGAGGTGATATTTAAGCTACATCCCTAAGGGAGAATAGGACTTTGTCTATGAAGGGAAAAAGAGGAAAGTACTAAGCTTAGAGTTAAGAAAAGACCTAGCATGTCTAGGGAAGGGTGAGCAATTTAGCTTTGAAAGGTTGCAGAGTCCTGGACTCCAAACTAAGAAATATGCTTTATTTTTTCCTGTAGGCAATGAGAACGATAAGGAGTTTCTGTAAACCGGTTTTTTGTTGTTTTTTTCCTTTTCTTTCCAAGGAGAATTACGCTGGCAGTTGTACAGTCAATTGACTGGAGAGGAGGCAATTTTTAAATGGGAAAATCAGCCAAGGAAACACAGTGGGGAGAGAATAAAGTTCGTATTTATTGAGAGCCTCCCTTGTACTAAACACCACGTTAAGCAACCCCCGACCTTTACAGTCTTATTTAAACAACACAATAACCCTGCATACAATAAAGTGATCTTCCCACGTCATAAAAATTTAAAAAGTCAAGGTTCTGGGCGGTTAGGTAGTTTATCCAGTCACGCAGCTAGTAGGAGATGAAGTCCCCGATTTTGATATTAGAATCCTATGACTCCAAATTCATCATTTCTTCTACTACAACAAAAACTCACGAAATAATAAATTATGACTTCGAAAACTACAGTGGGAAGAGGAAGCAAAAATCCGAGCAGTGTATTTACATAATCATATCTTTGGAAATTTTGCTAACATTTTTAACAGCAAGCATTCCAGCATCCTTGGCACTGTACTTCCCTTTGTGCTGAGGCACTGGGAGTGGCTCCCCGCAGTCTGGGGGTCCGCGGAGGGAGGACGCAGGCATAAGACTCCTGCACGAGGGCCTAGAACGCAATGGTCGTGGGGATGGAGGCTCTCGGGGCAGCCGGGGGCTGGCACAGGCGGCGGGGCTGGGGGTCCGGGGAAACCCACGTGGGGCGCGAGTTTCCGCACCTGGATGAGCCCGCTGAGGACGCCGAAGAGCCAGTGCTTGCTGTACACCGTGCTCCCTATGCAATCGCCCGACGCCTCGTCCTCCTCCCGACTGGGCGGCGGCGGCGACGGGTTACGGTCCATGATTTGGCCGCCACTGGTGCGCAGAAGTCGCGCAGAAGCCGCGCCGGAAGCCACCGGAGGAGTCGAGAGGCCTCCTCGCGGCAGAGTGTCCTGCACGACTCCTGCCACAGCGCCCCCTGCTGCCTAGTGTCGTGCTGGCTTGAGTGCCCACCCAATACTTACATCAGGCTTGGGAACTCAAGATGACTTATCTCCCCCATTCCACTCTTCCGTCATATTCACAATTATTATTTGCTGCCCTCACTGAATCAGTTATTTCAGCTCTCCAGAAGCTCCTAGACAGATTGGAAGGGACGCAAAGGGAAGGGAATGAGGCGGGACGTGGAGCCGAAAGGTGTCTGAGGTACAGAACTGAATCTCCAGGCTAACGGACGGCTCGCCATTCTGAAAGATATCAGTAGGTGCTCATTCTTCACCCAGGTGGAATGGAATCCGGAAAAAGACAAAGGTAAGAATGTCACTATTATAACTCCGTGTATTTTCAGTTCCTGCTTCTTTTCCTTTATCCCACGGTCATTATCCCCAAAACGCCTATGACCATCCTGTACCACCCACACAAGGGGAAATGTAATGGTGAAATGTTTCAGTGGACAAAGTCACAGGCATTAACTGCTTGCAATTAAACTATTTACTTCTGCAGATTTTACAAAAACGCTTGACTATGTGAACACTTTTCTAGAGCCTCTCCCAGGGCCTTGGAATAATCCCCTATAAGAGCCCTTGACGCTCAGGTTTCATCAGCTTCATGGTAAATCTGACTTTGCTGACATCATCAGGTGATTCTCTGTTTGCAGCACTGTCCCATAAGTTGCCAGCTCTATGTACCTCTGGCCCATCCTCTAAATAGCCCCCAATCATTGTGCCAACAAAAATGTCCCTGGAAACATGAAAGCTGGGGTGGAGGTTAGATGGGTATGCAATGGCATCGCTGTTGGGAACTAGGGTCTAGGGTCTCTGTGTCCAAAACTGACAAGTTTGGGGAGGAACTATGTAAAAGCCATTCTCTAAGGAATAGCTACATACCTCTTCTGCAATGCCTCTGACACAGAATGTAATCTCCAAATAACTGCTTGTTTTTCCTTCTGCACCTGTCATTGTCTCTGTTCCCCCCACCACACCCCATATAGGTTTACATCATAGACTTGTGAGGATCCATTGTGGTGGTACATGGAATACATTCATTGAAGGAATCACTAAGTCAACTAACACATACAAAAGTGTTTTGTAAACCATAAACTTCAGTACAAATGTTAGTGATAACTAATGGTTAAGAATGTTGACTCTAGTGTCAAAGTAGCAATGTGACTTACATACATACTTAAATCATCTGCACTTCAAGTTTCCTCAGCCATGAAATAAGGAAAGTTAAAATGTGAGGCTCCACAGGTGTTCACATGGTCACATCTCCCACCATACACAAAAATTGAACTCAACACAGTTTAAAGACTTGGATGTAAGACCTGAAATCACAAAATATATAGGAGTAAAATAGGCAAAATACTCCAAGACATTGGTTTCAGTTATGTCTGTGGGAATTAGACTCCAATAACAAGGGAAACAAAAGCAAAATTAAACAAATAAGACCACATCAAACTAAAAAGTTTCTGCCAAGTGACAGGAAGTATTATTAAAATGAAAAGTCTCCTACCAAATATATTTGCATATGATACATCTGAAAAGAGGCTAATATCCAAGATTTACAAAAACTCATACAACTCAACAAAAATCAAAGAATCCAATTTTTTTTTAAAGATTTATTTATTTATACATACAAGAGCTGGGGTACAAGGCCAGAGTCCAGGGTGGTGAGAGGATTCACCAGAGACAGAGTGGGGAGCAGAACAGGCAGATCGACTCGAAACACACTGCTGAGGGGAGCAGCTGGCACAGCAGGAGAGGTCTGCTGCGCCATGTGGGTCCCCTCCCTGGCCAGCAGCAGGGATCGAACTCGTGCTGCAGTGGCTGCGTTTTGCTTCATAGTGCGTTGCTTAACCCACTGCGCCACCAGGGAGGCCCAGAATCCAATTTTTAAAAGAAAAGATCTAAATAGATGCTTCTCCAAAGAAGACATAAAAAATGTCCAACAGGCACATAAGAAAATGTTCATCATTACGTATCAGGGAACTGCAAACCCAAACTATAGTAAGATACGATCTCATATCTGTGAGAATGGCCTATATTAAAAAGACCAGAAACAGGGGAGGGGAGAAGGGGAGGGTTGAGGGAAGATGGGAGCACAGGGGACTGAGGTGATGGTGCACTGGTGATATGGTGATGGGGAATACATGGGGATTACAATTGATGTCAAATATATATAAATTAAAGGGAAAAATTAGAATATATAAATAAAGAAAGAAAAGAAAATGGAAGCGGCAAAGAAAAAATTCATATGCTTCAGTAAAAGTGTTCAAAAACAAAAAAAAAAATAAAATCCATTTGTTTAGTAGAAAAAAAAAAAAAAGACCAGAAACAATAAGTGTTTGTGAGGGGTGGAGGAAAAAAGCCTCATACACTGTTGATGGGAATGTAGACTGGTCTAGTCCCCATGGAAAACAATATAGAGGTTTCTCAAATTATTAAAAATAGATCTACCATATGATCCAGAATTCCAATCCTAGGTATTTACCCAAAGAGTACAAAAACACTAATTTTATGGGATATATATGCACTCCTATGTTCACTGCAAGACTGCTTAAAACAGCCAAGTTATGCTAAATGCCCAAGAATACTTAATCCACATGAATAGATTCAGAAGATATGGTATACACACAGCGGAATACTACCCAGCTATAAAAAATAAAAAGATCCCTATATTTTTTTAAAGATTTATTTATTTACGCATACAAGAGCTGGGGTACAGGCCAGAGGTGCGGGGAGGTGAGAGAGTCCACCAGACACAGCAGGGGGCAGAACAGGCAGAAACACACTGCTGAGGGGAGCAGCAGGCAAAGCAGGAGAGGTTTGCCTGCACCATGTGGGTCCCTCCCTGGCCGGCAGCAGGGATTGAACTCGTGCTGCAGTGGCTGTGGTTTGCTTCATAGTGCGCTGCTTAACCCACTGCGCCATCAGGGAGGCCCCCACCACCACTTTGTTTATTTAAAAGACCACACATTTTTGTGACTCTTCTCTAACCTTATATATACTTAAGTTATGTAATGTAACATTATATTTGCATTTAATATGAACAGGCACTATCCTAAACATTCATAACATCACAGTTCATATTTTCTACCACCCGGGAGGACACTAAGACTAAATGAATTAAGCATTTTGCTCTAAATCACAAAGTTAGCAGAAAGGGCATTGTCTATTAACATTTTAATTTTTTTGGTCTTTTTCTTCTTTTGTTTACTAAGATTTTTTTTTAATGCCCATTGTGAAAATATTGTTCTTGCAAGAACAATCAAAGCTAATCATAATCAATGGTGGATGAAATCAAATGAAAAGGTCCAGTTTCTAGATCATTTCTAAAACTTTCTGTTCATCAACTTTTTCCAAAGATCCCAGAATATTAAAACTAGCTTGACTTCATTTTACCACATGTCTTCCCCAAATCCCACTTTGATGATACCCTAATGACTGGAAAAATCAAACAGAAGCAAAGATGGAGGTGGTAGCTCCAGATTCTCTTGAAGTAACAACCACCAACAGCTGAGCTGCCCTTTATGATTGGATAGAATATCTTCAAGATTCCAGGGTCTTCTGGGATTATGTAACTGACACAACCTCGTACCGTACTTTAAATTTTTTTATTTAATTGTTTAACTGCTTACACCTTTCTTAATTTTTGCATAGTATTTTATTTCTCCTTTCAGGTGTAGTTGCCACAACATTCCCTTATGCTCTTCCCTCCCATTTTGTTTTGTTTTTTGTTTTTTTAAAGATTTATTCATCTATGCATACAAATACTGGGGTACAGGCCAGAGGTGCGGGGAGGTGAGAGAATCCACCAGACAGAGCAGGGGGCAGAACAGGCAGATGGACTGAAACACACTGCTGAGGGGAGCAGCGGGCCAGGCAGGAGAGGTCTGCTGTGCCATGCAGGCCACTCCCCAGCCGTAGGCAGGGATCCAGCTCGTGCTGTGCTGTGCAGTGGCTGTGGCCTGCCCCACAGTGCTCTGCCCAACCCACTGCGCCACCAGGAAGAGCCCTTTTCCCTCCCATTTTGAACCCTCTCCTTCCCCTTCCCCTGCTGAATGCCTCAGATCTATGGTCAATAGGCAAGTTTGTCTTTTTCCCATCCCTTTGTTTGGTTTCTCTAGATTCCACATGTAAGTGAAACCATCGATATTTTTCTTTCTTTTTCTGACTCACTTCGCTTAGAATAATGCCTTCCAGGTCCATCCATGTTGCTGAAGATGGTGTGAGCTCATCTTACTTGATTGCACCTCAGGCTGTGCTTTCACACACACACACACACACACACACAGACACACACAGACACACACACAGACACACACACACAGACACACACACGCACCATCAGATGGTCACTGCTGGGGCCAATTCATGGTGACTCAGGGTATGTTTTTGTACTTTCCTTTGGCTTTTTTGGGCATCAGTATTTCCTACTCTCATAGAAAAGGTTGAGGAGTATTTTCTACTCCCCTACTGGAACTGTTTGTACAAAATTGAAATTATTTGCTATTTGAAGGAGTAATTTGTCTATAAAACCATCTGAGACTGCTATTTATTTCTTTTTTATATTGAACTTTTACAATAATTCCAGCATAATTCTAGTTTTCACTTCTTGAGTCAGTTTTTGTAAGTTGCACTATTCTAGAAACTTACTGATTTTTTTTTTTGGTCTATTTAAAATTTTATTTTTGTAGCTTTTCTTTTGTTATCTTTTCCATGTTATGAAACATCAAGGTATGGGTTGATCATTGGTTTATGTAATGGTCGATATATGGTCTATGTATGTGGACCATACTATAGATAAATAGTTTTATGCCAAACTACTAATGCTGTTCATTAGTGCCTTAGCTCCATCTTAAAAATAAAAACTATGGGGCCTCCCTGGTGGTGCAGTGGGTTGGACAATGCTCTGTGAGGCAAACCGCAGCCACAGCAGAATGAGTTTGATCCCCACCACCAGTCAGGGAGGGTACCCACATGGCAGAGCGGACCTCTCCTGCCTCGCCCGCTGCTCCCCTCAGCAGTGTGCTTCAGTCTATCTTCCTCTTCTGCTCCCCACTCTGTCTCTTGTGAATCCTCTCACCTCCCGCAACTCTGGCCTATATACCCCAGCTCTTGTGTGCATAAATAAAAAAATCTTAAAAAGTAAAAATAAAAAAAATATAAGCTATGATGTTTACCCATCAATCCCGTGGTATTAAACAGGCTCAAGTTCTCAGCAAGAATGTCATATACTATGAGGCCAATGACAGATTGGATTTCACATTTATTCAGTATTTATTAAACATTTTTATGTGCTCTTTATCATCAAGTACTAAGATATAGAATTCAGTAACCCTAGCTCAGCAACTGTCCTCAGGGGGGTTCACAGACTTGAATCCTGAGAGCAGAGTGAAGAGGAAACTCAGTACTTGTCAGGCAGACCTTCGGGTCTGTAGTGATTGGGGTCTTTGCCACTCCGGCCCCATTCATTGGCAGCCTGGTCGGCCCTCGAGTCCTCGATATTGTGGCGGCTGTCTCCATGTTTAAAGAAGTCGATGATTCTCTGAGAACCTTCTCTGGCATCACTGGAACGGAGATTAAACCAGGGGCTGATGAGCAACAGGTTTACCCTCCCAACTCTCTTCCTTTTTAGAAGAATTAATGATTTAGAGGAGCCAAGGAAAGAGGAAGCAAAGCACTGACGCTGCCGGGGAAACAGCTCTGCTCAGCCCAGGCGGACCCCAACCCGCTTACACAGGTGAACAGCACCCTTAGCGGGTCGTGTGGGAGTTTTACAGGTGATTCATCTGAATGTATCAAGTTCTCAGATTCCATGCTGGGCAAGAAGAGGAAGATGGGTGAGAGAGGACAGGCCACCTTCTCTGTCGGGAGCCATAAGAATAAAAAGTCCAGTCTCACTTCTTGGTCAGCCGTATCTCTTGGATAAGCAAGGAAGCCAAAACAAGGAGAGCAACAGAATCATAGCCCTCCCACTCTGCACCAGAATCATAGCCCTCCCACTCTCAAACCCCCAACCAGCAAAGGACAAGTACCCAACACCCAGCCAGTCATCCAGAAATAACCCTTCCTCCTGCTCCTCCCCGTAGCCCACCTGAGCACTCATATACCACTGTTCAAAAATAAAATTTTGAGGCTTGATAAGAAACCTGTCTTGCCTCGGTTCTTTGCGTTCCTTGTTTGTCTCATTCTCTTAGGTGGTTCCCGCGTGCCCTCGTTGTTGCCCCGCAGGCCGGGGCACTTCTCTACTGAAAATTTCTTTAGGTTTTGGCTCCTCCTGGTTGTGTGAAGCTGCCAAGCTCTGGTCACCCTTCCCTGCTCCCAGGACCCCCTTTTGTTTACCTGATCACTTCAGCGGCCCAAGCTCCACCAGGTCCTCTTTGTGCAGCTTCATAGTTGCCCCGGGCGTGGAAGTACTTGTCAGAGTTTTTGTAATTGGCCTCTCTCATGTCAGAGTAGGCTCTCCACATGTCACTAGTCCCTGGAAGGGAAAGACATGATGAAATAAATGTGATGGTCAACGTCTTAGCAAAACAGAAATAAAAAAAATTTCCTCCCATTGATTCCAAGACTTCAGTCTTTGACAATACTCATATTGACTTGAAGTGAATATACCTTTATTTTTTCACTTCCTTGGATTAATATTTTGAGAGTAAGTTTTATTCTGCTTGATTCCATCCTAAGTTTTGTTGTTCATTTGTACATGTCCGTGTGAGACATGAACAGAAGAGATGGGATGATCTTTGGGGGTGTTTGGTTGTATAGTGAGTCTAGAAAGAGGCAGGGGCCCCTCTGACTGGGGTGTGAGAACAAAGGCAATTCTGAGGGTGGCTCCAGACAGAAGTGCCCCCAAGCTGATCAGTTTCCCACAGGGGAGAAATTCATCCCTGTAGACACCATGAAGACCATACAATTCTAAGAACATAGGATTGTCTAGAGCATATTTGACCTTGGGCAATGTCAGAAATCAATCAGCAAGTGATAAAAGTGAGTTTCCCGTGAAAGTTTTAAAGAAACTGGGTGATCACATACAGAGAAAGGCTAACTGACCCATCAGCTCAGAAGCTCGCCGTGTTACCCAGTATAGTGGAGCTGCACTACCTCCCTCAGAGTACAGAGGAGAACTCAGGAAGAAGTAAAGTCTAATGTCAACAGGATTCTAGGTAGACAGTATACTATCACTCCACTTTGTTGGTCCTGAAGAAGAGCAGGACCACAGGAAGAATGAACTAAGTTGAGGATCAGGGAGTTGTAGAATCTGATTAAGCTAGAACGGAATGGTAAAGGTTTTTTTAAAAGAGTTTATTTGGAAAAAGAAAAATCTAATGTAGCGTTATAGTCACAGTTGGTGTCATTTCTCCATTAGATAATTTATCTTTGTTTTACATATTCATTTTTTCTGGCCTTTGGAAAGATGGCTTTACTGAGAGTTAAGACATTCTTATTTCCTCTAACTTACTGATTTGAATAGATCATTGGAGTCCAGGCCTGTATGAGTATTTCCTGCTTTGTTTTGCCATGTAGGGGTAGTAAACTTAGAGGCACTGCTTCTCATCCTTTCCTGCATGCAAAAAATCAACTGTGGTGTTTGATAAAGGCCAGATGGAAATTAGCCCATTTAGCATAGGCCTGGAGGTGTGATTCAGCAGAGGAGCAGTGTATGAACTAGGGTGTGTGAACTGCATCTCACAAAGAGCTCTAGACCCCAGGGGTTTCTCATGCCCCTAGTGCTGGAACAACTCTTTGAAAAACATTGACCTCAGAGATAAAGATATTTTTTAACTGGATCTGTGAGAATTTAAATTTAGACTTAACAGCTTATTTTTAAAACAATTGTTCGGGAATAATTATTATAGAAAAACAGTAACAAAAGTTTGTGAAATAAATTTTTGCCACTCCTTGGCTATAGCCAAGGAGCTCTTTAGAATTGTCTTCCTATGGCACCACACCCATTGGCACCACACCATTTGCCATTTACTCATACAAAGAACAGGATATATGTTCATAAATCCCTCTCCCTTGCGTGTGCTCTTTTTCGGGAGGCGGTACAATACCATGGTTAATAGCAAGGTCTGGGGAGCTTGGGAGCTTGTTAAATCCTGCTGTTTGAAGAATTTGATAGGTATCTTAAACTCTTAGTGGTTCCTTTTCTTTGTGAAGGGATAGTAGCACATAGCAGGATTAAAGGATTAAAACAAGAGGATGAAAACCAGTTCGCTTGTAAATGTAAAACTCTTAGGACAGTGCCCACAAAGTATTAAAATCCATTTTGATTGTAACTGCTGAGTGACTGGGGGGTGAGAACACACCCCCACACTTTTGATAGATCCATTTCATGACTAGAGACATGGACATGAACTGTCCCATATCTCCCAGCAGGGGGCAGGAAAGCCCCACTTGTAGTAAACATCATGCACCCCTGAATTCACCTCTTGTCCTTATCCTGCTGATAAGTTGGGACCCAAACCTTAGGCAACCTCGGGCTTGGGGGTCCCCACAGAAGAGTACAAAGCTAGTCAGAGTGAGAAGATGCTACCAGGAAATCCTCACGCCTTTTCTACTTATGAGGGCCTGGCCCTGTGGGGACACGGCTTCTACTACGTGCACTCTGAGGGCAGCCTGATGCAGCCTCCAGTCCCCATTGCTCTCACCTTGACCAGCTTCCCTGAGGAATTCCAACCATCTTTGGCTGCTGACACTCAGGACCAGAGAGCAGAAAATGATAGCGGTGGCACGCTTCATCCTGCTGCAGATTAAACACAACCAAGAGTGACACAATTTGGGTTTTTTGTTGGTGCTGCTTTGGTGTTTTTTTGGTAATGTCACCCAGCCTTGTGTTCTAAAAATAAAACTCACCCAATTTGATAGATAGATAGATAGATAGATAGATAGATAGATAGTAGATAGATAGATAGATAGATAGTAGATAGATAGATAGTAGATAGATAGATAGATAGATAGTAGATAGATAGATAGTAGATAGATAGATAGTAGATAGATAGATAGTAGATAGATAGATAGATAGTAGATAGATAGTAGATAGATAGATAGATAGATAGTAGATAGATAGATAGTAGATAGATAGATAGTAGATAGATAGATAGATAGATAGTAGATAGATAGATAGATAGATAGTAGATAGTAGATAGATAGATAGATAGTAGATAGTAGATAGATAGATAGATAGATAGTAGATAGATAGATAGATAGTAGATAGTAGATAGTAGATAGTAGATAGATAGATAGATAGTAGATAGATAGATAGATAGATAGTAGATAGTAGATAGATAGATAGTAGATAGATAGATAGATAGTAGATAGATAGATAGATAGATAGATAGATAGTAGATAGATAGATAGATAGATAGATAGATAGATAGTAGATAGTAGATAGATAGATAGATAGATAGTAGATAGATAGATAGATAGATAGTAGATAGATAGATAGATAGATAGATAGTAGATAGTAGATAGATAGATAGTAGATAGATAGATAGTAGATAGATAGATAGATAGATAGTAGATAGATAGTAGATAGATAGATAGATAGATAGTAGATAGATAGATAGTAGATAGTAGATAGATAGATAGTAGATAGATAGATAGATAGTAGATAGATAGTAGATAGATAGATAGGTAGTAGATAGATAGATAGATAGATAGTAGATAGATAGATAGTAGATAGTAGATAGATAGATAGATAGATAGATAGATAGATAGATAGATAGATAGTAGATAGATAGATAGTAGATAGTAGATAGATAGATAGATAGATAGATAGTAGATAGATAGATAGTAGATAGTAGATAGATAGATAGTAGTTAGATAGATAGATAGATAGATAGATAGTAGATAGTAGATAGTAGATAGATAGATAGTAGATAGATAGATAGATAGTAGATAGATAGATAGTAGATCGTAGATAGATAGTAGATAGATAGATAGTAGATAGTAGATAGATAGATAGATAGATAGATAGTAGATAGTAGATAGATAGATAGATAGTAGATAGATAGATAGTAGATAGTAGATAGATAGATAGTAGATAGATAGATAGTAGTAGTAGATAGATAGTAGATAGATAGATAGATAGTAGATAGATAGATAGATAGATAGTAGATAGATAGATAGTAGATAGTAGATAGATAGTAGATAGATAGATAGTAGTAGTAGATAGATAGTAGATAGATAGATAGATAGTAGATAGATAGATAGTAGATAGATAGATAGATAGTAGATAGATAGATAGTAGATAGATAGATAGTAGATAGATAGATAGATAGATAGATAGATAGATAGATAGATAGATAGATAGATAGGTGTCATAGATAGATCTATAAATAAGTAGGTGTGGTAGATACAGTGTATCTCAGAAGGTCTAGTTCTCCTTTTCTCTTTGTCTCATTGGCATCCCAGTGATTTACTACATGAGATTGCAGTGGATTTTTATTAGAAAACTTCTTTTCATTTTAACTATCCCCAATCAGTTCACAAATCCAACTGCACAGGAAAACTCCAAGAAAGGGCCTCCCCGGTGGCGGAAATAGGTTAAGCAACATACTATAAAGCAAACCGCAGCCACTGCAGCAAACCGTTCAATCCCTGCCACCAACCAGAGAAGGAACCCACATGGCGCAGTAGACCTCTCCTGCCTCACCTGCCCACTGCTCCCCTCAGCAGTGTGTTTTGGTTAATCTGCCTGTTCTGTTCCCCTCTCTGTCTCTGGTGAATCCTCTCACCGCCCTGGACTCTGGCCTGTACCCCAGCTCTTGTATACATAAGTAAATAAATCTTTAAAAAAAACCCAAAACTCCAAAGAGATATTTTGGAGATTTTGTAACCACTAAGACTTTCTGTAATATAAGCTGAGTTAAATGCTGCACAGATATTTGCATGATGCCTATACCTCCCATCACTGACTTCACAGAGGAGACATAAAAATAAAATTCATACACTAAAAAGTATTCACACCTGGTGAATCTGAATTGTCAGAATAGTAGAAGCAGGCAGGATGCATGTGTAAGTATATAGCACAAGAATGCTGGTGGGGAAAGAATCACCAAAGAATAAACTAGAAAGTGCTAGCACCTCACGGTTGGCTGTTCCTTCCTGCTGAGGAACCTGGTGAAGCTGCTTCCAGTGAAAATGCCCGCGCTGTCTGCTCTGGGTATGTGGCTGATGCTATATATACCAGACGTTGCATGTAGAACAAATGGAAAAAGGGGTTGGAAGCAAAACAAGGTTAGGGAAATCTTCCTTGGCCAGAACACAGCATTCAGAACATCAGGGTTCTTGTTCATGCACATCTGATTTTCCCAGATTGTGCAATCTGGCAGCTTTCAGAAAGGCAGAAATCTGGTTTTTTTCTCCCCATTTCCAGTAAAGATGTTTTTTGCCTTATGCAGTAATGTACTAACATTGCTGTGGAGAGTAATCAATATTAGGGAAACGATCTGGTTAAAGAATGTAAGAATACAGGGCAAATCGAGCAGCAAAATGGGCTCTACTGCAGGGAACAGTTCAGGATGAAGCTGGAAGCTCAGGGTAGAGGAGTAGCAAGGACAGACAGACAACCCAGGGAAGTAAAAATTTTAGCACCAGTGGCAGACTCAAATGATCATGATCAGTTGCTGATGCAGTTGGAGGGCTCTTTAGTTCAGAAATGTTCAACAGTAAAGTAGAAATTTGCTACCATGTTATGAAGAAATGGTGTTATGACACCCCTAAAGAGGAGCAATAAATGATCCACTGACTGCTACATTACTGGTTTGCAAGATCTGGGAAGGATGCAGAGACAACTGGGGTGCAGGACAAGAATGCTGATGGGGTGTGATGATAAAGAACAGCTGCTTCAATCAGAAAAGGAGACTTTCTCTTAACAAGTGATATTACAGGATTGTGTCAGGAGGAAATTTCATGCAGGTGCTATCAGGGAAATAGAGGCCATTTTTTCCCTAAGGAAATTTTATCCCTAAGGGAAAAAAGGCTGATGCATGTGTATATATCATGGCAGAGAATCACCCATTTAGAGAGGGCAGGTTTTGGGGTTCTTGGGTACTTCTCTCCCTGCCCTGTAACATAATGAGATGAAAATTGCAGGACAGATAACTATCAGAAGGTATCTCTGAATTTTGTTTCTTATCCAAGGCATTGCTAAGAAGCTTTCATATATTCCCCATTCATACAATTTCTAGAAACCAAGAGGAACTGCTCATAGAGACTTTGATAGCATTGCAAGTCTACTTCCATTGTACTTAATGTATTCTGTCTTCTTGAAAGGCACACCCCATTCCTTGCAGTGACATGTTTAGAACAATAAACAACATTGGCAGGAAAATGATCATGTCTTAGTGATATCAGAATCACCTGGTTTAAAGAGATTTCCCAAAAGTCTCCTTTAGGTCACAGTGTCCCAGCTGGCATAAGACAGTCTCTGATAGCAGGTGTTGTCCCAGCTTGTTAATAGTGACACCTCCTTTCACTCTTGTAAGTGACCTTATTTACATAATAAAGGAGATGGTACCACTACTCTATTAACCACTTGCAACCAGGCTGTTGGGTGGTCTGAAAGGCCTCCATTCCCCCCCCAACCCCCACTGCAATTAATTTAACAAGAACACCAAGACTTAAGAATCAGAGACCGGAGTGACATAAAATTAAAGCTCATAGGACACCATGACTAAAGGTGACTAAGTCCCAAACTCAGCCAGAATGATGAGCAGTTTGGAGCTTATGTAAAGCACTTACTATATTTAACTCTTCTGCTTTGACTAATAAAAGCCATAACAATTTATAATTTACCAGAGACAGAATAATTAATTATTACCAAGGTCACATAGAATTAACACATGAGTAGATTACTAGTCAGAATTACAGTTTTAGCCATCAAGGTTTAATTTTATTACATATAATAACAGTCTTAGAAGTCTTTTAAGGTTCCAGTTCCATTGATAGAAATAACTGTTGCAAGAAGAATTTTTGATGCAGAAAACGATCCCCATTTCTTGCGGATACAAGAGAAGAAGAAATATTATCTCTTTAGTTTGGTGGGCCGTCTTTCACCACCAAAGGAGATACGATAGTTTTTCTAAAGCTAAGTCCTAAAATTTCACAAGACAACACTGAGGGAAAAACAGATAGGCTTATGGAACTGAGAAGTTATCACAAGAAAAAGCAGAGTAGTGTTATGAACTCAAAACAGATGAAGGGGGCCTCCCTGGTGGCGCAGTGGGTAAAGCAACGCACTATGAGGCAAACCACAGCCACTGAAGCACGAGTTCGATCCCTGTTGCCTGCCAGTGGGGGGACCCACATGGTGCGGCAGACCTCTCCTGCTGTGCTTGCTGCTCCCCTCAGCAGTGTACTTCCATTGATCTGCCTGTTCTGCTCCCTGCTCTGTCTCTGGTGAATCCTCTCACCCCCTCTGACCTGTAACCCGGTGCTTGTATGCATAAATAAATAAATCTTTAAAAAAAAAAAAAAAACAGATGAAGGACTTGAGCTAAAGACCTGGGACCAGAAAACTCTCAGAAGAAAACAGGAAATAAACTTCTTGACATCAGTCTTTTTTTTTTTTTTTTTTTAAGATTTATTTATTTATGCACACAAGAGCTGGGCTACAGGCCAGAATCATGGGAGGTGAGAGGATTCACCAGAGACAGAGTGGGGAGCAGAACAGGCAGATCCACTAAGGTACACTGCTGAGGGGAGCAGCAGGGAGATAAGAGAGGTCTGCTGCGTCATGTGGGTTCCCTCCCTGGCTGGCAGCAGGGATAAAACTCGTGCTGCAGGGCCTCCCTGGTGGCGCAGTGGGTTAAGCAACGCACTATGAAGCAAACCGCAGCCACTGCAGCACGAGTTCGATCCCTGCTGCCGGCCAGG
>JAGFMF010011390.1:6863193-6878669 GCA_019455555.1 Galemys pyrenaicus
GCTCTCTGTGGTGAATCCTCTCACCCCCCCCACACCTCTGGCCTGTACCCCAGTGCTTGTGTGCATAAATAAATAAATCTTTAAAAAAAAAAAAAAAAACTCGTGCTGCAGCGGCTGTGGTTTGCTTCATAGTGTGTTGCTTAACCCACTGGGCCACCAGGGAGGCCCCAAAGATTTTTTTTTTAAACAGTAAAAGTCAAGGCAATAAAAGTAAAAGTGAACAAGGGGAACTGTATCAAAAAAATTTCTGTACAGCAAAGGAAACTGCAGCAGGAACTTTGTTGCCGCTTGGCAGCAGAAAGGCCACCAGGGACACAGGGTGCAGCAGGTCTGCAAGGCAAGTCTTGCTACCTGAGCAGAAGTTTTCGTGGCGTTTACTGTAAGCAGGCAGGCTAGTCAGAGCTAATCATGCGACAATGGCATGAGGAAGAAAGTCTGGAGGGTGGGAATGAAATGGGGGACAAAGTCCGTCAAGAGATACTGCGTAAGCAAAATATGGTATTATCACAGGCAGAGTTCTCCTGAGACCACCATGGAGACAGTCACGTAATCAGGTCAACTGTGGCCTAGGCGTGTCCCCTACGTCATGTGTCGGGCTACTGTTCTAGGTAGTGAAGGAATGATTTGCAGGTAGCAAGTAGGTCCCAGTTGTCCATGAATAGCTAACTCATAGGAACCTGCAGGAAACCATCAAGAAAATGAAAAATAACCCCCTGAATAGGGGGAAATATTTGCAAAGCATGTATCTGAAAAGGGTTTAATATGCAAAAATATGTATTTTTAAAATACATTTTGTATGAGTTTTAAGAACTCATACAACTGCAAAAAATATGATATTTTAAAATGGGCAGAGAATCTGATTAGCTATCTTTTTCAACTATGACATACAGGAACAAATCATACTTTTTTTTCCCATTAGATTTATTTAATTGTATTTGACATCATTTGTAGTCCCCAGGGAGTTCCCACCAGCATTTCACCCGTGCACCATCACCTCAGTCCCTTGTGCTTTTTATGCCCTCCTCCCTGTCTTTGTCCTCCCCTCCCTTCGCCCACCCCCCCCCCCCCCCCCCCCCCCCCCCCCCCCCCCCCCCNCCCTTCGCCAACCCCCCCCCCCCCCCCCCCCCCCCCGCCATGATCCCATTGGTTTATCCTTGACCTTTTCTTGTTAAGTTTGTTTGTTTTGGGGTTGTAATTGCCCATTTTCTTGAGCTTTCTCTTGGTTGTTTTTTTGTTGTTGTTGTTGTTTTCTTTTTTATTGTGTTTGTTGTTCTTTCACATTCCTCCTAAAAGTGAAGCCATCCGATATTTTTTCTGACTTGTTTCACTGAGTATAATTCCTTTTAGTTCCACCCATGTTTCTATAAATGACCCTAGTTTATCATTTTGATTGTTGAATAGTATTCCATTGTGTATATGTACCACATCGTCTGGATCCAGTCATCAACTTTTGGGCATTTGAGTTGTTTCCAGGTCTTACCAATTATAATAGTGCTGCAGTAAACATGGGGGTACAGGTACTCTTTTGGATCAGTGTCTTTGTGTCCTTTGGGTAGATCCCTAGGAGTGGGATTGCCTGGTCATATGGTAGTTCTATTTTTAGTAGACTGAGGAACCTCCATACAGCCTTCCATAGTGGTTGGATTAACTTGTATTCCCACCAGCAGCGTACTAGGCTACCTTTTTCTCCACATCTCTGCCAGGATTTGTTGTTGGGTTTTTTTTTTTTTTTATATGTGCCATTCTTACCGGTGGAAGGTGACACCTCATTGTGGTTTTAATTTGCATTTCCCTGATTATGAGGAATGTTGAGCATTTTTTCATGTGCCTGTTGGCCATGTGTACATGCTCTTTGGAGAAGTGTCTTTTAAGTTCTTCTGCCCATTTTTTGATTGGGTTTTTTACTTTGTTTTTCTTGAGTCTTATGAGTTCTTTGTATATCTTTGTGATCAGACCCTTGTCTGTTGTGTGGATAGCAAAGATTTTTTCCCAGTCAGTGGGGTGTCTCTTTGTTTTATTTAATGTTTACTTTGCTGTACAGAAGCTTTTAATCTTGATGTAGTCCCAACTGTTTATCTTCTCTCTCATTTTTATTGCTTTGGGGGAATGCATCTTCAAAGGCGTTATTGAGATGTATGTCTTATAGCGTTTTACCCATGTTTTCTTCTATGTATTTTATAGTTTCAGGTCTACATTTAGGTCTTTTATCCATTGTGAATTGATTTTTGTATATGGTGTGAGATAGTGGTCCAGTTTCATTTTTTGCCAGCACCATTTGTTGAATAAACTGTCTTTGTCCCATTGTATATTCTTTGCTCCTATGTCAAAGATCAGTTGCCCATAGTTACGTGGTTTTACTTCTGTGCTTTCTATATGGTTCCATTGGTCTGTGTGTCTGTCTGTTCCAGTACCATGCTATTTTAATTACTATTGCTTTGTAGTAGAGTTTGAAGTCTGGGAGCGTGATACCTCCATTCTCCATTTTTGTCAACAGAGCTTTGGCTAATCAGGGTTTTTTGCATCTCCATATGAATTTCATCAATATTTGGTTTATTTCCTTAAAGAATTTCATTGATATTTTTATTGGTATTACATTGAATCTGTAAATTGCTTTTGGTAGGATGGCCATTTTGACAATGTTGATTCTTCCTATCCATGAACAGGGGATATCTTTCCATTTCTTCGTGTTCTCCTCTATTTCTTTTAACAGCGTTTTATAATTTTCTCTATGTAGGTCTTTTGTTTCTTTTGTTAGGTTTATTCCCAAGTATATGATTTTTTTTTTTGGCCTCAATTCTAAAAGGTATTTTTTCTTGATTTCTTCTTCTTCAGATTGGTTGTTTGTGTATAGGAAGGCTACTGACTTTTGTGCATTGATTTTGTATCCTGCTACTTTACTAAACTGGTTGATTGTTTTAATTAGCTTTTCTGTGGAGCTTTTAGGGTTTTCCAAGTATATTATTGTATTGTCTGCAAATAATGCTAGTTTTACTTCCTCTTTCCCTATTTGGATTCCTTGTATGTCCTTTTCCTGTCTTATTGCTCTGACTAGGACTTCCAGTATTATATTGAATAGCAGTGGAGAGAGTGGGCATCCTTGTCTTGTTCTTGATCTTAAGGGGATTGCTTTCAGTTTTTCACTTTTGAGAATGATATTAGCTGTGGGTTTGTCATATATTAGCTTTTACCATGTTGAGGTATGATCCTTCTATTCCAAGGATTTCAAGAACTTTCATCATGAATGGATGTTGGACTTTGCCGAATGCCTTTTCTGCATCAATTGATATGACCGTATGGTTTTTACTCTTCTTTTTGTTGATATGATGGATTATGTTGATTGATTTTCATATATGGAACCATCTGTGGGCTTCTGGGATAAATCCTACTTGATCGTGGTGTATTATCCTTTTAATGCATTGTTGGATTCTGTTGGCTAGAATTTTGTTGAGGATTTTTGCATCCATGTTCATTAGGGAGATTGGTCTGTAGTTCTTTTTTTGTGCTGTCTTTGTTTGGTTTTGGTGTTAGTGTAATGTTGACTTCATAGAACGTATTTGGTAGTATTCCTTCTTTCTCAATTTTTTGAAAGAGTTTGTCTAAGATAGGTACTAGATCCCTTCTGAATCTTTGGTAGAATTCATTTGTGAAGCCGTCTGGTCCTGGGCTTTGTTTTTAGCGAATCATACTCTTAATGTTAAAGAACTAAATAACAGAATTAGTGTGCCCGGGGGAGGAGAGGGGATGATGGGAAGAGATGAAAGGATATTCCTAGTAATAGTTTCCCAACAAATCTCTCAAAATTATCTTCTCCTAGTGGGCAAATTCCCAGCCCAATAGGGTCGACCTGAAGTGGGATCACTAAGCCCCAAAAGCTTGCCACAAGTCTAAGGCACCTTCTGGCAGGGCACAGCAAGTAAGGCAAGTCCCAGAAAGTTGAGACAAAAGGAGAAAAAGGAAATGCAGAAATCAAGGTAACAGGGGCCATTGTCTCTGCCCAAGGACTAGGAGCAGACAACTGTGGATGAGAGCGCTCTTTTAGCCTATCAACTTCATTTAAATAAGGTTTTTGGATATTATTTTCCACAAAAGGAATACTAATCTCATCAGTTCAGACTAGAGTTGGTGGAGTGGGGAGAACCTCTGAAGACTCTTCATGTTAATCTATTGTCTAAGTGTATGTACATATGTGAACACATAAATAAAGGCAAGGGAATAAAAGGCCTGTCATTGTCTATCTGCTTTTTCAGTTAACAATTTATCATGGTCATTTGTCCTTGCTACTAACCTTCCTGCCACAGTCGGTAGCAAAGTTGATTTCGTATCTGGTTTGTTAGAATTCAGTGTTTGGATTCTGAGTGCCTATGCTATATAGCTGCCAGTTGAACTTGGCAACAATGTGGCACATAAACAACTAACTGTACAGTATAATTTACATCAATTTTATTACATACTGATTTGCTTAGTAACTCTTCCAGTGGTATGCCAAGGGCTGGACAGCACTGATCTTGTGTATTTCATTGCCTGCTATATTCCAGGGCCTAGCAAGGTTCCTGTGGCATATGGGGAGTTCATTAAATAAGTGTTGAGTGAGTGCATGGACGAGTTTTGCCATCATCTTCATCAGAAAGTAAAATAAGTTGAGGTTTTCAAAGGATCTGTGTTAGAAGTTGGAAACTACTCCCAGCCCTGCAGGGATGTAAAGGAAGATTGTGGTGCATTGCAACTCTTTCCTAGGCCTAAGGTCATTCAGGAACAATGGACTCTGACCCAGCCTGGAGTTCTGTAAATCTGCCCACCTTTTTCAGGAAAGGGACAACTGGGTCATTGATAGGATCGTAGTTTACAGAAATAATACATTTATGTGTAAGTTATGCAATTTTTTTTTCAGGGAAGACTGGGGCATTTTCTTTCCCGTAATAAAAAGACAGGGAAATTACAGTTATGCAAGAGCTCCCTTTGATTCAACTTTGAAAAACAGGCCGCTGAATGATGCTTCTTTCCTGTTACCCAAAGCTGAAGACAAAGAAGCTGCAAATACCCCACATCCTAGAGCGTGCACCCCAAACAAGCCAAGTATCATAAATTCCCAAGGCTGATGAAGTAGCAGTGCAGGTCTGCACAATCAACCATGTCATCCTATTTTACCCTCTGGCCCAAATAGGAAAGTCCTGGAGAGGGGGATGAAGGAGAGAAGATAGGGTTGGTGATCTTGTAAGAAGTACAGGATTTGTGGAGACAGGGGTGTCCCTCACAGATTGGGGTACCAAGACAAAAAAATGTCTTCTGAGCCTCAACTGGCTGCATGCTGAGCTGTGCAAACACTGCCCACTCCAACTAGTATCTCTAGCAAGATACAGAGAAATAAATGAGAAAGTTCTTGAAAGAGTTGACATGTATGGACCCAATCAGTGTTCTGGTGCTTGATTGTCTTCCAGGGTTTCTAAAGGGTAGAGAAGCCCAGGCCAGCATAATCTGAAAAGGCAGTGACAGAGTGTCATTAGGAAAATGGGGGTGAGCTCTGTCCCATCTGGCTGTTTCCGAATTATATCTTTTTTTTTTTTCAAAGATTTATTTATTTATGCATACAAGCACTGGGGTACAGGCCAGAGGTGTGGGGGGGGTGAGAGGATTCACCACAGAGAGTGGGGAGCAGAACAGGCAGATCAACTGAAGTACACTGCTGAGGGGAGCAGCGGGCACAGCAGGAGAGGTCTGCCACGCCATGTGGGTCCCCTCCCTGACCAGCAGCAGGGATCGAACTCGTGCTGCAGTGGCTGCGGTTTGCTCCACAGTGCATTGCCCAACCCACTGCGCCACCAGGGAGGCCCCCGAATTATATCTTTTTAATAAATGTATAATCTAGTAAGTAAACTGTTTCTCTGAGTCCTGTGAGATGCTCTAGCAAATTAATAAAAGTCCAGGTGAGAATCATGGGAACTTCAGATTTACAGTAAGCAGCACAGTTAACAGCCTGAGTTTGAAAACTGACTAATGATACTGCCCGAAACATCCCATACATCCCAAAGGGAACAGAACCCTTAGGTTTTCCACACTTCCCAAAATTCTAAGAAGCTTTGTGAAGACTCCTTTCTCAGACAGTCTTTAAATCTACCTGGTTATATCATACCCAGATGTCATGGGAAGTAGACAGCAATTTCTTTCTGTCTACAGTTCTTACATGGAAAAGTGAGTCATTCAATGTCTCCAACCATTTTCTTAGCCACTCTAAGTTTACCCCTTATTTTCCTGCAAAGTGCTTACAATAAAGCTCATGACTTTATTATTTCATGACTTTATTATATTCAAATGAAAACTCTAATCAGATTTTACACTTACCATTCATCTAACAGGCTATATAAATATACAGGAATGTGACAAATGGCTGTCCAGTACAAGCTTACATAACACAAACACACCCTACGTCTCTGGTATTACTCAGACTTTATTATGATTTTTAAAAAATACATTTTAAGAGTGCGTAATATCTGAGGGCTACTCTGTTTGGGAAAGATTACAGTTAAAATATTTTCAGTAATGAATTAATCAGTTATATATAGGTTCAGATTGGAAAATGTGAACTACTAGAAAAATATTTTAAATTAGCTCTATTTAAATATGGGGACATTTCATTTAGTATCTAATTTGAATCTTCAATTTTCACTTATTTTATGTGTTAATTCCATTATACCACGTTTTATCTCAGTAATTTCTCAGCTTTACCAGAGAAGAAATAAAAATAATTCAATTCTGTCAATTACATTTTCTTTCTTCATGTCACCAGAATAAGAAAGTTTTATTCCTATACAGAAGTCACAATAGGAAAAGAAGGCCCCCAAACCACCAGAGGAAGGAGCAAATAATACTGTAGTTCAGAGTAAGGACAGCACAGCTGTGAATATTCACATTCTTATTCCAGAGCACTTCATTTTGGCAAACAGGGATGATTCCTTCAAAATTCAACTTTGGTTGAGAAACACTTAGGTTATAGATAGAGTTGTGAGTCACAGATGCTGACAAAAGCACTTCCAAGATGGCAGGGTTTTCAGGTGGTGCCTTCCCTTCACTGTAAATGCATTCAGAAGATTCAGGAGCATGATTCAGTTTTTCTCAAAATGTTATGACATCCTGCTGAATCCTCTCCCACTAGGCCTGCTGAGACCAGAGAAACCGATCACATTTTTCAAGCATGCTTTGTATCAAGGCTCTGAAATTCCAAAGAAAAGAAACAAAGCAAGTTTAGTTCTCATTGTTAGGTCTTTACAAAAAACTTAAAAACCCACACAAAATTAGAGGATTCAGAAAGGTTGCTGATTCTGTAAGTCAAAAGACAACCAAGAGTGGAAAGGCATCCTGTCCTACAGAACAAGAGAAAGTATTTACAAATCATTATATCTGATAAAGGGTTAAGAATCAAATAATAGAAGGAACTCACAGGACAACAAAAATAAATAGTGCACTTAAAAAAGTGGCAAACAGACAATGGTAGGTATTTTTCCAAAGATGACCAATTAAGAGACACTCAATATCACCAGTCACTAGGGAAATGCAAACAAAAACCACAAGGAGACTATCACCTCATACCCATTTGGATGTCTGCATCAAACAACAGAAAACAACTAATACTTTGAGGATGTGGAAAACTGGAACGCTTGTGCACTATTGGTGAGAATGTAAGATGGTACAGTTGATGTGGAAAACAGTATGGTAATTCCTCAAAAAATTAAAATGCAATTACTATATGATACAGCAATTCCACTTCTGGGTATATATCCAAAAGGACTGAAAGCAGGGTCTCAAAGAGGTATTTGTGCACACACGTTTACAGTTAAATACATATATACACGACTGACAAGTTAATAATAAAATATTTTTAAAAACCATTAGAGACAGAAAATAGTTTGCCACGGGCTGGGTGGAGGGGGAAATGTATTCTTTAATGGGTATAAAGTTTCAGTTGCAAGATGGAAATTGGCTGTACATGACATAGAAATGGTTAAGATGATAACATTTAGCTGTCCTTTTTTTTTAACCAGTTTAAAAAGAAAAGAAAAACAAAAATCTGACTGAGACAACCGGCATCTGGTAGTAATAATATTCTTAAAGAATTGAACACATACCAGATTTAAGTATTCAGACTAAAAACAGTGTCTTGGGTCATGACTGAATGAAGTATTACTTTTTCCTCTTCCTTTAATCACTTTAATCAACAGATGAGTCTTAGTGCCCTCATCTATTACAGAGAGGTTGGTCTTAGATGATCCTCCCCTGAAAATCTGTGAGGGTCTACATTTTCCAACACCTATGGAGAGTGCATGATAGACAGGTATTACCTCTGTCTTTTCTCGGCAATCCTCAGGATATTGCAGGTTCTGGTAAATCTCTCTGATACCTCATGGGTCAAACCACATTCCTGTAGCAGTGACCAGGCTCTGTCTGGGCCCATTGCTTTAGCTAACAGGAGTGCCACATTCTCCACATTGATGGGTGAAGGCCCTTCACTGAAGTTCCCATTTGGCGACTTCAGGAGGGCTGGCTTTGTGTTCTTGTTCTGAACAAGATGTAGAAGAAGCTTCCATTCCTCCACAGTCTCTGGAATCCAACCTACACAAACACATAGCAACAATGTCGGCGGTCACTGCTCTCAGCACTCTGCCTGCACACAGAGATGATCAAAGCTATTTGTGAAAATATTTAACCTAAAACATAATAAAAATCTAAAAGTACATAATCTCATCACCCTAACACAAACTTTTCCCTGAAAATTTGTTGAATAAATAATTCCAAATTAAGGAGAAACCACAAAAATAGTTTCAAAATTCTTTCGTTTGTTCAATTCAGCAAGCAATTACCCAGGCTCTGGGTATGCTGAAGGACATGCAGTGAGGACCAACACATTCAAAATCCCCATACGCTTATGAAGCTTAAAGTGTAATAAAAACAAAATTTAGACAAACACATAAGCAACTCTGCACTTATGAGCAATGCCAGGTGCTATAAAGGAGAAGACCCAGGAACTGTAATTAGAAAGCAGTTTTTGGAGGATCTGAAATAGGCATAATGAGGAAGTGACACTTAAGGAGAGAAATGAAGGCTGAGACAAGCATGTGGCTCCTGGATGAGCAAAGGTGAGGTGGGGGCATCAGGGATGGAAGCTGAAGGAGCCTGCATTTCTAACAAAGGAAACAAAAAGGGGACAGGAAAGATTCTGTTGAGTTCACACAATTCATAAAAGGCCTATAGCGCACAAAGGCAGTAGGGACCAGAGAGATGAAACGATAGGTGAGGCCTAAGTGGCCTCTTCAAGAATCTGGATTTTCTCCTTTTATTCTGGCTTCAGTGTAAGGAATATCAAAGGAAGAGAGACACTATAACCCAATTTTTGTTTAAAAGAACTATTTGAGTTACCATAAGGAAAATCGATTAAAGCTCAGTAAGAATAGAAACCAGATGGCAATTAAGAGGTTATTATAGCAATCGAGGCAAGTCCAGCAGCAAGCCTACACCAGAGTGATGGGGTAGAACAAATTAGACAGATATAAACTATATAATTGGCAGCAAAGTCAACATGTCTTGGAGACTTGTTAATCGAGTTATGAGACAAGAGAAGTGTCAAGAAAAGTTCCTGCCTCTCTTTACCTGTGGTAAGCACAGTTATCATTATATTAGTGAAATATTAAGGGTACTTTTATCTACCTAGGGAGGGTTTTAGGAGATTTTTTTTTCTTTCAGTTTTACCAAGATATAACTGACATATGTATTTCATTATAGTTCAGGTGTTTAAGTGCATAGCACAGTGACTTAACTTTTTTGGCTATTTTTCAGAAGTGTGTACATACGCATAGTTCTAGACCCACGAAACCACTCTCTTGTTCTGTTTCTGACACAAAGATGATCTTGGTAATATTGCTATAGCTGTGACATCTGAAGTTAGCTAAGCCTTGCCAATCAACACTTTGCTCTGATTTCCCCTATGCCTTCCCACCAGATCTGAAAAAGGGCTGGGGTCACACTGCCAAGTGCAGGATCCTGAGATCATGATGCTGACATCTCTGCACTGAGATGAATAAAGTAAAACTACAGAACAGGCTGCGGCCATTTCTCTGAGTGCAGAATGGATTTCCCAACTTCAAATGTCAGTCCTGGCCTTCTGATTGGTACTTTATCTGTCTTGAATTGATGAAAAGTAAAAATTTCTAAAAGTGTCTAAATACTTGTTAAGATTTAGAGAAATCTGATTACTCCATTTTAACATAACTAATGGTAACTCACTGCTGGTGTGAATGCAAAATGGTCCAATCACTATGGAAGTTCTGTGGAGGACCCTCAAACTACTTAAAATGGTACTACCATGACCCTGCAATTCCACTCCTAGGAATATACCCAAAGGTCACAAAAACATTAATTAGAGAGGAAACCTGCATCCCTATGTTTATTGCAGCACTATTTACAATAGCTAAGATATGGAAACAACCCAAAGCTCAAAAACAGATTACTGGAGCAAGAAGATGTGGTATAAATACACAATAGAAAACTATTCAGCAATCAAAAAAGATAAACTCATGCCATTGGCAGTAACATGGATGGAGCTAGAAGGGATTATGTTCAGTGAAATAAGTCAGATAGTTTCATTTACAAGAGGAATATAGGGAAACCAAACAAGGCATCAGGGGAAAACAAAAAGAAAAAACTAGCAGGCAAACTATAAATTGGAGACATTCAGCAAGAGAGGAGGAGGAAGATAGATAAAAATGGGTAAGAGGAGCACAAAAGACTATGGTGATGGTTCACGGGGGTTTGGTAACTTTCTGGGGATTTACACATCAGAGGAGAAATCAAATTTGTACAAAAATGAACAACATAAAAGCATGTATATAAAATTTTAAAAAGAAAAAAAGAAGGGTGACTATCCCAAAAGTTTGCTATCTTATTTAAACAGCCTATGGAAAGGCACCTAGTACCTAGCACACAGTAGGAGCTAATTAAATTTAAAAGGTGCCTAAAGTTTATTTCTAATTATGTTTTCATAATATACCAAGTGGTACTTATTAAAAAAGAAATATAATTTCACAAATTTGACAGCTAGCTAGAATGATATATGATCATTGAACTATTCACCAAATGTCTACTGAAAAGTCTGAAGTGACTTCTAAAATACTACAATCATGAGTGACCAGTTGGGATACATACCATTGTTCCCTTCCATCAGGCTCATATCATCCAAATATACAATGTTGGTGAAGGCCTCTCTTCTTCTCCCCAGCTCCAAACAGAGTGTAAGATATCCAGGCCAGAAACTTCAAAAAGACCAAAGTTGAAGAAAGGAATAAAAGGCAGTGAATTTATCTGGAGGTGCACTGTTCAATACAGTGGATACTAGCTATAGCTATTTAAATTTAAACTAATTAAAAGCAAATAAATTCAAAAGTTAGTTCTTCAGTTGATCAATCTATATTTCAAGTTCTTAATGGCCACAGATAGCTAGTGCTACCAAACTGGATAGTGGAGTACAGTATTTCCATTATCATAGGATGATGATATTAGACACCCCTGATGTACAGTACAGCATTTAAGAAAAAAATAAAAGCTAGTGATAAATACTGACATTTGAAGCCAAGAGACCAATTAAGAAACACTTGTTTGTACACTTTATAAACTTTAAGATTCAATACAAAATTAGTATATCTCCCCTACAAATATGCAAATGACACTTCCATCTTCTTCATTTGCTATATCCAGTAATCTATAAGTCCCATTGAATTTTCTATCAAATTGTCCCTTGGATGTGTTCCTACTGCTGCCCCACTAATTACTAATTTGATCGTACCTGATGTTACTACAACAACTTCCAAGCTCATCTGCCTGTTTCTAAAGGTATGTCACAGATGTGATCTCTGGAAAGCTCCATTTTTATATCAAAAGTCTAAAGAGTCTTTACCGATACTAAATTCTCCTAACCAGCTTTCAAGGTATTATATCAGCTGATGCCCTCATGACCACACAGACCTCACCCCTCAATATCAATGACTAAATACTGTAAGTTCTCAATGTCATCAATGGGTTCTCAAAAATTGCAACTTTAAGCAAAATGACTATAATGAAATCAAATCCTCAAATAACATAATTTCATTCAATATCAGTCAGAATTGTATTTTTCTTATCAATATTATGATACAACATTGAACAAACTGATGTCATTGGAGGACCTGCTACAGCTATCAAGTATCTACCACTGTATAAATAAGGCATTATTAGGGAAAAGGACGACAAAGTACCTATTCCCAAAAGATATAGTCCAGGTTGAGTCATAAGATAATACCACCAGGTAATACATAACTAATATATGGTACAGATGAGAAGCAGTGTCAGTTTGTCTTGTCCTTACTCCTGCTGCTTCTCTAAGATACTTCCCCTGCTCCTGGTCCCTTATAAATACAAGTCCTACTCAGCCTTCAGGGCTTACCTCCAAAGTCTTACTTGCTCCCTAAGTTCTTCACCACTGAATCTACTAAGCCCATTCTGATCTCTTAGTTCTAGGAAATCCTATAGAAAGTACAGTTCATATCACACATTCTGGTGCTTAATTGACATCTACATGCCTAAGAACTGGGGCTAGCAACTAGGAAGAGAGGGAAATTATCAATGGCTAGTCTCATGTACCAGAGAAAAACAGGCATAAAACTTAAAAGGAAAAAGATGTCTATAACCACTTAAAACAAAAAAGCACTTTTATATAACAAAGAGAATTTCCAAATGATAAAGCATATCAACTTAGGTCCTTAACAACAAAGTTATTGACTGAAATTATTTTAATCTTAATTTCAGCTTCTCACTTACCCATGAGACCTACAAATGTCAGTCATTTTCTCTTTGGTTGTAAAATCTGCAGGAAGTTTAATTAAATAAAGGATCAGCTGACTATAACCCCAGGAAAACAAGTGTGAATGAGGCCTGTGAAATGAAAAACTCAGTAAATTAGACAGAAAATAAATCTAATTTTCATTTCAGTCATCTAGTAGGGAAGGATATAGTTGAGTTGTATTTGTCCTGTTGTTATTATATTTTTCAAATATTTCTAGTTGGCTTTAATAAAATTAAAAAGCTACTTGTCCTATAGTACCTACTCATTAAAAAAAAAAAAAAAGTGACCTTTAGGTAATCTAAAGCAAGACAAAGAAGCCCATCATTCCTTTACTCACAAATAGCCACTGTATATCCTTCCAGATCTTTTTCTAAGCATACAAAGTAGGCATTTGGGGGCTTTTAAAAAGTGTTTCCTGAACATTTCTGATATGCTACAATATCAGTATTTTTCAAAATATTATATTACAATTATCCAGTTTTTTAAAAAAACAGAAAACCAAATCAGATTTTATCTAGAAAATCCTTGGCAAATTTCTAGAAATACACACATAAACACCCACCCATCCCACCCCAGACACAGACACACACATTTCTCTTTTTCTTTGTCTTTCTGTCTGTCCATTCCTCCCTCCCTCCCTCCGACTTAGGTCAGTTTTTCCATAGTTGTTTCTGAATAATCCCAGAATGTTTTCTGTTTCCAAAGAAACAGAAAAGCTTAGAAAGAGGACTCCTAGTATACCTAGGGTTTCCTTCATCATCCATAGTGCTTATGCTGGGGGGAGCATCGTGGGACAGTGTCAAAAGCAGCCAATTCAATCTTAAAGACTCTGGTTGTAGAAGAGACTCAAGAAAAGATGACCTAGGGGAAAGGTGAGAAAAATGACCAATCTTCATAATGAGAGAGGAAACATAAAATGTGAAGACATGAAGAAAATAATATTAAGTATTCAGTATAGTGACTAAGTTGAAGCTCCTCTGCCACAAAATGTCTAGAATACTAGTAAAAGTCTGTCTTTTAAATGAACAGTTGAGCCTATTAGATAATAGAAACACTAAGGCGGGGGGCGGGGGGAACAGGACAAGAAAAGGAAAAAAACAGGAGGCGTTGGAGGGGGTGGGGGCAGGTTGGGAGATTTTGAAACCTGTATGGCAAAAGTGAGTCAATCAGAGAAAAAAAGGGGAAAGCTGCCTATCTCATTATAACTAAAGAGCATGTGCATGGAGCACTATATGGACATTAAGAAATAAGGTGTCAGGGCCTCCCTGGTAGCGCAGCAAGTTGAGCACTGCACTGTGAAGCAGCCGCTGCATAGCAGCGTTCGATGCCCGGCTAGGGAGGGGACCCACATGGTGCAGGAGACTGCTCCTGTCTCTCTCGCTGCTCCCCTCAGCAGTGTATTTCAGTAGATCTGCCTGTTCTGCCTCTGGTGAATCCTCTCACCTCTCTTGCCTCTGGCCTGTACCCCAGCTTTGTATGCATAAATAAATAAATCTTAAAAAAAAAAAAAGAAACGAGGTGTCAGTCTAAAGAGGTCAAGAGCTGGAACTGAGGTCCATCCAGATCCACTGCGGTACCATCAGTGAATCCAGTTACTGGTAGAGACAGCAAGAAGCTTATCTATCTTAGTCTAGACCCTGAAGTTCAATTTGACACTTCTGATTGGAGAATCCAATGATGGGAAAAAAAAATCTGTGGTAAGTTCTGTGAACAGGGGAAGAGTGGTACAGGATTGCCAAAATTCTCTTCTTCCATAGTAGGTACCTCAATACTGTGAGAACTATACAATAGATAAAATGTCCCATCAGAAGAAGGAGAGTCTGTGAACATTTTCGCCTTCTCACCGTTGATCTTCAGGCCTTGATTTCACCAGACTGTCCAGATAGGCCAAAAACTGAGCAGGATGATGATGACAAAGTTGCATGACATCCGAAGGCAAAATAGATGGGTAAAACCTGATTAAGGATCGAAGGGCAGATTCCCCAAACTTCTCATACAATCTGCATTTGAAAACAGAACATGTTTTCAATTTCAGTGAGATGATATATTTGGTTATATATATATATTTTTAAGATTATTTACATATACAAGAGCTGGGGTACAGGCCACAGGCATGGGAGGCAAGAGGATTCACCAGAGAGAGAGTGGGGAGCAGAACAGGCAGATCAAATGAAACACACTGCTGAGGGGAGCAGCGGGCGAGGCAGGAGAGGTCTGCTGTGCCATATGGATGCCCTGCCTGGCCGGGGATCGAACTTGTGCTGTGTGCAGTGGATGCTTCACAGTGTGGTGCTCAACCTGCTGCACCACCAAGGAAGCCCTGGTTTTATTATCTAGGTACTGATTAGAAACAGAAATAAATAGGGCCCGCCCTGATGGCACACTGGATTAAGCAACGCACTATGAAGCAAACCGCGACCACTGCAGCACGAGTTCGATCCCTGCAGCTGGCCAGGGAGGTGACCCACATGGTACAGCAGACCTCTCCTGCCTCCCCACTGCTCCCCTCAGCATTGTATTTCAGTCAAATCTGCCTGTTCTGTTCCCCACTCTGTCTCTGGTGGATCCCCTCATCCCCAGCATTTCTTTTTTTTTTTTTTTTTTGTAAAGATTTATT
>JAGFMF010011390.1:6878719-6891606 GCA_019455555.1 Galemys pyrenaicus
CACCAGATAGAGTGGGGAGCAGAACAGGCAGATTGACTGAAACACACTGCCGAGGGCAGCAGTGGGGCGAGGCAGGAGAGGTCTGCTGCGCCATGTGGGACCACTCCCTGGCCGGCAGCAGGGATTGAACTTGTGATGCAATGGCTGCGATTTGCTTCATTGCGTGCTGCTTAACCCACTGCGCCACCAGGGAGGCCCATCCCCAGCATTTCTAACCTGTACCCCAGTTCTTGTATGAATAAAAAAAAAATCTTAAAAAAAAAAAAGAAATATACTAGGAAGTTGCCCAACATGTAGTTCAATAAAACTTTAGTGATTAAGACAAAAAAAGAATGCATATGCTCTAGTTACATACAAACAACATATAAGACCACTTACTGGGTAGCATAGGCAATCAACAAAGGGCTATCAAGAGGAACCGAGTCATCCAGTAACTTTAATCTTGTTGGTAGGTCTCCTTCTTCCATTTCCACGTATGTAGGATTAGAACTTGCCATTTCTGAAAGATAAAGTACATTCTTTTCCCTTTATCTTATAGCTGTAAATATTCAATTCATGAAAACATTCACTCAATAATCATTAGGCACATCAAGAATCAACCTTCAATCTCTAATATTAGCCATTTTTTAAAAAATAATTATTCCTGTCAGAAAGTGAAAGAGAATTACTGGAAGGTGTCACTCATTTGTGGAACAAACTCAAAAAACACAACAAAAATAGACACTGAAAACTATGGTGGTTACCGGGGGGAAGAGGAAGGAAAGAGGGAAAGGAGGCAGGTGATGTGGTAGTGGAGTGGCTTTGGTGATGGACAAGTGAAGCCTGTGCACAGTGATAAATTCCAGAAATTATAGTTTTGCAAATAAAGGGAAAATCATTAAAACTAGTTTTTTAATAACAATCATTTCCCCAACTAGTTTCCTTATTTCCTCTTTGACTCCGTAGGGCAGTGAGTACTTAAGGAATTCAAGAGGAACTCATTATGAGCTAGAGAAGTTAGTTTTATTGGGTGGGAACTAAGTCAAATTTATGCACCTAATTCAAGCAAACAGAGACATTGTCTCAAACCGCCCATCACATGTGTACCAGCTAGCTCTGGTATATCAATAAGCACTCAGGCTGGCGGAGATTCTTTTCTGCCATTTTCCTGTGACCAGGGTTAGGAAATTAACCTCTATTATAGTTGAGTTATTACAGCAGTTCAGCCTACTTGACTATTAAAATCTCTCTGTGCTTCAGTTTCCTCACCTACTAACTAGAGGAATGCGATCACCTGCTGTAGAGATTGTTGTAAGGATGAAATGACTGACGGCTGTGAAGTATTTGGCGTATCTGGCACACACTGAGTGCTCAATAAGTGGTCTATTTTATTTCCGTATCAGTATGGTATGTGGGATATTCTTGGTTTTACATATGTGCATTTATAAAGATTTTATGTTAACTCCAACTTCTCCAAGATTGCTATTTCATTTTCTGAATGTGATTTTGAGAGAAATGAAACCAATTTTTTATAATGCAGTTAGCAAATTAAATCAATGTCTAAGGAACCATAAAGGATTAAATTGAGTGGGAACAGAATAAAGGTTAACCAGAACAGAGGTGATTGTCTATTTAAATCATATTTTTAGCACAAAAATATCAAGATGCTATTGACCTTTATATCAACTTTTCTCTTCAGTAACTAGGCAATCTGATTATTACCTTTCAATCCTTCAATAAAAGTGTCCCAAACCAAAGGACTATTAGTGTAACTACACTTGATGCTCTCCTTTGTTCTTTTCAAGTCCAGGAGAAAAAAGTACTTCTTCAGGAACTGACAAGTCAGAATTTCAGGAGAGCGCTGCTTTAAAGTTTGGTCCACATGTCCATTTGTGCTTTCGATCTCAGAATTCAATACATTCAATTCAAAACATAATGTTGTCAATTCTGCCAGCTCCTTCTGAAGACGGTTTGTTATGATGCAAGGAGGATATACTTGAAAAAAGTCATCCAAGCGCTCACTCTGACTACTTACAGATTCACATGTTGTTTGATCAACAGTGTCTTCATTACCTGAAAAGTCCCTTTTTTCTTCTTCATTCTCCTCATCTAATACTCTCTTTTTTGATTCATCAAGCAAGAGCACATCCTGGTTTGATTTTTTAGATGAGTTGCCAGTATCTGAAATGCCTAAGAAGTCCTTAGTGGCAAAAGTTTTTTCTAACTGTGAAAGCCATTCCTGCAAAACCATTCTCAGAGACTTGTGTTCAAATAAAATCAATGGGTCCTGTAGTTTAGTCCTGTACAAAATGGACAAATATGAGATTTAAGTTTCATGCGCTTTTTAAAATAATTATTTCATGCTAAATAAGCCTAAGGAATAAATGTAATTATTTGTAATAAACGTTATCGTTTATCTCTCTCTCTTTTTTTTTTTTTTAAAGATTTATTTATTGTGCATACAAGCACTGGGGTACAAGCCAGAAGTGTGGGGAGGTGAGAGAATCCACCAGACAGAGCAGGGGGCAGAACAGGCAGATGGACTGAAACACACTGCTGAGGGGAGCAGCGGGCCAGGCAGGAGAGGTTTGCCTGCGCCATGTGGGTCACCTCCCTGGCCGGCAGCAGGGCTTGAACTCATGCTGCAGTGGCTGTGGTCTGCTTCATAGTGCGCTGCTTAACCCACTGCGCCACCAGGGAGGGCCCTGTTTATCTCTTTAGGTAACAATTAGTTCAGCAAGATGACAATACCAATAATATGTTAATGTAGTACATTTTTTAATTTGAATTCTAAATTCGATTCCAAATGAGCCTACCTCTGCCCCACTACGCCAGGACCACTACTGATGATCTCAGAAGGTCATCCCCCTTCATTACAAATTTCTCATTCTTAAACACTCACGTTGCCTCTTCTGTTGCTATTTTGAGCTCCTGGAACTTATCATCTTCTGGAGATTGATTAGTTTCTTCTTTCTGGCCCCTTGAAAAGTGTCAAAAGAGAGGGGGTCTCAGTTTCCTTAGACAATTATAAGTAGCAGGTATTACATTTAATGTTACATGAGACAAAAAATGAGTATAAAGCCTCAAGAAGAGCAAGTTCTAGTCAAAAGGGAGGCATGCAAACAACAATTAGATATAAAGCAAATGAGAAAAATGCTGAAGAGCAGTACAATATTGCTATGAAAGTATAAAGGAATGATTATTTAACTAGGCAAAGGAAGCTTTCTGAGGGAGGTGGCATTTATGTTAGGAAAAATAGGTGGGAGAATTCTGCAGGTGGAAGAAATAGCATGAGGAACACAGTAAGGTGTCAGTGCACATTGAGTCCTCTGACAGGACTAGATTTAGAGTGCTTAGAAGGATGTGGTTGGAGATGAAGCTGGAAAGGCTGGCTAAGGTCAATTTGAGGGTTGCTTTAAATGCCACAGCCATACCTATACATTTTATACTTTTTCCTATGAATAAATGGATTCTCTAAGTTATTCTGAAGATAACATACTTTTCATCTTACCTGACTGTCCTAATTCACTGGGTATATAGGTCTCTCTGATTCCTGGGTGAGTGCTGAACTCATTTGCCTCTAGTGTTCAGATTCTCTGAACTATGAGATGAGGTAGAAACCCAATGGACAAGCTACTTCACACTGAGTTAAACCAAGGGCTTTGCTACCATCCTACTGTCCACAGAAGGATCACGCAACCAGCATTATCATAGGAAGGTCTATGACAAGACATCTCATTGTATAGTCCAGAAAATATGAGCCACTTACTCTGACTTAACAGACTTGCTATAGGTTTATGTAATTTTTCAACTCTCATTTTGTGGTGTTTAATTTTTATGAGTTATACAAACAGTGAACAGGGTCATTCATGTGCCTTCTGCTACAGGAGAATGCCATGGCTTTCTTAAAGCCAACAGTTGGATCCTCTAGAATCTACACAGATCTGGCTCTCTGCTCCCCATAGTTCAACAGACAAGCCCCCTGAGACACCATAGTGAAGTCAGAGTGAATGGATTTGGCTGGATAGGCACCTTGTCATTAAGGCTGCTGACGACACAGATCTATATGCAAGAGCTTACTCAGTCTCTTCCTCCTTTGGACAGGTGACTGCACTCACATCCTCTTCATATGATTGCTCCTCACCCCTGAATTCTGGTCTTACTTTCAAATCAGGGCTTGTATGAAGAGTGCCAATCTTCTCAGTAGTTTTACGCACAAAGCTGGAAACACTGCAAGTCAAATACCAAAAATAAATATGAAAAAAGTATCATGACTAAAAGGAATGAAACATTTTTTGCATGACTGCTCTACATTCCCATTAGCCTGGGGAAGGCAACTTGGACTTAAAAAAAAAAAAAAGAAACTCTGTAACAACTTCTCTTACCTACTACATATTTCACATAAAGTACACATAAGATTTACAATATAATATGGATTCGCTTCATTTACTAAATTGCCTTGATTCCATGCTAGAGAAAAGATATTTAACACCAACTATGTCTGCAATGTTTTCTGTCAAAGGAGGCAAAGGGGGTCATGTGATGATCACCTGCCCCATAATGGCCAGAGAGTTAACAAAGACTTTCTTCATAAAACTCAGCTGCTAACTAGTCAATATATCCTTCTTAACCAGTTAAAAGTTGTATACAGTAGGACTCAGATAAGCAATTAAGACTGCACAAAGTCTCTCTCAAAAGCAAATGCCAAGCCTGGTCCCAGGGAGTAGTTCAAAAAACTACTGAAAGTGTCTCATACTGAGTGCAAACTGAAAGAGGATCGAGATAACTAATTAGATATATAGAAACTGTTCCTATCAGAGGATTAGGAAAAAACAGTGTCAAACTTGTTTTGGAGGGGGATGGAGGTAGGGTGTGGAAACATATCTCTAATAATTCAGATATTTAGCTACGCATACAAAGAGGGAAGATAAATCCTCCAAAATGGAAATGAGAACTTCACAGTTTCATATAAGAGGTTATATGAGAAATAACCCAGAAACTTCTTTTTCTATTTTAAAATGTCTTTTATTCCCAACACAAAGGTACCTAAAGTGACAACTGAAGTAAAACTAGAAATGGGATTAAATGAAGACTAATTAATTTACCTTTCCTTGACAGCCTGAAGAGACACAAGAGGAGACGGAGAACGAAATGGTAATGGAATGCCGAAGGGAAGGAAAGTGTCATTCTTATCTGTCTCAAACATCACAGGAACATGGGAAACACTGTCTGATGAACACAATCAGGGGAAAAAGAAAAAGTCTAATCACAGGGGAGTTATTTAAAGAAATTCTGAAATGAATAAATCAAAGGAAATGAAAGATTCCATATCAAAATCACAAGTGACCCAGATACAAATGAGCAGAACACAAGCTCACAAGATGCAAGGGATGGTCCACATGTGAAACACTTAGTCAGGTACCTGCATTTTCCTACTAACCCTGAATCCCCATAAGTCAAAAAGGAAGTTTAGAGTCTCAATTAATGTCTTCTCAACAGTTCAGTCACAGGAATACTCGAACATCAAAAAGTGAAGGCAATGACCCCCAAAACCGTTGCGACATTTCATTCCTAATGGAAAATAATTTGGTTAGTCAGTATAAAATTGTTCTGCTCTTTTGGTTAATGATGTCCTTTCTTAACCTTTCCAGCATGTTGATAAAGAATCAAAATCAAGTACTTTACCAATATCAGACTGAACAATATCAAACAATATAAACCCACTCTCCTAGTGCCAAGCTGATCTATAGGTACAGATGCCAAGTCTATCAACGTAATAAAAATTCGTAACAGATTACATATAGATAGATATAGATTATATATGCACAAGGATATCCTGGAAAAGAGGAAGTCAGAGAAAGTAACTGCTTCATATGAGCAACCAACAAGAGACAGACTGACTCATCACCTTCATTTCCCTGTGAGCCACACTGATCTGCTTGTTCCTCTTCTTGATGTGAGGTGAATTCTTTCAGTCTCTCATCTTCTGAAAAGGTCTGGCTGTGAAGTGAACAAGAGTCCTCATCGGACTGACTGCCTCTTCTGCTACTAATGATACGATAAATACCAGAGTCCAAGATGCTGAAACTTTCCTAAATATAAAAATAATTCCAAAAAACACAGTAAACTTTTCTTTCTAGCACAAAATAACTTTTTAAGACAAAAAGCAACATTAAAAATAGCTAGTTAATAACAACAATTATGACTTGTTAGAAGAAACCAGTGAACAAAGGCTTCTGGCAGCTGGGTCACTCACATGCTAACAGTGTCATGCAACTGTATTTCTCTAGTTTGTTTCCATAAAGTCTGAGAGTGAGAATAAGGATTAAATGAGACAATCCAGAGCTGTGCTGAGACTCAAATGAGTAGGAAGCACTTAGAATCACATACTGTGCCGGAGGCAATACAAGATACATTTGCACACAGGCTATATAAACAAAGCATGGTTTCAAGACACCTAAACAAAAGCTTCACAGGACTGTCCAACAGCTGAAAGAAAGTCCCCTCTTAACACTCCCTCCCCAAATCTACTACCTGAACAGGAAAAATAAGTTTTTCGATCCTAGAGGTAAGTGAGTGCAATGTAAGGCAGATAAATTTTACTGTACAGTAAAATGCTTTCAAAACTGAGAATACCTACATGTGATGAAATGGAGCTCCTTCTACTACTGCAAGCTGAATCCAAAGGTTCAAATTTTAAGATCAAATCTTCCAGCTGAGAAATTAGATCACTACAGGTTGTGAGATCCAGCTGAGATTTCAAATGCTCCAGTTTATCTAGAGTCAAAGATTTTCTTCCCTAATAAGAGAGTAAGCAGAAATTTAACAGATTAGCTTACTGTTTGTAACTAAATCTATACACAAATATCAATATATTGAAAAAGTCTAACAGAGAACAGATAACCAATCTCAAAAGTGTTTTAAAAAGGCTTATTAAGAAGCTGGAGAAAGAATTAATGAGAACTGCATAAGAATTAAGAATATAGTTAAGAGTAATGGTATAGGGTCCCCTGGTGGTGCAGTGGGTTAAGCAAAGCACTATGAAGCAAACCACAGCCACTGCAAGCACGAGTTCAATCCCTGCTGCCGGCCAGGGAGGGGACCCACATGGCGCAGCAGACCTCTCCTGCCTCGCCCACTGCTCCCTCGGCAGTGTTTCAGTCAGTCTGCCTGTTCTGCTCCCTGCTTTGTCTGGTGAATTCTCTCACCTCCCTGGACTCTGGCATGGACCCCAGCTCTTATATGCATAAATAAACAAATCTTAAAAAAAGAAAAGAGTAATGGTATCTATAATCAACCCCCTTAAAACAAGGCCTGAAATGCAAATAAATTTGGAGGCAAATTTAATTGTTTTAAAAATGAAAAATATGGGGCCTCCCTGGTGGTGCAGTGGGTTAAGCAATGCACTGTGAAGCAAACCGCAGCCACTGTAGCACGAGTTTGATCCCTGCTGCCGGCCAGGAAGGGTACCCACATGGCGTGGCAGACCTCTCCTGCTGTGCCCGCTGCTCCCCTCAGCAGTGTACCTCCGTTGATCTGCCTGTTCTGCTCTCTGCTCTGTCTGTGGTGAATCCTCTCACCCTACCCCATCCCCCACACCTCTGGCCTGTACCCCAGTGCTTGTATGCATAAATAAATAAATCTATTAAAAAAATGAAAAATATGCCTTTTTTTATTCTCCACCTACCCCTAGATTTGTTTGACATGCTTTCTTTCTTTATTGTTGCTTTCTCTAAAAATTGTAGAAAAAAGGTCAAAAAAGACAAGTAACTTTATAGCACAATCCTTCAAGGAAGGTTTTCAACAGCTGATTAATGGGTAAGCTCTGACTCACTCTGCAAGCAATGATGGAATTTTGGAAAAGACAACAAGTTCGAGCTGCCAGGTTCCATAGACCTCTCCTTAGCAGACGTTCCACACAGCGTTCCACAGATAACAGGGAAAGATGTGAGACTTTCCCATTTAAGTGTAAACAAATCAACTCATTCTTGCAGACAGCTACATCCTGAATGTCTATAAAAGCACAGGGGTGAAAACACGGGATGTTAACCAAATACTCCTTTTCCCTATTTGCAAGGATTAGTCCAATAAATTAACTTTCTATAGAATTTGGCTGGATTGAATTTCATTCCTATATTTACACTTGCATTTCAATGAAGAAATCATATATCAGACACTGTTCTAAAAAGATCAAGAATGAGGGGCCTCCCTGGTGGCGCAGTGGGTTAAGCAACACACTATGAAGCAAACCGCAGTCACTGCAGCACGAGTTTGATCCCTGCTGCCGGCCAGGCGGGGGACCCATATGGCGCAGTGGACCTCTCCTGCTGTGCCCGCTGCTCCCCTCAGCAGTGTACTTCCATTGATCTGCCTGTTCTGCTCCTTGCTCTGTCTGGTGAATCCTCTCACCCCCCCACACCTCCGGTCTGTACCCCAGTGCTTGTATGCATAAATAAATAAATCTTTAAAAAAAAAAAAAAAGATCAAGAATGAAAGATACAGAAAACACTTCCAATTTACTATCATATTTAAAATGCTATTTTCTATGAAAAAGAATTTGGACTTCAAAACAGAGCACTCTCCATCAGAGGCAGACTAACATTTCTGGGAGGTACATTCTGATGTCAATGAAAGGATTTTAATACATTATGTAAACCAATGAAAAAATATCTGCCTTGGATGAATATCATGAAAGAACTTAAGTAGTTTGTTATGGATACCAGTAGGGAACTGAATGTACAAGAAATCAATGGTGATCAGATTTTTAGTTTCTCTTTTAAAAGTTTTTATAAAATAGAAAATCCAAAGTCAATATATATCTCTTCTAAGCAGTAATACTAAAAATGCTAGATTTCCTCCGTTTCTGGTTTAGTTCAAAGGACTAAAGATTGATTTTCTGTCTCAGTTAAATACAATGACTATAGTTCCCAAAAGGACTTGTAGAACCCCCAACTATTAGGACACAAAATTTCTCACAGGGTTAAAATAAAAATTCAGGGTAAGCTGAGGGAAAAAATTAAGTCTTTCAACACTTAGCACTTGGGGCTCCCAGGTGGTGCAGTGGGTTAAGCAACGCACTATGAAGCAAACCGCAGCCACTGCAGCACGAGTTCGATCCCTGCTGCCGGCAGGGTGGGGACCCACATGGCACGGCAGACCTCTCCTGCTGTCCCCGCTGCTCCCCTCAGCAGTGTGCTTCGGTTGATCTGCCTGTTCTGCTCCCCGCTCTGTCTGTGGTGAATCCTCTCACCTCCCCCCCACACCTCTGGCCTGTACCCCAGTGCTTGTATGCATAAATAAAGAAATCTTTTAAAAAAAAAAAACACTTAGCACTGGCTACTAATATTTAAAAATGAATGAAAATTGTATTTTAAATTACCCATGAAAAACTAAATAACTGAACACAAGTTGACAGATGAATGCTTAGGGATACCTTATCATGAGTAACACCTATAATGTTTATCTTTAAAGGGCATGTTACCTCAGACTACCTATCCACTTCTTTATAATGCAGAAGAATAGTCCTGCAATAATTAAATTTTTCACAAGTCTGAGATTAAAATTTATATAAGGAGGTAAAATATAATTACCTTTGACTTCACTCCAAAGAAGAACTTGAACATTCTGAGGAATGAAAATATAAATTCCTCTTTCTGTCCATGTCAGCACACAATGCTCACTGTGAATGAAAGTGGAAGTCAAGAGGATTCTGATTTGCTCAAGTATATAAGTTTATGAAGCCCACTTTTTCCTGTCTCAAAAAACAGTATATTATGGTGCCAAATTGGGGAGAAAATTTCAGATCCATATACTAAATATCTTCTAGAAAAATAAAAGGCTGGTATCTTACTTAATGTTTGTTAAAGCAATTAAACTCATATTTGGTGTAACAGGAAATATTTAAAACAAGGCAAAACATAGCATCTTACCCCTAATCACTGCTCTGATGAGTTACTTTTAATAGTGATCATGTTTTAACATCCTTAATTGTATGTGGGCAAGAAAAGGCAAAAAAATTCCTGGTCAACTACATGGCAGGAGCCTTATTTAAAAATCTACCTGTATCAAGTAACCTTACAGCAACTCACCAAGATAGCTGTGTTGTTCATATTTTATGAAAGGGAAAACTGAAGCTCAGAGAAATGAAATAACATGCCAAAGACCATTCAACAGGAATGATGAAGAGTCAGCATTTATACCAAGGATCTAAAACCTGGACTTTTTTCTCTACATCTCAAAATCTACTTCTTACTTCACATACATTCACTGATCCACCCACTATGATCTGGAATCCTAATTATTTCACTTAACTTCATTCTCAAAGTCATTGATTTCCGAACTGCCAAACCTAATAGCCATCCTCAGTTCCTTTCTTCTTGCTACCCAAGCAGGGACCAACTTGGCTGACTATTCCTTCCTTCCTAAATCTCACCTCCCTGTATTCTAAGACACTGCATCACTTTCTTGGCCCACTTTCCTTTCTAGGTGTCTGTGTATTCCAGGCATGCTCATCTCTTTCTTCTACTCCTTTGCTCAAATCTCTCACTTATCCTCTCTAGGTGACTACTATTTTTTATATGTCACTGGTAAACTCTTGCTTCTTTCCCCTAGTAAGGCATTCCCCCATTTATAATGTCCTCATCTGAGTCACCTCTCAAAGACCAGCAGAAGTTCCACCCCTCTGTGACCCACCCCAATAGTCTATAGAAATCACTCGCCCTGCTCATGATAATCGTGCACTACACTGTCGTAACTCTTGTATTTTACCGTTGTTAAGGTTTTCACAGAAACAAACCACACCTCTCAAAAGAATACTAAAAATATTATAGTACCATGTGCCTATGATATTAAGAATGGTACTTCACAGGAATTGGGTCCTCAGGCAAATATTAAAATATTTTGCCAATATGAAAGCCTTTGAAGTAATCTTTGTTACAAAGATGGAAGAAATGGACAGAATCCTAGTTCAAATGCTAACTTCAGGAGCCAGAGGGAGAAAACAAAAACAGAAACAAAAAGAAAGGTCAGAGGATTCACAAGTAAAGATAGACAACATCATGATTTTGATACTGAATTTAACATGCAGCTTAGAAAGATGCCTGAGGAATAGCAACCTAGATTACATGGATGAGGAAGAGATTTAAATAGGTGTTGATTCTTTGTAATTTATACATCCTAATCCCTTATCCTTTCACCAATAATAAGCAGGCTTGACAACAAGTTTAAAATGTTAAGGAAGGGGAAGTGATACCAGATTACCCAAAAGGAAACCAAGGGTGTAAAGATGCTTCTTTGTGGGCTATGTGAGTGTAACAGTAAAGTTTACCATAAGAAACACGGGTATACAGGCAGAGGAAAAAAATAAATAGGAACAAAAAGGCCTCTTATTCATGTTTTTGTTTTTAAAAACTTCATTGAATTATTTAACCATTATTTGAGAGCTTCCTATGTGCCCAGCATTGTTGCCACATTAAAAGAGTTGACCACCTTTTAATGAGTAGACACTCAGAGTACAGTGAAAAAGTGAGGCTGGTAGAGAAATGAACCAGGTATGTTTACAAAGATGGAAGAAATGGACAGAATCCTGGTTCATAGTACGTTAAAAATAAGAGTCTGATCTAAGGCTGGTGGAGGAATTAGCAAAGGCTCCAAAGTGGAATTAATTATTGCTTAAGTTAAGAGTAGGCAGAGCCAGATGATGAAGTGCTTTGTTTACTATGGCAGGAACTACAATAGGTGCTTAAAATAGCTTAACTCAAAGGAATAACTCTATCAGGAGAACCAAGCAAACTGGCCTCATCCTTAGAAAACGTACTCTTGGACAATGGTCAACAATTACTTTGTGCCAAGCACTGTGAGTAAAAGTGAACAAGACAGACACAAATCCCTCAAGGAATTTATTGTCCATCAGTAAGACAGACAGGCATAAATATTGTATGAATATTATAAACTGTGTAAGTTCTATAAAGGAAGAGTCTTTAATATGCTTTATCTAATTATGGGGAAATAAGTATCTTTTTTCCCAGTAATTTTTTTTTTTTTAAGATTTATTTATTTATGCATACAAGCACTGGGGTACACGCCAGAGGTGTAGGGGGGTGAGAGGATTCACCACAGAGAGCAGGGAGCAGAACAGGCAGATCAACAGAAGTACACTGCTGAGGGGAGCAGCAGGCACAGCAGGAGAGGTCTGCCACACCATGTGGGTCCCCGCCCTGGCCGGCAGCGGGGATCGAACTCATGCTGCAGTGGCTGCGGTTTGCTTCGTAGTGCGTTGCTTAACCCACTGCGCCACCAGGGGAGGCCCTTCCCAGTAATTTTTAGGGTAAATTTTTTTCCAGTAATTTTAGGGTAAATTTCATAAATTTATAGATTTATGAAAATGTTGTATTGTCTACAATTGACTCTTAAATATTTCAGTTGTAAGCAATGTGACATGTACATACATTAACTAGGGACAATTTTAACTGGCATTTCAAGTATTTTTTTAAAAAATAACATTCTAAAGTGATTAGCAGCCTTGAAAGAACTCAATCAAAAGTCAAACCCCAAAATACACTATTTAACAACCTCAATTATACTCTGAACATGCATCATACAGTTTATTAATGAGCCTATGGCTTATCAGAATAATCTTTCATTGATGGAATAAGCAGATTTCAAGATTGGCTCTACACACAGGGAGCAAGGAACTAGCAGGCCCTACAGTGGATAGACAGCCATGGCACTCTCTGCTGCTACTTAATAGCGCCTTCTTACACCACATCCAACTAGAAAGCCAGCTGAATCTTGATGTTAAGAAAATAACTGGGGCCTCCCTGGTGGCGCAGTGGGTTAAGCAACACACTATGAAGCAAACTGCAGCCGCTGCAGCATGAGTTCGATCCCTGCCGCCGGCCAGGAGGGGG
>JAGFMF010011390.1:6915737-6994539 GCA_019455555.1 Galemys pyrenaicus
GTACTTCTGTTGATCTGCCTGTTCTGCTCCCCGCTCTCTGTGGTGAATCCTCTCACCCCCCCACACCTCTGGCCTGTTCCCCAGTGCTTGTATGCATAACTAAATAAATCTTTAAAAAAAAAAAAAATTTACTTACCCTCCAACATATCTGAGCAAAATGACAGACCTGAGAGATTTCAATAAATGAGCCTCTCTGCAACACTACACTCAGATTATCCTTTATGCTTCCTTCAGAGTGACCTTTCTAACCCACAAATAACTTACCTTACAGAAAAACCATCCTGAAAGGATAAAGGTCTCACACCACCCCTAGAGATTTATGATGTCTAGCCAATGTCAGGGCCACTGCTTCAGTCATTCTTCTGACTGAATAGTGCCCACTTAAGCCAAGTGCTTGAGTTTATGCATAAGCCTACTTCTTCACTCTTGCCCCTTTATCCTTAGGAAACATCTCTCCAGTAGGACTCTGCTAAAGTATTACTTCATTGCCACTTCTCTAAAATCCTGACTTCTGAGGGCAGATGCCAGCCTCCAACACTTACCTTCTGTAAAGTCTTGTGTTTGCCTCAGAGAGTTACCACATCATGATGTAATTGTTTTCATATCTTTCTGATATAATAATGACTTAGTTATGAAGTGTTTACTGTGTGCCATACAATATTCTAAGATCTTTATGTATATTAACTCATTTCATTATCACATGTACCCAGTGAAGTTAAGCACTGTTATTACCCCATATTATAGATGAGGAAAGCAAGATACACAGAGACAAAAGTAATTTACCCAAGGAAACACAGTAAATGGTGGACATAGAATTTAAAATTTTAGGGCCTCGCGGGTGGTGCAGTGGGTTAAGCAATGCACTATGAAGCAAACCACAGCCACTGCAGAGTGAGTTCTATCCCTGCCGCTGGCCAGGGAGGGGACCCACATGGTGTAGTGGACCTCTCCTGCCTCGCCCGCTGCTGCTCTCAGCAGTGTGTTTCAGCGCGTCTGCCTGTTCTGCTCCCGGCTCTGTCTCTGGTGAGTCCTCTCACCGCCCTGGACTCTGGCCTGTACCCCAGCTCTTGTATGCACAAATAAATAAAATCTTAAAAAAAAAAAAAAAGAATTTAAAATTTTAAACTCAAGACTCTGGCTCAAGGAACCACTTTTCTGAACAATTTATCTCATTGGCCTATGAGCGTCTTGAGTGCTGAGTTGATAATTCAGTGAATATTAACATCTTTATTTCTCTAACATCCAGTGCTATAGATTAAATGCCAACATATAATATGAACAGATAAACTCAGATCTGACTCCACAATTCTTGGTGTTTTTACTAAAACTCTAAAATTTGTTAATTCTCTTAGTAAAAAATAAGATTTTATTTCTAATTTGTTAAGATTCATAGGGGAAGTAGTGTCTCACCTGATTTCTCAAGTTACATCTCATTCATATGCAATTAGATTATTGCATGCATACACTTTATAAAACTGAGTGAGTTTATAATCTGGTTTTTGCTTTTATTCAATATTTCAATTTTCTAATTTGAGAGGTTTTAAGAAATGGGTATTCAGTATATGTACTATAATTGCTTCTTTTCCCCTCCTCCCCACAGTAAAAATGAAATATGCAGAGAATGTTCCCCACAACATGACAGAAAAGGAATTCTGGACACGTTTTTTTCAGTCCCATTATTTTCATAGGGACCGACTGAATACAGGGTCCAAGGACCTCTTTGCAGAATGTGCCAAAATAGATGAAAAAGGTAACTATTTATCTCTGACACACTTTGGTCTTTATTGTGCTGCTCTTTAATCATTGGTGCTGTTGATGAATTTTTTTTATTTCTGAGGAAAAAACGTAACTTTTTTCCCCATTGATTTTTCTAGGGTTAAAAACAATGGTTTCCTTAGGAGTGAAAAATCCACTACTTGATTTGACAGCTTTGGAAGATAAACCATTAGATGAGGTAAGAAGTAGTAAATGGATTTATGAGAGAAAACAGTCTTCTAGTTTTCAATTTTTTATAGATTTAAATTGCTTTAGGTATAGATAGATGTTCCACTTGTAAAAATGTACAAACAAAATACTGTTTTGGAGTGATTTATCAGAAGTGCTTTTTAGTAGCACTGTTCACTGTTAACATTTCCTTTTAGAACTGAAATTCCTGTGTGAATTGCTAAAATATTAGCAGTTAGCTCCCCCATCACCAATTCTCTAGGTAATAACATAAGTTAACATGTCCATGAGTCATTCCAGCTTTATGCTGTAGCTGACATTAATCTTAAAATGTGGGAAAATATTAGTAGACAAGGAAAAGATAACAAATGTTGCCCACTATTAACTAGACCTTGAGCACATTCATGACCCTTACCTGACACTAACCCCGATATGTTTCAGCATCAAGTATGAGCTTCCTAACTGTGACTCCAGACTTACAGATTTATACAGGTGTGGAGAAAAATGTGATCCTATCTGATCAAGCTAATTCTCTCCTGTCCTGTCTTCTAGGATAGGAAGCTGCCTTCCACAGTTATTCTCTTTACTCATATTTTCATTTTCTTACCCTCCTTTTAACTCTTTTTCTGCTGGCCATATAAACATGCTCATACCTTCCTATCTTTTATTTTTCTAACTTTTCCCTCTTATTTTAGTGTTATGTACTCATCAGGTGAGAAAACCAATGTTAAAATTTTGTGCTACAATCTAAAGTCTAAATTAACAGAAAATAATCCTTGGTGCTCAGGTGAGTTGTATCCTTAATGAAATTCAGTTTTCCTGGTAATTTTCAACACTCAGTCACTTCCTTGGTAAATGTCAACACATTACAAATCATTTGTAATCTTATCCTGAGAAATCACATTTTAGTTAAGCTTAGAAATACAACTTAATATGACAAAGGAAACCTTTTTAGTGCTTTTTTAAAAGTGAAAACAGGGCCTCCCTGGTGGCGCAGTGGGTTGAGCAACTCACTGTGAAGCAAACCTCAGCCACTGCAGCACAAGTTCAATCCCTGCCGCTGGCCTGGGAGGAGACCCACATGGCGCAGCAGACCTCTCCTGCCTCACCCATTGCTCCCCTCAGCTGTGAACTTCCGTTGATCTACCTGTTCTGCTCCCCGCTCTGTCTGTGGTGAATCCTCTCACCCCCCCACACCTCTGACCTGTACCCCAGTGCTTGTATGCATAAATAAATAAATCTTTAAAAAAATAAATAAAAGTGAAAACAATAGTTTATTACACATACAGATGTGTAACTTTCATCTTCGTGTTGCCTATATCAGTATGCATCTAAGCTAAATATACTGTAGTTAAGTAAATGTATTTTACAATCTACCTGACTTGGGCTGTCAAAAAAAAAAAATTTAACACTTCTAGACAAGTTTTCTTATTAAATGAAGTTAAGAATACTAATCTTAGGTGAGAGTAAGAAAATTGGGGAGATGTTTAAAGCTACAAATTTTCAACTAGTAGATAAATACTGGAAAACTAACACACAGCATAGTGATTATAGTCAACAACTGTATTACAAAGTTCAAAGTACCTAAGAGACTAGATCTTAATTGTTGTCACTGCTTAAAAGCAGTGATAAATATATGATGAACTGAATGTAAGAAGTGAACAAAGATAGAAGAGGTGTTAGCTAAAATGCAATGGTAGTAATCAAATTACAATGTATAATAAATTTGCTTAACTGCTTTTCTCTCAACTGTGGACCACATCTATACTGGTGATCCCAGTAGGCTATACCACATAGACTAGGTGTGTAGTAGGTTATACCATCTAGTTTTATAATTATGTTCTGACCTTTACATGATGACAAAAAGGGTTAACAACACATTTCTCAGGCCAACCCCACTAAGCAGTGCATAAGTATAAATGTATCAAATCTCAGTACATTGTACATGTAAACTTACACAGTGTTACATGTCAATTATATTGCAATTTAAAAAATGCCCCCCCAAAAAAAATGCTGACCTTATAGGATTGCTACAAGAGATCCTGATACATAGTGCTTAGTAAGTAATCGGTGTTACTATTATTATCTATGTGGGTCCTTTTTCTTCTTCTTTTTTTGTGCCTGCATATAATATCCCATTGTATAGATATGTTAAAATTTAATAGATATAAATAATGGATGTAAGTAAATAATAACATTTAGTCCCCAGAATAGAAATGTTGGTTGATTCTACTTTTCCTGTGGTACCTCTTCTGCTGTAACTTTCTAGGTGTTGTAACTGCCCCTAAGGTTTATTCATAGGCCCCCTTCTCAGTACATTTTCTATGTACTATTGCTTCACATACTGATTCTGTAATGTTAAATCCCAAATAACCCTGATCTTTTTCACCCCAGATTCCAAAGTCGTATCAGCTGCCTGTTTGATAACTTCACTCAAATATTTCACAGACATCTCAATATGTCCAAAATGGAATCTTTGGTTCCCATCCCCATGAAGCGCTTTCTTCCTGCATCTACCTATCTGTAAAAAAAACAATACCATGGGCTCAGCTACTCAAGCCACAACATAGAAGTCTCCTTGATGCCTCCATTCCCCATATTCAGTTCATCAAGGAATCCTCTGAAATTCATCTCTGAATTTTATCCACCAACACATATCCTTTCAATTTTAGTCTCATTTTTAGTCACCTTTGGCTTGATCAGTATCTGTCTTCCTATTTCCACCTTTGTTTCCTCTGATTAGTTCTTCCTTAGTCGTGAGTGTTATAAATCAGATCATAATGGTCCCTTCTGTAAAAATCTTCTTGCACTTGTATTAGTATAAAAGCTCCTATTTTGTTCTCTGCCTACCTGCTCAGGTTTGGGCCACTTCCAGTTATTTGTGCTCTGGACACATTGACCCTTCTTTCAGTTCTGTCCCAAGCTTTTACTACTTCAAGGCTTTTGCAGTTGTTCTTTCTACTTGCTCTTCTACCTAACTAGCTTCTAATTAGACATGTTCTAATTTCATTTCTTCAGAGAAACCTTCCCTCTCTTCCCCTATATAAAGTAACTCCATTACCCAGTTCAGTCAGTACATTATGTTACCCTCTTTATTCATTGTTTTTTTCCCCAAAGATTTACTCTTATTTATTTATGCATACAAGAACTGGGGTACAGGCCAGAGGTACAGGGGGGAAGTGAAGATTCACCAGAGGCAGTGGGGATCCGAATAGGCAGATTGACTGAAATATACTGTTGAAGGAAGCAGCCGGTAAAACAGGAGTGACCAGCTGCCCCATGTGGGTCAGCTCCCCATCTGGGGATGGAAGTCGTGCTGCAGTGACTGCTGATAGCTTCCTAGTACTGAGACTTAACCCCTTACTCCACGAGGAAGGCCCACACTGATCACTTTAGAAGTGATCTTGTTTTTGTCTTTGTTGGTTGTCAGTCTCTTCTCAGTAGAGTGTAAGTTCCATGTAGCTGACTCTTCTTGTTCTCTGGCCTATTACCAGCACATGGTATATATTAGACACTCAGTGATTGTGTCATTCATAAGTGAATGAATGACATGAATCTTTATGATTTTCCTTTTACTACTTTAACCTTAGTTTTACTAGTCCCTTACTCAACCTTCGGGTACACTGAACTACATACAAATCCATAGTACAGGGCCTCCCTTGTGGTCTAGAGGTTAAGTCTCAGCGCTGTCACCACTATGGCCTGAATTTGATCCCTGACCTGGGAGCTAACCCACATGGCACAGCAGGACTCTTCTGTCTTATCCACTGTTCCCCTCAGCAGTGTGTTTCAGTAGATCTGCCTGTTCTTCTCCCCACTCTGTCTCTGGTGAATCCTCTCACCCTTCCTCCCCCCACACACCTCTAGCATGCACCCCAGTTCTTCTATGCAAATAAATAAATAAAATGAATTTATTTAGGGGAAAAAAAACAGACAACCCATAGTACAATATATATTACATTGCTCTTGAAATGTTATCACCTTGTCTGTCTTGCAAGCACCTATTTATCTTAATGCTGCTCCATGAAACTTTTTCAGAACCTATCCCTCCTGTCCTGTATTGGGACTAACCACTTCCTCTCTTGTAGCATCTGTTTATCTTAACTGTGTTTGCTGGCTTGTAGTTTAGCGTCCCATTGACTGTTGTTTAGGCTCCTACAGTCACGGGGTCTTATCAATTTTCTGTCTACAAGACCTAGCACATAACAACTAATAAAATGTTTGAAAATATTAACTTATTTAATTCTCTAATATTCCACTGTATACAGTTTGGAAAAGTTTACTAACTTGCCTAACTAATACTGGGAAAGGTGATAAAGCCAGAACTTGTATCCATTCTTATCTGACCACAAAGGCCATGCTTTTTCCCCACGGTATTCCTTTAGTTATACTTTGCTAACTAGATCCAAAATTGCTCTGAAAAAAAAAATGCATTTTGAGATTTAAAGTTTTTTGTGATGCTAAAAAGGGTTAAGTGATATTTCTTAATTTTTATGTCACTTTTAAGTGTTAAGCTGTAAACATTTTCAACTATATACATGTCTCTCAAAAGAGATAAGAAAACCAGAACCTTATTTTGATTTTTAATCTGTTGAATTATTTTTCATAGGGCTATGGCATTTCCTCTGTGCCATCTACTTCTAACTCTAAATCCATAAAGGAGAATAGTAATGCTGCCATCATCAAGAGGTTTAACCATCACAGTGCCATGGTCCTGGCAGCAGGTCTCAGGAAGCAGTTGAGTATACATGGAGGGGCATGGTAACTAGGCTTTCCAAGAGGCCAGGTGGAGTTGTTGTTCTGCTTGTGGTTTTAACATAAAAGTTTTCTCCCTTTGTTTTAAGAGAAGCACAAAACGAACAAAATGGTGAGCCCAGCAGCATGGATGGAAATTGTGGAGATGCAGACTACTTTCAGCCAGCAGTCAAACGGGTATGGGTAAAAAGTCTGTAACATTTTTTAAGGCTCGGGTTTCTCTAGACTTCTTATATAACTGCCAGTAGTCTATATTGCCCCTTAATTATTTCAAATGATTGAGTTCTTCACCATCTTAAAGCATACTTTCTCAGGTTTGTCCTGCTAGCCAGCTTTCTGTGGACTCAAACCTGCTTATTACTTTTATTGGTTGTTTTTTTTTTTCTTCATGTATACATACACACACACACACACATTGACACATAGTTTTGTTTTTTGGAGCAGAGTATTCAACAAAAGGCAATATGACAGGAAGATAAACTAAAGGTTTGTGTATATGATTTTTAAAAGATAGAATTTGGCCTTCATATTAAGCTTTATATTTTCTGAGCTAGAGATGTCTTATCTTTAAATATTGAAGAGTTTTTGGGAGTATAGTTACCAGCTTGTATAGTCCCTTGTCCTGCCACTTTGCCAAACTACTCTATCCCTAAATTTTTTTAAGTTCCTCCTGCCCCAATTATAAAAATTAGTTAATATGAACTTTCTTAGAGGGCAGTCATGCGGGTGTATTTTAAAGGTTTTTCTCCTTCGTTTCTGTATAATATCCTCCCTTGGACACTTACTTTTTAAAAAAAAAAAAAAAGAGATGTGCCAAGATGTAGATATACTAAATTCATAGTCATAATAGAGAAAAATAGCAAATATCCTAATATCTGTGGTACATCCATACAATAGAAATCAGTGTACCTACTAATCTCTTTAAATACGTTAGTGATGTATTGACTTAAAAGAGAATTCACATTTCAAATATACCAAATACACTCTTATTTGTGTAGAACGATCTGTTACTTTTTGGCCATTACCTTTCACTATATTGGATGCTAGACAAATTTCATTGTCATTGAAATACTAAACAAAACAAAACAAAAAGAGTTCATAGAACATACTGTATGGTATAATTTAACATGTAAAAGAAAAAATGATGACCTTTAAAAGAATATGCTCAGTGGTTGGATTTATTTACTTAAAGAGATTAGGGGTAAGCCTGTATTTCATGTATTCTGGTAACTTAAAATGTTTATAGATGCATGCATATCTTTAAAATTAACAAAACTAAAAAATTTTTTTTTCCTAAAGTGAAACTATAATATACATTGTAGACAAAGGCTATGTAAGAAATCTGGGAAGTGAGCTTTTCTTTGCAATACTGTTACTGGTAGTAAAAGAGTTTCAAAAGTCATTGTGTGGATTTTCACAATATTGAATAATAGATGCTGACACTAGATATTTTTCCAAATCAGCAATAGTCTGCTGTGTGCTCTCCAAAGGGTTTTATAGAACGAGTGACTCAGAAGTAACAGGCAAGAGTCCTTACATTTATAGAGCGTTTAGTTAGTATGAAAACCAAGTGACTTAACCAGGCATTGGAAGAAGTTAAGATCTGGATTTTTATGGGAAGTTGGGTAAAGACATGATTTATGTAAGGCCACAGCAGGGGCAGAAATGAGCATAACTTGTAAAAAGTAATAAAGAACTCAGTACATCCTGAAATTGACTGAAGAGTGTAAATACTAAAAATATTAGACTACCTCTAGGTAAGGTGATACTGATTGATGTGTTATTCTGATACTGAGAGCAGACTAGTTCCTGTACTAACAAATGGACTATTTGTATTTGGACTTAAAATAGAGACAATTTAAAATACTAAATTCTCAAATTGATTTCTTAAGATATATGTAGTAACCTGTATGTTGTGATACTAGTCTTGGTAGCTAGAGATGAGTTGACCTGAATTTCATACCTGTGTAGTGGCAAAAGATTGAAAACATTATAGAATTGGTTTCACAATGTTTATATAGCTTATCCTTATGTGTTTTATGTGTCCTTATTACTAATTCATTACTAGCGTGGAGAAACATTAGTAAAATCAAAATAAAAGTTTATAAACCTAAATACACAGAGAAATTAAATATAAATATAATAAACATAACATCTCAGAATCAGTGGGGAAAGACAGGTTATTCTACAAATGGTATTAAAAAGACTGATAGTAACTTAGTGAAAAGTAACTCAGATTCACTACCTTACTCCTTATTTTAAAGTAAATCCATGTGGCTCAAAGACTTAGATTAAAAAAAAAAATAAGCAAAAAAGGGAGTAATTAAAACCAAAAATCCCCAAACTGGAAGAAAAATTTTAATTTATTTAGTATTTACAATATATATGGTAAGATTTAGTCTTGTTTATTTGAAGGAAAATAGTAAAATACAGATTTTCACAAACTAACAAACAGATTGTAAAACATTATAAGTTCAGTAGTATGGTTAGAGTGTAGAGAAATACTCTATAGGTGGTTGATGAGAAAATGGGTTCAGCCTTTTGTAGAAATCAACTCTAGAAAGTGATGCTCATGGTGGGACGACTTAATAGCTTGCCATCTACATAATAGTTTTATTTTTTCAGTCATGTTCTTTACATTTATAAGGGAATATAGTGATATAAAGTGCCATGTTGTTAATTATAGGCGAAGTTACAAGAGTCTATTGAATATGAAGATTTGGGGAAAAACAATTCCATGAAAACAATTGCACTAAACCTCAAGAAGTCAGATAGGTAAGTTGTTCAGTATTAATCTGAGACAGAATAGTTAATTACAAGTTATAGTGGACTATATTCTGCGATTATGGCACTCAATTCTATAAGTTTTAATTTGTAACTACAAAAGTACAGTATCCTTTTTCTCTAAAAATTTGTTTTGTCCTTCTAAGGAAAGGATCCATCAGTAATTTTTTTATTTGCTAACCTTTAGGTATTATCATGGTCCAACTCCAATCCAGTCATTACAGTATGCAACAAGTCAGGACATTATTAATTCTTTTCAAAGTATTAGACAAGAAATGGAAGCTTATACACCCAAATTAACTCAGGTAAGTGACTTGACTGTTTGAATGCCAGAATTTCATAGTTCCTACTTCACTTTATGAGCCCAACCAAATTGAATTATACATCTGTTATTTTAATTGGACTTAAAGTCATTTCGGCTAAATAAATTCTAAATATGAAGAGGCAGAGAGAAAAAGGTATTTAACATATTCAAGAAACATCTGAAGATGATAATAAAATATAAGATGGGCTTTGTGGTTGCTGATTTTTCCACACACACACAGAGTTTTATTGGATTTCAGTAAAACTTCTCTCTCAAATATTCATTTGACCTCAAACTCAGTATATAATCAGAACACATCTCTTCATTTTTCCCACCCTTACTCATACTCCAGTTGATCAACAAATTCAGAGAGTTTCTTCATTCTTTCACTTTGGTTCAAGCAGACATGATCATTTTTCTACACTATTTTTTTTTAAAGATTGATTTATTTATGCATATAATATCTGTGATACAGGCCGTAGGTGCGGGGGTTAGGTGGGGGGGTGAGAGGATTCACCAGAGACAGAGTGGGGACCAGAACAGGCAGATCAACGGACATACAGTGCTGAGGAGAGCATAAGGTGAGACTGGTGAGGTCTGCTGCACCATGTGGGTCCAGTCCCTGGCCGAGGATTAAACTCGCACTACCTTGGCTGCAGAAACCCCACAGTGCAGCACTCAACCCTTTGCACCACCAGAGAAGCCTCTGTTATCTTTTTGATAACATAAATTTCATGATGTCATTCTATAGCTTAAAAGCCTTCACTCCCTTTTTTGCCTTTGCAAAGCAGGAGCAGCAGCTCAGAGTTTTCAGAATCATATCTTCATGCTTCCTGTGCTTTTGTTCATGCTATCTCTCAGAAAGCATGTTACTGTCTTTAAGGAATTACTAATAATAATTCAATTTTCAGCTCAGATTTTATTGCCTCTGAAAAGCAATTCTCAGCTTGCCCAGTAACTAATTAGCTCTTTTATTTCCTCTGTGATTTTGTGTTTTGAAGTAATAATCTCAGATTATAGAAAGTAAGTGGGGAGAAGACCCATTTTGAGTGTAGATTCCTTTATCCCTAAATATTTCAGTGCATATTTTCACTGATAAATTGTTGTTATCCATAGGTCTATAGGTCTTATAGAAATTTCCCCTATTTACCAAGTGTACCAGTTGTACCAGTGTCCCTTTAAGCGAAGGAAAGCTTTTCTCCTTAGAAGAAAGGTTCATGAGTTGTATTTAGTTCTCATGTGTCTGTAGTCTCTTTTAAAATGGAATGTTTTTTAATCTTTGTCTTTTATGACTGTGATACATGAAGAGTCTGAGCTAGTTTTCTATAAAATGCTCTAGGTTTGAGTTTCTGTAGTGGTTCTTCATGCTTGAATTCACTTTCTGCATTGTTGGCAGGAATACCACAGAAGTGATGTGTCAATTCTCAGTGCACCCTATCAAGAGACTTATGACATTTATTTGTCCAAATATGCGATGTTAACTTAGATCATTTGATTAGGGTACTCTCTCCTGGTTTCTTCACCAACAATTTAGTTGTCCTCTTTGTAATTATCTTGTGAGAACAGAAGAGATTACCTAAGGATTTTATTTCAAAACAATTTTTACACACCAGTATTTCAAATCCATTGATAATTCTTACTGAAAACTAACCATTAACTGGTGGTTAAATGGTAATTTTTCGTTTACATCATCCTTTGTACATTTATCTATTGACATTCTGCTAGAAGGTCAAGTTTCTCTTCCCTTCTGTATTTATATTTGCATGGATTAATGAATTTTTATTCTATGGGTTAATCATTTTATTTATTTTAAAACTAAGCTATAACAATAAAATTTACCTTTTTTAGTCTATTCCATGAGTTGTAATAAACATGTATAGTGGTATAATCACCAACACAGTCAAGATAAACAGTCTGTCACTCCAAAAAATATAGCCATCCCATTGTCGTCAAACCCTTCCTATGCTCTCACACTGTCTCCTGTATCTTTCTGATAGTTTGTCATCAACTTTAAGCTTCCTTGTTTTATGGCACAAAGAGATAGATTTTCCAAATAGCACAATACTTATGCTATTCATCTTCCGTTGTCCCAGCAATGAAATCTTCCTTTTAGTGTTGAGTAGCTTTAGGAACTAAGATCTGGGTAGTAGGTGTGGTCATTGCTGTTGGGATATCAGTAGCTACTAATGTCATTATCCCCTCATTGAACAATGCTTGGAAAAATATGTCTGTGCATATATGCATACATAACAAAATTGTGATTATCTAGCTACTTTTATCTGAACTGTTTAATAGTCCAGCAGCTCCATGGGGACTACAGTTGATGTCAAATATATATAAATATAAATAAAGAGAGGAAAAAAAGATTTGAAAGTAATAATAATAATAATCTAACATTTGGCCCTTGGACTCAGGTAGACCCACCTAATTTTTTTTAAAGTTGTAGTCTGTCTTAAATATTTAGATGCTTTACCACATCCACTTCCTCCCCCAACCCTACCCTACACCCCATAAAGTGATTTCATTATCCGAGACGTGTGAATTGTCAGTGGCTCAAGATTATCTGTCTTCAGGTATATATGCCTGAGTGCAGCCAGTGACTAGTCAGCAAGCTCACTGATGTTTTGGTTCAAATGCATTATAAAATTTCTGACTGTAGAAATATTTCCTATATCCCTTAACTCAGGGTTATCATGTACTGCACTTAGACCAAGTAAAAATAACTTTATTTTCATCCAGCCCACATGCACATAGATTTCTAAAAAGTCCTTTGAAAAATCTTAGACACTATACTTGTGCTATTCAATGAGATTTGTTCCTTCCTGGAGGCACAGTGCCTGGCTTTTGTTAGAAACTCATTGAATAAATAGGTTGCTTATATCCCTTAATGTTGATACACAGTTTTCTCCTTTTTGATAAGGTATTTGCTTCCTTGAAAAATTAAAGGGGCCTCCTTGGTGGTGCAGGGGTTAAGTCCAGTGCTATCAAGCAAGCCATTGCGGCATGAGTTCAACCCCTGGTAGGGAGTAACACACATGGCCAGCAAACCTTTCCCCTCCCACCTGCTCTGCTCCCCACTCTGTTTCTAGTGAATCCTCTCACCCCCTGTACTTGTAGCCTTCACCCAGTTCTTCTATCCATAAGTAAATCTTTTTTAGAAAAGAAAAGAAAAATTACAGATGATGTTTTTGTTTACCTACGATTTTTTTCCCCAGTAGCTATTGAGGGTGTGTGTTAATGTGTTGTTTCACTTGACTTTCTTGCCTTAAATTCAGTTTTATCTTCGGTGGTAAGAGTTTACAAGTCTCATTGGCATGTAAAGGGCTTCCTAGGCAAAAATGTGTCAGTTTTGAGGTACTGATAGACTTGCCTGGCATTCCTGAAAGTTTGGTAGGTATTCCCTTTCTACACATGCTTTGTTTCTGACCTCGTATAAAGAGTTCACCTGGTTGCTTTATATTATACATTCATATCAGAGCAAAGACTTATGGACATTTGTGCTGATTTGTTTCAGGTTCTCTCAAGTAGTGCTGCCAGTAGTACCATCACAGCACTGTCACCGGGAGGGGCACTGATGCAGGGAGGAACACAGCAAGCCATAAACCGTATGTCTGGACCACCTTCTGTTGCTCTCCCTTTGCTTAAATAAGCTTTAAAGAGCGAGTAGAGAGGGTTTCTTTGTGACATTTCTGGGATTTTGTTTCTTGCATCCAAGTCCTGAAATATGCCTAGTGAAGGCCTTAGAAAGTCCTCATTACTACAAGCAGTAGGCATTGCTAGTCTCTCTTTATCACACTAAATGCTTTCTTCATTTTTCCTCTATCTCTTAAAAAGGGAAATCTGAAAAGTACATCCAAAATCCTATGGGAATTTTAATTTGTGATCTCAGTCACAAAATTAGTAATTGTGTCAGAATTACCTTATTTTGGCAATGGCAAAAAGCATGTGTTCAAGTTTATTCTCATGAATAGTCATTCTTTCAGAGACTGTATATATGTGAACATAAGTTTTATCCTCTCAACCTCTTTTCTTTTACAGAGATGGTGCCAAATGATATTCAGTCTGAATTGAAACACCTCTATGTGGCAGTTGGGGAACTTTTACGGCACTTCTGGTCCTGCTTTCCAGTTAATACACCATTCCTAGAAGAAAAGGTCAGGACCAATTCTAAACACAGCCAACTGTAGTAGTAGTGTGACTTAGGTTTTTTTTTTTTAAAAATCAGAGAATTGTATTGAGTGTTTACCATGTGCCAGACATAGGGATAACTATTATTTATTTGGTACATGTTACAGGCCTAGTGAAATGCAAATTGAGACAACAGATTTAGCACTAGCTTAGCTTCTTAACAGCTCACAAACCATTTTAACCAATTAAAAGACAATTGACAATGGAAAGATGTTTTTAATGCTAATAATTTTACTGTTGCAAAATTGCTCTTATAATCAAATATTTAAAGAAAAGGTAAATAATCTTATTTAAAGATAATGCATAAAAGCATTTTAACAGGTAGCTCACTAAAGAATGCAGGAGCCTAGTAAATCCAAGAGGAAATTTTCATACTCACTAGTATTCAAATAATTCATCTCTTTTTTTTCTTTTTGGTGTCCTTCATAGATAACCTCCTTATAATCTACCAATCATAACTGAACAGGATGTTTAGGTGTGGTTTGACTAGTGCTGAACTTAATGAGATGTGGTTTACTGTATGAGGGATGTTTACTTCTCTTCAGGTAAACTAATCCTGTGAAATTTTTAGTAAATTACTTGACACCAGGTCCCTCACTTTGCTACTTGAAATGTTTCCTAATGTTCCTTTTCTGTGAATAGTCTCTGTACCTTTGACCCAAGGCAACCACAGGAATACTTTATATCGCTATAAAGTAGTTTACATTTTCTAGAATTTTATGTAAATAGAATCATATGCACATATATAATCTACCACAAAAGAGTTTTCTTCTTTGGAGGATATATGGTTCTTCCCTTTAATAAAAAAATAAAAAAGTTTTACTTTCATCACTGGTATTTTACTTGTCAGTTTATACTTTTACTTTTTTAAATCTGACATTTTCCCTAAGAAAAAAATTTTGAATAGTTTGTTGTATAAATATTTTGCTTTGTCTAATTGTTCATTGTATAAACATCAAATATTTGTCTTTGTCATTCTGACTGACTTTAGTGTGCTTAATTACCCTTGAACTGTTTTTGTTTTGATGTAAAGGATCATTTTATCTTTTCCTTATGGATGAGTAATATTCCATTACATGAGTCTATCACATCTTTATCCACTTCCTTATCAACATGCACTTAGGTTGTTTCCATGTCCTAACTATTGTAAATAATGCTGCAATAAACACTGTAGAGCATATAATTTTTTGAGTTGATGGTTTCATGTTTTTGGATAGCTACCAAAGAATGAGATTGTCAGGTCATACAGTATTACCATTTTTAGTTATTTAAGGTATATTCAAATTGTTTTTTTTTTAAAGATTTATTTATGCACACAAGCACTGGGGTACAGGCCAGAGGTGTGGATGTGGTGAGAGAATCCACCAGACAGAGCAGGATGCAGAACAGGCAGATTGACAGAAACACACTGCTGAGGGGAGCAGTGGGCGAGGCAGGAGAGGTCCGCTACACCATGTGGGTCTCCTCCCCGGCCGGCCTGGCCGGCCGCAGGGATCGAACTTGTGCTGCAGCGGCTGCGGCCCGCCCCATAGTGCGTTGCCTAACCCACTGCGCCACCAGGGCGGGCCCCTATTCAAATTGTTTTTCAAAATGGCTGCACCAGTTTATAGTCCCACCAACAGTGTAATAGGATTCCTCTTTCTCTGTACCCTCTCTAGCACTTTTAGGGGAATCTTCTTAGATGTGCCTTTCTCACAAATATAAGATACCGCAATGTAGCATTGACCTGCATCTCCCTTTTTAAAAATGATAATGAACATTTTTTTCCTTATGTCTTTTGGTCTCTTTGGGTAGTTGGGTTATTTGCTTCTGAATTGTTAAATTAAGGTTTGTTTTTTTTTATATCTTGGTATTAATCATGAAATGTGTGAATTTTTCCTCATGGTACAATGTGTTTTTAATCTATATTTTCTTCTATGTAAAAGCTTTTGCGATAACCCTTATTTTTTATTTTTGCTTGTATATCCCTTGTGTAAGAGTCAAGTGTTCAAAAACATCTTTATCATTGGTGCAATGAAATGAATCGCCAGTGTTTTCTACTATATATTTTATTGCTGAAGGTCTTATATCTAAATCTTTAATTCATTTTGAAATTATTTTTGTGCACGGAATTAGAGCGTGGCCTAACATCATTCTTTTACATGGAACTGTCCAATTTTCCTAGCATGTTTGTTAAAGACATTCTCTATTGCCTGTTACACGGTCATGGCTTCTTTACCATGAATTAAATATTGATATATATGTAAATTTATTTCTAGCTTTGAAAATTTTAGTGTTACTGTATTTTTCTGTATATACTGATATACATGCACATAAAAATACCAAGAATATGAATTATGAATCAAAGTTTTAATGATATCTGTGTGGTGGAATATTTAAAAAAATTGTTTTCTTTTACATTTAAAATTTTCTCTGCAGAAATCTATTACTTTGGGAATATTTTTTCTCTGCCTGGTGGAGCCATTTAATCTAAATGTGTGTACACACACACACAATCTCTGTTGTGTGTATTTTTCTTTTTCCCATAGGTTCTTTTTGCTTCATCTATAATTCATTATTTCTTTTATCTTTTTCAGGTAGTGAAAATGAAAAGTAATTTGGAACGGTTCCAAGTTACAAAGCTCTCCCCATTCCAAGAAAAAATTCGAAGACAGTATTTAAGCACAAATGTAAGATAACAATCTGATTAATACATTTTCTATGTATTAAAATGATGAAATTAGCCTTGTTTTTGGTAAGAGTATATAGATTTCACTTTTTGTTGTTGCTGGAAGTACCAGATTTTCATTCACAGGAACATGCAAAATACATGTGCTTTTTAAAATAATAGAGCAGACATCTGTATGTCCACAGTCACAGTAAGAAATACTACCAAGAACATTACCAGTATTATAAGTATCACCTAAGTACCCTGTCCATTGGCCTATTCTTTAACCTCTCACTGTCCCTAGGCCATTACTATCCAGGCATCTGAAATGATCATCAAAATGTGCTTTTCTTCATAGATTTACAACCTATGTATTTGTTCCGAAAGTGATAATTATTGTAAACTTGAGTAGCAAGCACAAACCAAGCTATGCAAAGAATGACAGAATTGCCAGTATGTGTGACAGTAACAGACCTGTTCCTGATCACAGTCTGCCTTTATCTTCTCTGGTTGTTTACAGCAGGGCAGGGCAGTAGGTAAAGCAATGAGTGAGAAATACCACTTTGTACCCAGGATTTTTAGCTTTGCTTTTAATGCCAGGCTAGAGCAACCACACAAGATCATTGTGTGTGTGTGTAAATCCTCTCTGAAATGACTTACAAAGATTATTATGTACATACTTTAAATTCAATATTTTTTTATAAGGGAAATAATCAGAGTGGGTTTTACAACTGATAGCTGAAGAATCTTCATCAGTAAGAGTTTTAATAAGCATTTATTCCCTGAACATTCTAAGCAGTTTTTCTTAAAATATAGTAATTTCACTTAGAAAAGAATCTTGAAGTGTCTTCCCATGTCAGGGCAAGGATGGTAATAGGTTTCAACTCATGTGCCTTTTGGATTATAACTTCCAGAGTCCTGTGGTGAAAAGGATCTAAAGTCTTGTGTAGTCTTGTAGAGGTTGGCTGCCCATCAAGCAAAATAAATGGTTTTTATACAGTTTCCAGACAGACCTAATAGCCTAAATAATGTTATACTCCTAACACACACACACACACACAATGATAGCAGATGTGATAAGGGTTTTGTTTTTATTCTATACTTCTGATTGCATCTAAGACATTGACATGCTAAAAGGGTTTATGACTCCGTGATCTCCATCCCCATACTGTCAGAATTAACTTGTAAGTTTTACAAGACTTTTGCTTCCAACCACATAAATGCTGCCCACCTGCAAAGAAATATATTCCAAAGACATTCTACCTCAGGAGTCTGTCAGCCTAGATCATTGTGGTCCTGCTGACTTCTGGTTATATCCATGATGAAAACAAACTTCTTTTCTACTCAGGATATATTGTCCTGACCTAAGGTATATCACAGTACTCGTGTGAAACACTGAAACCATTTAGATCTTCCTTAATCTGAGTTATATTGAAATCCTGAAATGTTGGAGCTGGAAAAGACCCTAGAGAACACAGAAAGATGCGTTGTACAATTGGTAGTGCAGAATTAACCTCAGGAAATTCTGAAAATACGAGAGTCCTGGGTCTCAGAATCTTTGGAGGGTAAGGGGATTTTCAGATGTTGTATAACATAATTTTGCTGCCACAATCCTGGCTGTAGTCAACAGACTAATGTTCAAATCTTGAAATCATCAGTTTGGTTCTCCTCTCTCACTTGACAGAAGAAACTGAGGCCTGTAGTACAGTTAGGATTTTCATATTTTCCTGGTTAATGACAGGGAAAACATTACAACCCAGACAGAGCAGATGAATTTCCAGCCTCTACTGTATCCAACATCTTACATTTTCATGCAAGGTGTATCTTTTAGTACTGTATGTTGTTGTCTCATTGACCAGGCACATACAAATGAGCTTGGAAACTGTACTCTGCAGTATATGTCAGATCAAGATCAGCAGCATTAACTTTTCCAGACTTTGCCCAGTTGTTAAGTGTTCTCCTGTGTTTTTCAGTTGGTAAGTCACATAGAAGAGATGCTCCAGACAGCCTACAACAAGCTCCACATGTGGCAGTCACGGCGTCTGATGAAGAAAACGTGAAGGGTCCGTAGCTCTCACAGGTTTTGTGAGATAAAGAGAACTGTGGCCCACAGTGACCCTGAAAACCTGGCCTGACAGACCTGCAGATGATCACTTAGGAGTGACAAACATCTGCACCACGCAGACTCTCGGAGCTGATGCTATTGTACTTGCACATTGTGAACTGAAAGAACTGTGATTAAATTAAAAGCTGTGGAGGTAAATTAAGGCAGAACCAAAATGAGCTAAGTTGCAAATATATATATTTTAAAAAGACACTGTTTACTGCAGTTACTCAGGAACTGCTTTTGATTCACATTAAGCTGCTTTCAGAAATTCGAAGACGAAGGAAAAAAAACACTTTTTTAAAGGGTGCATTGATAAAATCTCGGGGGTTAGGGAATTGTTTGTTTGTTTTTTCTGTGTAAATTTTTTCCTATGTTTATGGCACAGGGTACACCTTAAGTATTTCTCCTTCATTCTCCAGTTTTGAATTTTCAAGTTTTACTGAATTCTAGTTGTACCTTACATCAGCAAATTAAAGAGAGTACTTTTAAATAAAGCAGAGGGAGACTGTTACTCAACCATCAGGAAACAGTTATAGTCAGAAGATATCATTGGTCCTGTGTTTCCTACGGAAATAAAACACAATAAATATTGCACTGAATGTTTGTGGCTTGGAGTCCCTAAAAGATGAAGAGGGAACATATTTGCAGAAAGTCGCGTGGGGTTTTTTTATGCAGAATTTTGTCAGAAGACAATGGCACTGCATGTTTTTCTTTGAGTGCAAATGTACATTGCTAAGAGTTTTTTTTTAAGATGGCATGTGCTTTGAAAAGAGGAAATTGCATTTTTAAGAGTTTAAAAAATCTTATGAGTGAAAAATATAAGAAATCTTATTTTCACTTCTTTAGAAAAAATAAAAGATGTTTCTCATATCTCCTTTTCTCCAGTATCTTTTAATATTGTGGCGTATCGATAATCACTGCACAGTGACTGAAAAGCCTAAATGAAGAAAAAAGAAAAGCTATGTTGTTGTTTCTGGAATTCATTCCATATTTTGTTCCTAATGGGATCAACCTGCTGTTTCTCTAAGACTTCAGATGTCTTGTATTAAAAATTACAGTAAAAAGTAAAACTTTCTATAGATACTCTTTTAACTGAAACATATCTTGTGGTTTCTCCTTATGTGTGATATTTACTTGGTTGGTGGCTTGAGGGCTACTCATTCTTTTTTAAAAGCTTTATTACAAGCTGGTTATCATTTGTATAATGGTTACAACACGTCAAAAATGTGTCCTGACTTTGAACTGGTAAGTGGAAAGAAAGACAACCTCCCATTTCTCCTTTAGGTCCAGATAGCATTGGTGTAACCCATTATAGTTTTACAAAGTGCTTTTCAAATATATTGTCACCACAACTACTGTGAGCAGTAACAATGGTGCAAATAGAAAAATATCTGAAGTAGAGGTGTATGTCTATTAGGAAAGGTGAATAGATGTAACCCAAAAAAAACCACAAACGCTATGTTGAGTGCTCTCCAAAAGAGGAAATGATAGAACTTCCCTGATAGCACAAGTCCCAGAACTGTGAAACTCTCTGCAGCCAATGCAGCATAAATTTGACCCCTGGCCAGGGAGGTGACCCACATGGCAGTGGCAGACCTCTCCTGTCTCACCCACTGCTCCCCTCAGCAGTGTATCCACCTGTTCAGCTCCCCACTCTGGTGAGTCCTCACACACATACCCCAACCCTGCACCTCTGGTCCACACCCCAGCTCTTTCATGCATAAATAATCTTAAAAAAAAAAAAAGATAATAGATAATGTAGCATGGAAGAAGAAAGAGTAGAATTAAATAGAGTTTACTGAAGAAATGACATTTTAACTAAGCTTTAAAGGTTAAATAGGGAAAAGTGATGATGGTGTGAAGGCTTTGAGAGATTCCAGTGTGTTAGAGTGACAAGGCTGGGGAGATGCATTTAATCCAGGTTGTGAATGGTTTTGTATGCCTAGGTAAGGAATTCAGACCTACCTCCTTAGGCATAGGTGACCTGGGAGAAAACTTTTGAGCAAGTATGTTGTTTTTACAAGGGTTTTTTTGGTTGTTTTATTGGGTTTTGTATGTTTGTTTTGCTTTTTTATGAAAGATCTAGCATGAAAGACTACGGAGGCCAAAACCTGAAATGCTCTTGGAACAATGCAGATTAGTCCAAATTAAAGTGGAGGTCTAGTAAGTAGAAAGGAGAGGGGCCTGAGTAAGACATTCCTAAGATACAAGCACCACAGAGAGCTCTTCAGTTTCATGTCTAGATTGCATTTGAACTTCATAGTTGAAGCCCTTTAAAAATGAACTTTGGGGGCCTCCCTGGTGGTGCAGTGGATTAAGCAACACACTATGAAGCAAACCGCAGCCACTGCAGCATGAGTTCGATCCCTGCTGCCGGCCAGGATGGGGACCCACATGGCGCAGCAGACCTCTCCTGCCTTGCCTGCTGCTCCCCTTAGCAGTGTACTTCAGTCGATGTGCCTCTTCTGGTCCCCACTCTGTCTCTGGTGGCTCCTCTCACCCCCCACACCTCCGGCCTATACCCCAGTGCTTGTATGCATTAATAAATCTTTAAAAAATAGAAATAAAAACGAACTTTGGCAGCCATGTAGACCCACTGTGGCCCCAACTCCCATTCTGGAAAATGATACTGTAGGGAAAGCAGGTCTTTTCACCCTCCTATCACTGTGATGATGGACACCTGCGGTGCTGCGAGCATTCCAGGATGGGCATGCGCAAGTAAGCGCACCTGAGTTTGACTTGGGCTTAAATGGGTGGTGTCATGAGGACTCCAGGACCAACCAACAAAGAGAGCACCAACGAGCAGCAGTGAGAGCAGCGGGAGAACACAAGACCAGCACAGCAGCTGAGAGGGTGAGATGTACCGGGGGCTGGGAGGGCCCCCATGCCTGCCATGTACCTGATGCCACCTCTGATGTAGAGATCAATAAAAGCATGAAAAGCTATCGAGGGCTCCAAGACTCCTTTCCTTTACCCCGTCTGCTAAGAACCATCCTGAACCTCACTCCTGTGCCACCTTCCTGGTACTACAGATACCCACTGGTGATTGAGAGCCACTACAAACTAACGCCTTTCCTGCAACAGGTCGTCATTCCCACCACCATCAGTGAATCAGGTCAGTGCCACCAATTTACAGGTTAGGCATGTGTAGCGGCAGGATGGGAGTACAGGAGTAAGGTTCAGGATGGTTCTGGGCAGACAGGTCAGGGAAAGAGAGTCTTGGAGCCCTCGGTGGCTTTTCATACTTTAGTAGCGGTGCCCAGGTACATGGCAGGCAGGGGTGCCGGGGGCTGGGAGGCTGGCAGGTCTCCCCTCACGGCTGCTTCTTCTCCTGCTGCTGCTGCTGTCGGTTCTCTTGGTCGGTCCTCACAGTTCTCAGAGTTCTCACAGTTCTGGTGTCCTCATGACGCCGCCCATTTATGCCCGTGTCCCACACAGGTGCGCCCACTTGCGCATGCCCACCCTGGAATGCTCACAGCACCACAGGTGTCCATTATCAGTGGTGGGAGGGTGGAAATGCCTGATCAACCTTTACCCTACAGCATGGTAAGTAATGTATCAAATTCACACAGCCAGAGAGTGGCAGAACTGAGATTTATTCCAATCTGCTAAACTGCAGTCACTTAAGATATGATGCTTGTGAAACTGGAAGTTTATTTCAGAGTCTGGGTTTCCATGCCTAGTTTTTCTTTGCTCTGTCAGGCTTTTCTGTCTGGTTCATTATGTTTCATTTGTGGAAAATTACAGGAGGTTAATCTGCTTAGTGGGTCCCATTAACTCAGAGGGCTGCAAAATACAATAGAGAGACCATGTCCTGCCTTAGGATACTGAGTTTCTCCTGGAAAGAAAGTCTGATGTTACCTGCTTTGGACTTCATGAGTGATACCCACTTCAGTCTAGAAGACAAATGATTGTTTTAACAGTTGTCCTCAGATAACCAGCCGATCCAGGCTGAGGGTTTAGTGCAGAAAGTGATTTCCTGTGGGTACACAAGCGATTTGGAGCCCACAGTGACCCTGGGATGGAAAGCTGCCTGCTTTAAACTTAGATTTGCTGTATCCAGTGTCAAGACTTGCATGGGATTCCTCATTACATTACCTCTGCCCTTTCCCAGTTTAGCTTCTTCAAGACTCAGCTGTTCTCCCAGTTCCTGAGGCCAGGGGAATCTTTGTTATTTTCAGTTCTTAAATTGTCTAGGGCTGGAGCACTGCCTAGAACCTGGTTCAGAGGTGGTCAGCCTTAGTTTGTAGTCCACATCTTTACTTGGTTGGGTATTTTAATCATAGAAGAAGCTTTTGAATTTAGACTTTGTAGCCAGAAAATCCTGTTTTTGTAGTCTTTCACAGAATCCCCAATACATACAACCAACGTGGAACTTCCTGTGGCAGAGATCCAGTAACCCCACCCCCACTAACAACAGGCCATGAAAAAATCAATATCCTTTAGGCCACCTGATAACAGGCTGTTTTAGGGTAGATGGCTGACAACGGGAGTAGGCTTAAGTTGAAGTGTAAGATAAATTCTGGCTTAAATTTTAAATGTTACTTAATCTGTAGTATGGAAATAAATAACAAAATAGTGATTTCTCAACTTACTAATTATATTAAATATAGACATACTGAGCATTCTGAAAGACAGAGATTATAAGAATAGATTTAAAAACCAAGACTCAACTATAGGCTAGTTTCAATCACACAAGTATCTGTACTTAACTTACTGGACTTCCCATCAAGTGTCAAACTCAGCTTCTCTACTTATTAGGATTCAAAGGTCCTTATTACCCACATTAATTACTCTCCAGTTCCAGTAGCTAAATGGATGGTGATAATAAATTTTAAAAGAGTAGAAAATGACAAGAACACAAACCATTAATATTTTTTAAATTACGGAAGTATAATTTTTAGGACTTGAATTACACAAAATAGAAAATGTTTCTGGATCCTTAATCCTAATTCTTCCAAACATTTTTTATGCCCTTCAAATTATTTTTCCAATCTACAACCTGAGATTTTCCTGGTGAATAGGTATTTGGCCATACGTGTGCTCTTTAGAGTAAACCTTAGGCCTCCCTGGTGGCGCAGGGGTTAAGTCTCAGCACTGTGAGGCTATTGGCAGCCACTGCAGCAGGAGTTAGACCCACATTGCTCAGCAGACCTCTTGCTGCCTGCTGCTCCCCTCAGCAGTGTATTTCAGTAGGTTCCCTGTTTTGCTCCCACTCTATATCTGGTAAATCTTCTCTCTCCCACCCCACCCCTCTGGCTTATACCCCAGCTCTTTTTGCATAAATAAATAAATTAAATCTTTAAAAGTAAAGTAAATCTTGATAACTAGGCTCATCCCCTTAGAAAGGAATCAATTCATGGTTCTATTTCTGAAAGCCAAATTTTTGTGAGTTTGGGTCCTATCCACTTGTGAGCTATTCTAGGCACCTGGTAGTCCATAGAAACAAGTTCTGCCTGACATGGATACAAAAACATCTTGGAATTTTACATGCATGGTCAGATCCTTGCCAAAGAACATCTAGACCCAAAATTACAAGAAGCAGAGTGTCTGTCTAGTGTTCCAACAGGACTGATTGCAACCTTAGCTTCAGTAGAGACACAGCGCAGCAGAGTTGTTAGCGCATGAACTTTGGACATAGGGTCTTTAGGTTCAAATTGCTCAGTAGCTGTGTGACCTTGAGTCTGTGCCAATATCTCTTCACCTATAAAATGGGCCTTAACAGGAATTATTTTTTTAAAGATTTATTTATTTATGCATACAAGCACTGGGGTACAGGCCAGAGGTGTGGGGGGTGAGAGGATTCACCACAGAGAGCGGGGAGCACAACAGGCAGATCAACAGAAGTACACTGCTGAGAGGAGCAGCGGGCACAGCAGGAGAGGTCTGCTGTGCCTTGTGGGTCCCCTCCCTGGACCGCAGCAGGGATCGAACTCGTGCTGTAATGGCTGAGGTTTGCTTCATAGTGTGTTGCTTAACCCACTGCGCCACCAGGGAGGTCCCTTAACAGGAATTATTTAAAAATATATAGGTCTATTCTGAAACTGCTGTTATATTCTATAATTAATATGAGGTCATTAAATGTTTACATTTGCCTTATGTCCTATGGATAAAGATTCTAATCTGTGTTAAGTTTGGCTTAACTATGCTAAGAGATTATTCTAGGGGAAAAAATATGAAGATCTAATATTTACAGTGCTTGGATATAAGAAAGCTCTGTGTGTGCAACTGTAGTAAAGGTCAGGATCAAAATCAAGTAGGAGTGGTCTGATATTAATAAAAAATATGACATCTGTTTCCTTCCCTCCAAACGTGATAGAAATTTAGGATTTTTAAGTTCTAAAGATTCCTGGAAGGAATTCTTAATAAGGAATTCTTAAGCTAGTTTTGAAGTATTTTTTCATGTTCTAAAAAACTCAAAAAAAAAAATAAATAAAATGGGCCTTGAAGTAGAGCTTAACTGATAGGGGAGATGATGCATTATTGTGATGACAACGGATAACCATCTAAGGTACATGGAGCAGAGTCCAGCACCTCCCCAGTGCTGTGTGGGAGTTTGCGGTCCTTAATGCTGATGCAGTTTTCCCTTAAACCTGTCACACAGTCAAAAGCTCTTCTTAATTGCAGCATCTTCTTGATATCACTATTTAGAAGCCTCAATAGAAGAAAATTCCCTCAAAGGACAGTGAAGTACTCCTTCTGTGTCTCTACCCCCACAAAAATGACTAAATCTGGTTTTTATGATTCATCTCGGAACGATTAATTGCTAATCACGTTTTGTGATATCCTGATTCTCCAAATTAGGAAATTTTTTGAAGTAAAATTGTTTATTACTAATTTCACATTTCAGTTGCAGTATTTACAAAATAAATTGTCTTTACTCATTTGGAAACATGAGGAATATGTTTCTATGTTCTTGTCTGGGATGTAATATAGAAAATATAGGTCAAGACATGCAAGTGAAAGGATACTATAAATTAGAACCTATAATCTATTCCTTTTTTTTCTTACATCATTATTAATTTTTGTATAGTATTTGATTTCTCCCCTCAAGTGCAGGCCCCTTAGTTTTCCCATCACCATACACTCTAGCACCATCACCATTGTCCCTTGTGCTTTTCCCTCCCGTGTTTTGACTCCTCTCCCTCCTCCCTGCTGTATGCCTTAGATCTAAGGTCAGTTTGCAAATTTTGGCTTTCCTGACCTTTTGTTCCATTTCCTTATTTTCCACCTATAAGTGATATCATCCAGTATTTTTCTTTTTCCTTCTGACTTATTTCACTTAGCATAATCCCTCCCAGCAACATCCATGTTGTTACAGGTGGCATGAGTTTATCTTTGTGATCACTGGGTAGTATTCCATGGTGTATATATACCACATCTTCTTGATCTACTCATCTGTTTGGGGGCATTTAGGTTATTTCCATATCTTAGCTATTGTATATAGCATTGCAATAAACATAGGAGTGTGAGTTTCCTTTTGAATCAATGTTTTTGTGTCCTTTGGGTAGAGTCCTAGTAATGGAATCTTTGAATCAGATAGTAGTTCCATTTTTAGTGTTTTGAGGAACCTCCAAAAAATGGAGGTTGGACCATAGTAGTAAATAAGTGGACCATGGTGACTGGACCAGTTTGCATTCCCATCAGCAATGTAAGAGGGTAGAACCCATAATCTGTTTGAAATGAATATTTTATGTTTGATATTTAAGGAGAAAATGGTGTTCTTGGGGCCTCCCTGGTGGCACATGGAGTTAAGTCATAGCACTCTGAAGCTATCTGCAGCCACTGCAGCACAAGTTCGATCCCTGGCCAGGGAGGGGACCCACATGGTGCAGCAGACCTCTCCTGTCTCACCTGCTCCTCCCCTCAGCAGTGTATTTCAGTCAATTTGCCTGTTCTGCTTCCCGCACTGTCTCTGGTGAATCTTCTCACAGCCCTACCCCTTGCACCTCTGGCCTGTACCCCAGTTCTTGTATGCATAAATAAATCCTAAAAAAAAGTGGGAGTTAAGAAGGAGGCACAACCTATTATAATTTAACTACCTGCTAACAATTTTATTTTAAAATAGAAGTGGGCTCAAAGTCAACGTAAAAGAAAAAACCAGTGAAAATATGCTAAGTTAGCAGGAGAACAGCTTTGAATCTTGGTTCAAGTGTATAAAGGTTTATTTTCAAAACAAGAACAATAACAAGCTTCACTTAATATATCCCAAACCTAAATATATGGTGATTTGACATCACAACAGTTACAGATCACAATTATAGATAGCTTAGTTAGGGAAGAAAAAAATTCTTTAGCATAATAGCATAATAAAAGGTCTTTCTGTGTTACACAAATGGACTAATAAATATCTAACACATGACTAAGCACTGTGTGCTCTTCAGTTGAGCTGTCTGGGTCCAAATTTCAGCCCTGTCACTTAAGAGTTGTGGGATTACATAATCTCTCCACACCTCAGTTTCCTCATTTGTAAAAATGTGCATAATAGTACTTAGATAATCTGAAGTTTCTTTTTTTTTTTTTTTAAGATTTATTTACTTATGCATACACGAGCTGGGTACAGGCCAGAGTCAAAGGAGGTGACAGGACTCGCCAGAGCCAGAGTGGGGAGCAGAACAGGCAGACTGACTGAAACACACTGATAATGGGAGCAGCAGGCGAGGCAGGAGAGGTCTGCCGCATGATGTGGGTCCCCTCCCAGGCCAGCGAGAGGGATGAAACTTGTGCCGCAGTGGCTGCGGTTTGCTTCATAGTGCGTTGCTTAACCCCACTGCACCACCATGGAGGCCCCAGATAATCTGAATTTTCAATAAGCAAGTAAGAGTGTTTAGAATTAGCACATGGCACAAATTAAGCATTAAATAAATGATTTTATCATTATTATTTATTTACCATTTATTCTTATTTATTTACCGTTACCAGGCTTGTGGACTCAGGCTGGCATACAACATCAACATTGACAGGGAGCAGAGGCACAAAATAAAGGAATGAAACTATTAATCTATCTGCCAATTATTTGCTATGCTAATTGTACATTGTTATTTAATCCTTTAAATTCGTTCAACAATTATGAAATTCCCATTGCATCAATTAACCCCCACCTTATGAAATCTCAGGTCATGAAAAGGTGCCTTCCAAGATGATGGGTAAAATAGACTGTGTCTTCTGGGAATCTACTTGAGAACAAACTGAGGCTTAGGAAGTGAAATAACTTTCCTAAAAATCCTGATGCCAATGTGGGAGTTAAGAGCCAAGATTCAAACTCAGTTCTTGAAGGCAAAATCTGTGCCACTACCGACCTCTCTCCTTACTGCTCTCACTGCTTAGGCTAACGTGAGAGGGAGAGCATTTCTTTGAAATAGTTACACACTGGGGCCTCCCTGGTAGCCCAAGGGGTTAAGTTGCAGCACTATGAAGCTATCCGCAACCACTGCAGCACGATTTCCATCCCTGGCCAGGTTGCTGACCCACATGGCACAGCAGACCTCTCCTGTCTGGCCCGCTGCTCCCCTCAGCAGTGTATTTCAGTAATTTGCCTATTCTTCTCCCCACTCTGTCTCTGGTGGATCCTCTCACCGCCCACACCTCTGGCCTGTACCCCAGTGCTCGTATGCATAATAAATCTTTTAAAAAAAAGAAGTAGTTACCAGGAGAGAAAAGGAGTCAGGAACACAGCTTGTCCTAGATCCCAGAAAGAGGCACCATCTCACTCTCCCTCCTCCTGTTCTCTACCTGTGAAGCCAGAGGACGTGGGGGCATTGCTCCACCTCTAGTTCATTCAGATTGTGCCCCAGAACCAAGGACAGAGGAGAGAGTGGAACTTGGACCTTCAGGGCAAACAGAGGATGTGCAATGCTATAGCCAGCAAGGTACTAAGGTTCCCTTAACTTTCTATTCATCGTTGTCTTTCCTGGAAAGCTGCGCCACAGTTTTCAGATTACTGACTCTTCTACCATGCCTAAACCTACTTCTTTTCCGAACGCTGACAGAACTATATATAAAACCCCTCAGCAGGCCTTGATACTTGAATAAGCTACTTTAAAGCAGGTTGGACGCTCTCTCACTGTGCATAGAAGAGGGTCGTCAAGCAGGAGGCATCCTAGAGAAGACTGTCAGGAATCTGCTGTTCCACCTGGGAGTTGTAAATGTTAGGACTTGGGGAACTTTTCTCTGAGGTTATTCTTGCTCTGCATAGAAGGAGCCACCATGTTTGTCTCTGGGAAAAGAAACCCAGAGGCTAACATTCTGAGGGTTGCCTGGGAGGGGTCCTCATTCATTGTGTGCACATTCTCTTACACCCCTGTCTTTAGTTAGTACCTCTCACCAAAGTGCATGGGCCCTGATTGCATTTTCCCAAAGAATAAACCTTTTTTCAGTGAGGGTGGAGATAGGAGGTATTTTCTTTTTAAAAAATATATATATTTATTTATGCATACAATAACTGGGGTACAGGCCAGAGGTGCAGGGGGGTGAGAGGATTCACCAGAGACAGAGTGGGGAGCAGAACAGGCATATTAACTGAAACACTGCTGAGGGGAGCAGCGGGCGAGATAGGAGAGGTCTGCTGCACCATGTGGGTCACCTCCCTGGTTGGGGACCAAACCCATGCCACAGTGACTGTGCATAGTCTCATGGTGCTGCATCTTAACCCCTTGTGCCACCAGAGAGGTCCCAGGAAGTATTTTCTTTCAGCTGGGGTGATAGGTTCCTAACAGTGGCTTGTTGCAGCCCTCTTCTTTCTTCCTACCTTTCACGACACTTGTGCTTCTGGCTCCAGACATGTCCAGTATTTTTGCAGTGAAAATCAACTTCAGTCTCTTCACTCCCTCCCTCTATGGGCACTTGGATTTGATTCTGGTGTTAGTGACCATTGATTTCAGCTCATAACTTGTAAGAGTAAGCGGATCTCATCTGCTGTTGTTTTCTCTGGCAGTCTCTTCATCATTGCATGACTGTAATTTTCTCTGTTCTTTTCCCAGCAGTTCAGTGATATTTGGATAAGAAGCTCAGATAAACATGAGTTCAATCCACTGTGTTTAGCCAGAGAGACACTGGCACTGAATTTGGGCAATGTTTTATTTGAGTCTAACTGAATTTTAGTCCAGGTGAATGTTCACCTTTTATGACTGTAGGCCCCATAAGATATATGATGGTTCAATCACATATTACCCAAACTTATCACATAATTACCCCTAATTAGCTAGCGTCCGGTCCTTGTGATTCAACAAGTCAATGTTACTCAGTTCAAGCTTCTTTCCTTGGCATAAAAATGTCACGTGATTCCACTCCTAAGTTCTTCACTAGCCCTAGAGTTTTCTAAAGTATGGATAGCACACCTCTAGGGTAGAGAATCACATGAATGAACATTTCAAAATTATAATTGTTATATATTTCAGTGTACAGATTTGTAAAATGTAATATACCTGGCCCACATTTTAGGAAGGATGAGTCCAAGTAAAACAACGACTCTATTTAAAGAAAACTTTACTAAATAATACAATAGGTGCCTTTCAGGAATGGAAAATATTGTGACAGTGCCTAGTATATGTTAAACACTAATCCTGCTATGTTACAGTTGTGACCCAGAAAGGAGGCTTAAGAGTCACATTCCTTCCCAAGACAGCACTAAGACCTGTGTTCTCCTGCCTCCTGGTTCCTTAGCACGGAAGCCAAGGCCCATTTCAGGCCTTCCTCCCCCAGAAACCACTGTTTCTGTGTGTAGGGTAAGAGAAAAAAGTTTTCAGGCTTTACCACCCTCCCACCATTGGTATAATGATGGACACCTGTGGTGCTGCACGCATGCCTAGGTGGGCATGCACAGGTGGGTGTACCTGGGTTTGGACACGGGCATATAACGGTGGCATCATGAGGACGCCAGCAAGAGCAGCAGCAGAAGAGCAGCAGCAGCAGTGGGAGACAGGACGTTAGCAGAATGATAGAACAGCAGAAGCAGCAAAGCAGCTGAGAAGGTGAGATAGCCTCCCCACCCCCCGCCCCCTGCACCCTGCCTGCCGTGTACCTGTTCGCCTCTGTAAGCCACCGAGGGCTCCAAGACTCCTTCCTTTACCCCTTCGGCTAGAATCATCGAGAACTTGCTCGGTGCCGCCTTCCTGGCACTACTACGCTGTGAGATGAATGTAGAAATGTTTCTACCCTGGTTTCAATGAGCAGGTTCTGAGTTGCAGAGACTGAAGAGGGTGTGAACTAGACCACAAAGCAGACCTGCGGAAACTGCCTCCTTCTTTGAACTGCATTTCTGCTCCCAGGGGCCTCCCTTTCTCTGTACCTTGCTCCCTTTACTCTGAGATTTCAGGCTAAAGAGCTCACAGGGGCTGATAATTAACAGCTGGAGTGTTTGGTTTTGTACCCTTAGGCAGACAACTGTTTGGCTCCTTAACTGTCTCAGAATTGCCTAGGCACAGCTCCAGCCCAGCACAGGGCAGCTTGGGTTAGGAAGCAGGCGCCTCTCAAAGGTCTCTCCGACTCCTCCCAAGTCTCTTGCTTATGTTGGAAGCTTCCCAGGAAGTCAATTAGAATGCCTGATGGCCCCAACGGGCTAAAGGAGAGAACTAACATGCACTGAACACCTATTGGCACCCCTAGAACTTTACAATTAAACCATACAACCATGCATAAGAGTGCTGTTCTCCCCACTCTGCAGGGGGTCCATGGGGTCCGTAACTGGTCCACCTCTCACTGGGCGTGGCAGAGCCAGGAGTCACACCCTCAGGCCATGTCAGGCCATGGTGAGGAAAAGGCACCAGCCAGGTCAGTTCCCTGTTCTGCAGCTGTCTGGATATTAAATGGTGACTCTCTTTCCAACCTGTGAAAACACAACTGAGGCAGGCTAGGGTCTCCCCAAAAACCCCATTCTCCCTCCCCCCTAGCGAGGAGTACCTTTCTGAATCCATGCACAGGCCAGAGACCAGGCAGTATGTGGCAATGGCCAGGCAGCAAGGCCAGCTTCGGGTGGTCTGAAACGTCCATGTGCTTTACATCATAGACCATAAATACCATAAAAAATTAGGAAAACGGGGCCTCCCTGGTGGTGCAAGGGGTTAAGACACAGCGCCATGAAGCATCCACAGTCACTGCAGCACGAATTCAATCCCTGGCCCGGGAGGGGACCCACATGGTGCAGCAGACCTCTCCTGCCTGGCCCGCTGCTCTCCTCAGTAGTATATTTCAGTCCATCTGCCTGTTCTGCTCTCCACTCTGTCTCTGGTGAATCCTCTCATTCTCCTGCACCTCTTGCCTGTACCCCAGTTCTTTATGCATAAATAAATAAATCTTTTTTAAAAATTAGGAAAGCAGTAGTTCCTTCCTGGCCAGCCTGGGCCTGTATGTATAGAACTAAAAAAAACTGAGTATAGAACTAAAAAAAAAAAAAAAAAAGGTGTTCCTCTCAATAAACAAATAAAATGATTGGCTAAGGCAGACATTAAGTGCAGGTTCTAGAATACCCTTCACCAGAGGTGGAGGTCATGGGGTAAGGTTAGACATGAGGGCAGGGCCAAGAAGAATTCTATGAACCAATCATAGCCCAAAATAGATGAAACAAACCATCAGAAGTAACCACAAACTTCCCTCTCAACTCATTTCCTGAGCTAGGAAAAGTTTATTGAGCAATTTCTCTATGTCAATTCCTCTTGTTGGCTTTCACTCGCTTAGGTGGGTTTATTTTTCCTGTTTTACAGATGCACAAGGGTTAGAAAGGTTAAGCGACTTGCCCAGAAATATTCAAACAGTAGAAGAGTTGCAACTTTCACCGAATCAGGTTCCCAAGCCTGAGGTTCCCCTGTAAAATAGGAGGCGCTGCAGATGGAGGCACTGCTCTCTGTGCCTTCTCCTCCCTTGGGGATGTCAAGAGCATCTCTTGGAGTTAAGTGAGGGTTGTAGGGGCAGCTATATTTGAAAAGCCCTGACAGAAAGGCAAAGCAGGCCCTCCTCCTCAGAAGGGTCGCCCTGGCTCTGTGCTTCCAGGCTCCTCCTGCCCCCTAAGACTTGACAAACTGGCGCAGACACAGGCTGGCAGAAGCTGCTCCAGATGGCCTCTTGGTGCCCTGCTGCATTCCTGCTGCTCATGTCAGCGAGGAGCTGCCCAGCCTCTTCTAAAGCTCAATGATCTTCTGCTTTGTTAGGTCCCTGAGAGCCCGGGCTCCCGCATAGAGCCCTCTTCAACGAGACCTCGCCATCACCCCGGGAGCCACTGAGAGGCACTGTCCTTGTGCCTGCTCTTGGGTCAGTGGCAGCTCCTGGGGGTCGTGCAGGGGCCTGCCCAGCCCGGCTCGGCACATCTAACTGTGTGACTCTGGGCAAGGGACTTGATTTCCTTAAGACTCAGCTCCTGTTTCTGTAAAATGGGGATAATGATACTCCAGACACTGCAGGGTGGTTGTGAGAATGACAAGAGATAATGCATTCAGAGAGTTTACTAGAAGCATTTGGTACTTATTAAACGCTCAGTAAATGTGGGGGTGATTATTGCTGCCCTTCTCATAAAGTCTGGACCCACGAGATTTGCTCTTCTAGCACTGACTAAATAGATCTTTTAGGGGCCTCCCTGGTGGGGCGGGAGGTGGCGTCTCAGCACTAAGGAGACATCAGCAACCACTGTGGCAAAGATTCGATCCCTGGCCAGGGAGATGACCCACATGGCACAGCAGACCTCTCCTACCTCGCCCGCTGCTCCCCTCAGCAGTGTGTTTCAGTCCATCTGCCTGTTCTGCTCTCCACTCTGTCTCTGGTGAATTCTCTCTCACACACACACCCACAATTCTGGCCTACACCCCAGCTCTTGTATGCATAAAAAAAAAGAAGAGCCCTTTAGCAATCACGAGTAATTTCAAAATAGCTCAAATCCTTGACTCGCCCTTCAAAGCAACAGCGGAGGTTACAGCGGTGTGCACAGCAGTCTTTATCAAGAATCCACTTTTCTCTAATCTATTTCACCTGTCCACAGAAGTCAGGACATGGCTTTTGAAATCACCTTTCCCCATTGTCCCCAAAATCTACCGAGGGTTTCTCTCTTCCTTATTATGTAGACTAACAGCCTGTAGAGCCAAATCTTTCCGCTGCAACTGTCTCAAATAGCCTTCCCCAATTTGTTATTATTGATACTGCATCACAAAACTCAAAAAACAAGTTTAGCCAAGACCTAACTCCCTTGGGAAATTGGGAAAAGATGTTGGATAGGAATCCCCAGGGAGCAGGGAAGGCTGTGGATTCTTGCCTGATATATCATTTAAGTAATCGAATTTCAGGTTCTCTCCCTGTTCTGCTTCCACTGCCCAATACTGGAAGCAGAGATGTGTCCACAGGACCGAGAAGAGGCGTAGAAGCGAGCCAGAGCATTTCTGGTTTGGGTTCTGACTTTTCTCCTGGAAATGGAACTGTCTCGAGAGCTACCCTTAGTCTTTGTGACTATGACAGTGAGGTCAGATCCATCTGTCCTGCAGGTCCCTGCCAGGACCCTGCCGTCCCTTAGAGGAGCTGACAAGGGAGCAGCTCTTGCTCTCTCTCTGTGTCTCTCTGTGTCTCTGTCTCTGTCTCTGTCTCTCTCGCTCTCTCTCTCATGCTCTCTCATCTTTGATTCCATCTTGAGAATCACTACCCCTGTTTGAAAGTCGATCAGCTGGGGCCTCCCTGGTGGCACAGTGGGTTAAGCAACGCACTATGAAGCAAACCACAGCCACTGCAGCAGAGTTCGATCCCTGCCGCCAGCCAGGGAGGGGACCCACATGGCCCTGCAGACCTCTCCTGCTGTGCCCGCTGCTCCCCTCAGCAGTGTACTTTGGTTGATCTGCCTGTTCTGCTCCTGGCTCTCTGTGGTGAATCCTCTCACCCCTCCACACCTCTGGCCTGTACCCCAGTGCTTGTATGCATAAATAAATAAATCTTTAAAAAAAAAAGAAAGTCGATCAGCTGCTCAACTGCCCCAAGGGCTTTTCTATGGGTTTGGGTGGCAAGGAACTCGGATTATTGCTTAACACATTGCAACCATCTCCTGCACCACCACCACCACCCACTCCCTCGGGGAGAGCAAAGTCCGAAGCCAACTAACACACTGTGGAATTTTCAACTTTCACCTGTTGCCCTGAAGAAGGTTTAACATGGGGGAGCCCCACAACCTGCCTGTAAGAATCAATTTCACATGGAAGGGAGGGAATGGGAATGGCTTCCAAAAGAGGATCTTCCCATCTGCCCCATTTCTGGACCTTTCTCAAAGAACTCGTAGGTCTGAAGTCTTCCAGGGACACCTAGCTGGGCTGCCTACCTGGATTGTCCCAGGAATTGCTTGTGGTGAAATGGGCCTGTGACGACAGTCGCCCTCCTTGGTTTTGCAAGGGAGCCCTGCCAAGGAAGCTAGTTCTGGATACCAGTTGTCCAAGACAGAAGCGGTGGCCCCTGGTTTCTATGGAGATGCTGGTACAATCTGTGCTCATCTGTGGTTGATGGGCAGCCTGCCTTAGGAAAGAAGGAGGAAAAATTTGGTTACTTGAGAACTAGCTTGGCTGGAGGGGAGAGCCTGGAGCATAATGAGCCTGTAGGAGAGGGGCTGGAGAGGAAGCTGAACCTGGCAACTCTGAGAACAGAGCTCCACTGAGGTGGCCTTCTAGGAGTCCTGTAGCTTTAATGGCTGGGGTGTGGCCTCCCACAGAGTGAAGCTGCTTTGCTGAGCTGCTAGCCCTACAAGGGCTATTAGAAGGGCTCTGATGCAGTGGAAAAAACCCAGGAGTGGGAGACCAGAGTGAGAGCCGCACCCACAGCCTTAGGGAAGATCTCAGGCTGGTTGCTCATTGGGAGAGTCTAGTCCCTCACTCACCACCCCGAGACACTACTGAAGTCAAGAGCACTTTCCTTCCCTTCCTTTCACTTGTCTCCCAGCCTGCAAATAATGTTTGCCTGCTGGGTAAGCAAATCAGGGGCAGTTGTGAGGGGCTAGTGATCTTCTTTTGATTTGGTGGATAAAAGAGGGCCAGGCTGTGAGGGCCTCTTCCAGACTTCTGTGACTAAAATGGGAGGATGAGCTAAGTTAAAATGTCCTTTGAGAGGGCCTGACGCTGCAAGTGTGTTTGTACAAAGGGCAGAACTTGGCCCTATGCACATGGGTACTGTGCTAGGCTCGGTGTCAGGGAGAGGGAGGCTGACTAGCTAGGGCCCTGGAGCAGCCCTGAGCAGATGAGCTTCCCACTTCCCTGGCTGAGGGGGCTGGCACTGTCTGTCTGTCTGTCTATCTATCTATCTATCTATCTATCTATCTATCTATCTATCTATCTATCCATCCATCCATCTATCTATTACATTTACCCTTTGCTGTCTAGAGAACAAAGGACTAACCACTTTCCAGGCTGTGAAGCACCCCAGGAAAAGCAAAGGGGCACAGTGCTGAAGGGGGAGGACCTGGATTTTGAAATCCACCTCACTTCTTTCCACTGGTGTGGCAATTACAATTTTTTTGAGGCGGTCTCACCAGTAAAACTGAGGTAAAAATTTTGGCTCTGCTTTCTTCTCCTGGTTGAAGTAAAAAGGCCATGAGAAGATGGCTATGAAAGCCACTAAGGACACAAAAACCAAAGACCCAGTGAGCTTTCATCTAGCTGCAGGGGGAGAGATCTCCCGGTCTGCACTGGCCCCACCTCAGACTAAGCTCCCTCCTGGGTACAGTGGAGCTCAATTTTGCTCCTCTTAATTGAGCCCCAGGCTCCTCAGTGGAGCAGAACCACTTCTGCCTCTCTAGAAAAATGAGGTGCATTCTCTTTGGCCTCAGTAGCAGAAGTGAGATGACCAAGGAAACACCATCATTTGAAAGTGTTGTAACATACACACACACACACACACACACACACTCTGGCTCTAGGCCTATCACCTTCAAAAGTTGACTTGTGGCAAAGGTGGCTTCCCTGCCAAGAGGAAGTGACTGCCAAGGCTGAAAGATGAAAAACTGTTTGGACTGGTGGAAAGAGCACCTCCAAAATGTATGCTGCAGATTCTGGAAATGGAGTCTGTAAAGGAACAGCATCTAAACCCAAGAGGGCAACTGTTGCAGCACCTAGTTCGTCTTAAATATTTCAACAAGTAGTCTCAGTTAGTGTCCTGATGGAAAGAAAGGAAGACCAAGAGAGAGGTGGAGAAGGGAAGGGGGGGGGGGGGGAGAGAGAGAGAGAGAGAGAGAGAGAGAAGCAATGCCTTTCAGNGGGGGGGGGGGGGGGGGGGGAGAGAGAGAGAGAGAGAGAGAGAGAGAAGCAATGCCTTTCAGGCCAGGGTCTTCTGAGCAAGCTCAAATAACAGGGCACAGAGCCTTTTCCTCAAGCAAAACTTGGTTTGTAGAGGAATCTAGATGAATGACTGTGTACAGCTGTTTATGTAATATCCCAGGACTCACAGATCCAAATTTAGGGAGGATGCGTGTGGTCAGCAGGTGTACATTTAAAAAACCTCCATTCCTTGGGGTCTCCCTGGTGATACAAGTTGTTAAGTCACAGCACAACGAAGCTGTTCACGAGTTTGATCCCCAGCCAGGGAAGTGACCTACATGGCACAGCAGACCTCTCCTGCCTGGCCCACTGCTCTCCTCAGCAGTGTACTTCAGTCTATCTGCCTCTTCTGCTCCCTGGTGAATCCTCTCACCCCCCTCACCTCTGGCCTATAAATAAATAAATGAACAAATAAATCTTTAAAAAAATAAAAATGAAAAATAAAAAGAACCCCATTCCTTTCTCATGCCCCAGTTCCAGAAGATTCAAGCTATATTCATACTTACAGTTGCTTTGATCTTCATGGAATTTTATAGAAATCGGTTTTTTTTAGCTGAGGCTGGAATGTGAGTCCCCAATGTTTAAGATATAAAGGTTTAGGGCCTCCCTGGTGGCGCAGTGGGTTAAGCAACACACTATGAAGCAAACCACAGCCACTGCAGCATGAGTTCGATCCCTGCCGCCGGCCAGGGAGGGGACCCACATGGCGCAGCAGACCTCTCCTGCCTCGCCCGCTGCTGCCCTCAGCAGCGTGTTTTGGTCAGTCTACATGTTCTGCTCCCCACTCTGTCTGGTGAATCCTCTCACCTCCTGTGACTCTGCTCTGTACCCCAATGCTTGTATGCATAAATAAATAAATCTTTAAAAAATTTTCTTTAAAAAAAGATAAAAAGGTTTAAAGCACAAGAATTAGGGAGATTTCCTATTGTTGGCAATTTGTTTCAAAGTCCTGTGAGACTTTCTGTTAATGAATTAAATATCCTACAGTGCCTTGGGAATTTTGGACCCAATTTTGAACTAATGTGGGGAGCAAGAGAATGCCAGGAATGGATTTTTTCCTAAATACAACACTTTTACCACTTCTTTCTTCTTAAAAAAGATGTATTTATGCATACAAGAACTGGAATGTAGGCCAGAGGTGTGGGTATGGGAGGATTCACCAGAAACAGAGTGGGGAGCAGAACAGGCAGATTGACTGAAATACACTGCTAAGGGAAGCCATGGGTGAGACAGCAGAGGTCTGCTGCGCCATGTGGGTCCCCTCCCTAGCTTGGGATTGAATTTGTACTGCAGTGACTGGCAATAGCTTTATTGTGCTGCGCCTCCACCTCAACCCCTTTTGCTACCAGGGAGGCCCCTAGGATTGATTTTTCTGTTGCCATGGAATGTTTTTCCCCCCGCCAGGAGCAACCTGAATCACGTCCCAAAAGGGGGGCTTTTGCCTCTGAATCTTGAACATTTATAAAAATGAAGGTGCCTCCCTGAATGTTAGAACTGAATGAAAGAGGCCCCTTTTCGTTTACAGTCAATTAAAATGCTGAGGCCCCCGTGTCACCAGGGACCCATGACAAGCTGGGGCAAGAACCCAGGTCCCCTCACCCTCAGGTCAGTGTTCCTTCTCCACCAGTCTGCTCCTTCACCTGTGCTAAGCCATCCCTGTCGTGGCCCTTGGCACCCAGCCTGTCGGAGGGAAAGGCTGTCTCAGCTTCACACAGTCCTCCCCTGCAGTGACTAACTAAGGGATCCTCTGTACTTTGGGCTGTCTATAACAGGGAGGCTTTGTGACACCCTCTGCAGCATTGGTTTTGAGGGCCTTCAGGTCAGAAGCCACTTACTTTCTGGTGACAGTCTTTGCCATGGAACCTATAAACAGGTAGAAGATTGAGGCTTAACTCCTTGCCAGGGTGTAGAGAGAGAAAAAGGGACAGCTCTTATTTCTTCCTGATGGTGGGAAGTGGCTAGAAAGTGCCCATCAGATGGCTATAACAAAATGCCAAATTGTGTTTATATTGTTTATAACAATAAAAATTTCTCACGGTTCTGAAAACTGGAACATCTAAGACCAAAGCTCTGGCAAGTGTCCCCTGAGAGCTCATTTCCAAGTTCAGAGCGCCATCTTTCACTGTTGGCACTTGCAGAAGGGGCCAAGTTTCTCTCTGGGTTCTCTTTTATAAGGGCCCTATCTTTATGAAGGCACCACCTTCATGACTTAATCACGTCCTAATTGCCCCAACTCTAAATTCCATCCCATTAGAGGGTTAGTTTCAACATATAGAATGGGGAGCTAGGGGAGGACACAGACATTTAGTCTGTAGCAAGAGGAATTAGAGGAGAGGTAGATTCTGTTAGCAAATCAAGTGAGGGATCAACTATGGGGGGAATGACAGTCAAAGACACAATGGGGAACAGAGGCAGCAATTAACTACTGAGGATGTGCCCAGTCTAGAGGAGGGGCTAAGAATGGTGGACTTTAGGGTCCCCGTAGAGACAGCACCCAGGAGAACCTGGGGAGTTAGGGTGGAGACTTCTGCCTTCCACTCCCCTTTCTAAGAGGTGGATGATTTGGGAATGACATCAATCAGTCTCAGAGGGGCAGCCGCTGCTTTCTTGCCAGAACAGAACCTCTGCTTTGACACGTACGCAGCAGACCCTGGCCTGTCAGAGACAGAGACTGATGAGACCTCCTGCATCTTGGGCTTTGCAACTCAGGAAAGCCATCAGCCTGGCAAATATGGAAAAGGCGAGAAAAGTCAGGCTGTCAGTGAGTGTTAAGAGGGGCTGTGGGGCTGTGCTGAGTGTGTCAGAGATGTGTACGGTCTATGCAGATGTGGTTGGAGCTGTGTATGTTCTGAATTTTTTTTAAAAGAATTATTTATTTGTACATACAAGAACTGGGGTACAGGCCAGAGTCCAGGGCAGTGAGAGGATTCACCAGAGACAGAGCAGGGAGCAGAACAGGCAGACGGACTGAAACACACTGCTGAGGGGAGCAGCGGGCAAGGCAAGAGAGGTCTGCTGTGCCATGGGATTGAACTCATGCTGCAGTGACTGTGTTTTGCTTCATAGTGTGTTGCTTAACCCACTGCGCCACCAGGGAGACCCTTTTTGGTCAGGAAAGAGTCAGGGTGTAGGCTGGAGGCATGGAGTGAAAGAATTCACCAGAGACAAAGTGGAGAACAGAAAAGAGGGATTTATTGAAATACACTGCTAAGAGAAGCAGTGGGCGAGATAAGAGGGGTCTGCTGTGCTATTCTAAACTTCTTGTGTATTATTACAAGGCAAGGTGCTCCCCTTTTCCATGACCTCTCAATTTCCTTGCTTTTGCCCTATCTCTCCCATTCTCTCAAAATCTCAGTGACATCTGCTGACCACCAAAACCCAAAAATATCCACTTTTTGAAAAAAGATTTATTTATGCATACAAGAACTGGGGTACAGGCCAGAGGTGTGGGGTGATTCACCAGAGACAGACTGGGGAACAGAGCAGGCAGATCTACTGAAGTACACTTCTGAGGGGAGCAGGGGGTGAGACAGGAGAGGTCTGCTGTGCTATGTGGTCATCTCCCTGGCCGGGGATCAAACTCGTGCTGAGGTGGCTGCGGATGCTTCATAGTGCAGTGCTTAACCCCTTGTGCCACTGGGGAGGCCTCAACCCTCCATTTTTTTTCCAGCCTGGCATTTAAAGCAAAAGATTCACCAGATATGCCTTGAATTTCCTATAATTTTCTCTTGCTGTGTTCTCTGTTTTCTCAACTTCTATTCTTCACCAACGGGAGTATTTTTCTAGGTTTAATTCAGATGCTATTTCTTCTGTGGCATCCCTGGCCTAAGGTCTGCCCTCACTCCTGACTGGTAGAGCAATGTCCTCTCTCTCTTTTGTGGCAGTGTTATATTTCCTTTTTTTTTTTTTAAGATTTATTTATTTATGTATACAAGCACTGGGGTACAGGCCAGAGGTGCGGGGTGGTGAGAGAATCCACCAGACAGAGCAGGGAGCAGAATAGCAGATGGACTGGAGCAGAACACTCAGATGGACTGAAATCCACCGCTGAGGGCAACAGCGGGCAAGGGAGGAGAGGTCTGCTGCGCCATGTGGATCACCTCCCCAGCCAGCGGCAGGGATCGAACTCTGCTGCAGTGGCTGTGGTTTGCTTCATAGTGTGTTGCTTAACCCACTATGCCACCAGGGAGGGCCCCAGCAGTGTTATATTTCTATGTCACATTTTAACTATAGAGGTGGGTGCTGTGGCCCCCTCTAAATGGTAAAGCTTTTGAAGGTTTATAAAATTGTCTTATTCATTTTGTATTCCCAATACCTAGCACCTTTATATAGCAGGCATTAAATTAAAAATGCATTTATTAAACAGATGGAGGCAGCTCCCTTGCCCACCTGTGATTCTGCAGTCATCTCTTTTCACAAACCTTTTCCCTTTGCAAAGCAGCAGCAACAGCAGCTCCCTGCCTACCTGTGTCTTTGGAGGTGTTTCTTTTTTCCTTCTCCTTTTCCTAATAAACCTTCATTTTAAAAGTAAAAATGAAAAAAAATGTGAAAGTTTCTGTCCAATAGGAGTGTATAGTCTGGTAAGAAAAGATGTACAGCTATAAGAAAGAATTTAATATAAAGCCTAAGGAACAGCTCTTAAGCTATGAATATGTGGGGTATGGATGGGCAAGAAGGGTTCTAAAGCAGAGAACATTCAGGTTAAAGAAGTGCCAAGATGGAAATGTGTGACATATTTGGGGAATATGATAAGTAGGCTTGGGACCGGCATACAAAAAGCATGAAAGAAAATAGATGTGGGCCTAGGACCACGGTGGGTCTGGTGTGTTTTCCCCAGGAATTTGAATTTTATCTTGGAGGTCATTCAATGAGGAGCCACTGAACGTTTCTGAGATAGCAACAAATTCTTACTGACGGAAGGAGTAAGTCAGCATTGTTTGGAGTAGACACCATTCTTTGGTCAGGTTCATTTTAGGGAAACTTAAATTGGGTACTAGCCCTGCCCATTCTGCAAGGCCTGTCTGTCCTCTTGTGTAACCACCTCTGTAAGATTTTTCCTTTTAAAAGAGGCCATCCCCAAAGAACAAGTGATCAGGTTGAGACATGTGTTCCACCCTCTGAAACAGTGTTGCCTGATCCACTCCATGGGTCCAACCCTCTGCTTGGCTTTTGTACAGAGATTCTTCAGTTCAGACTGTATTAGTCAGGGCTGTCCAGAAAAACAAAATATGCGTGTGATACAAACAATAAAGACTTGACTCCTGTGATTATAGAATCTAAGTCCCATGACCTGCTGCCTGTAAGCTGGAGATCCAGGAAAGTAGGTGGTGCCAATTCTAGCCCTAGTGAAAATCCCAGTCTGAGGGGAGGAGTCCCCTATCTCAGGTCAAGCAGAAACACCTATGGAAACCCACTGAAAAGTGAACTTAGTGAGCCCGGGATTGACATGGCTCCCTACATAGTTTCTTTTTTTTTTTTTTAAAGATTTATTTATTTACGCATACAAGCACTGGGGTACAGGCCAGAGGTGTGTGGGGGGGGTGAGAGGATTCACCACAGAGAGTGGAGGGGAGAAGGGGTTAGAACAGGCAGATCAACTAAAGTACAGTGCTGAAGGGAGCAGCGGGCACAGCAGGAGAGGTCTGCAGGGCCATGTGGGTCCCCTCCCTGGCCCGCAGCAGGGATCGAACTCTTGCTGCAGTGGCTGAGGTCTGCTTCATAGTGCAGTGCCCAACCCACTGCGCCACCAGGGAGGCCCTCCCTACATAGTTTCTTGACCTTTGTGGGAGTAGGAGGGAATAAGGGAGGAACAGGTTTTTTTTTTTTCTTTCTTAAATATTTAGGCATACAAACACTGGGGTACAGGCCGGAAGTATAGTGGGTAAGAGGATTCACCAGAGACAGAGTGGGGAGTAGAAAAAGCAGATCTACTGAGGGGAGGAGCAGGTGAGACACAGGAGAGGTCTGCTGTGCCTTGTGGGTTAGCTTCCTGGCCAGAGATTGTACTCAAGTTCAATGGCTGGAGATAGTTAGATACGCTTTGTTTGTAACCCCTGCACCACCAGGGAAGCCTGAAGGAAGAATGCTCTTATAGAGAGAAAAAAAAAAAATCATAAACTTTGGAGCTAGTCAGGAACCCTGGGTTAGAGTACCAGGGGAAATCATATAATAGCTGTATGACCTTGGCAAGGTCATCTGGAAAATGGTGGCAATTATGCCAGCTACAAACAAATGAATCTGAAGGTGAGTTTGGGGGTTTGCTGCCTGATGCCTCTGTAAATCGTGCTTATGTTATTCATATTTGTAGCGTTATATAGAGGCTGTTCTGCATAAGAGGGAAGCTGTGCTTGAAATGAGTTGCAGTTGAGTGGCTTACTTTATGGGAGTGCAAAGTCTGTCTAGATTATCTTCAGGGTGCAGCCCAGAGGGTTGCTGGGGCTGATTGTTACCTGTCTCCCAGCCTAACTTCCCCTCTCAGGGCTTTGCCTTCCTCCTCCCAGCAGCTGTGGCAGAAAAGACAGACAGACAGAAAAGGGCTGACTGAATGAGGACATTGTTGCAAACACTGAAGATACTGTTCCCATCTGCAGTGCCCTGAAGAATTCTGGAGAATCTGTGGCAGGCCCACCGCCTCTCCAACCCAGTAGGAGAGTCTGTTTCAGGGTCTCTTGAGAGTTGATTGGAAAACTTTTTTGGTACAGAGATTGAGGTTCAAAGCCAAACCTTCCACAATAGTGAATCCTTCTCAGATCTGGGCAATAAACTGGTGTTCCTAATCGAGGGAGGAAGCAACTCATCCAGGCACTTGAAAGTCTCACTGTCAGGTAGGAGAGCACAGTCTCCTGCCTACACCTCTATTGCAAGGAGATTTGAAGAATGAACTGACAAGCAAGGAACAGGGAGATACCAACTCTGTGGGTGGATGGGGAAGGGGTAAAGTTCCAGAAGATAGGTGGAAGGGATGGAGGAGGAAGGTGGGCCAGGGAAAACCACGAAGGTAAAATGAATACGGTAAATTTTAAAAACAAATATCCTCCCCATCCACCTACCCTCCCCCCCTCCCCTGGTCCTGTCTTGGGTGTGGTTGTGCACAGCAGCGGGGTGCGGAAGTAGGGAATGCAGACTAGAGACTCAGAGACCCCAATATGAGTTGTAGGACTTGGAAGGCTTAAGGGCGGAGGGTATGGAGGTAGTAGCGTCAAGATTCAGGTGAGAAAGGCAGATTGACACCGTGCTAAGTACCTCCTTCCTTCCTTTCAACAAATATTTGTGGAGTGCCTGTAGGTGCCAGGAGCTATTCTGGGTGCTTGGAAACAGCGGCGAGGCTTCATTCAGATCAAGTCTTTCTAGAGAGTAACCGCCACATTTTGCGGAAAAGAAAATTTAGGCTCGGCTAGACTGCGGCTGGTGGCTCAGGCCTGGATTTCTGTGGCCAAAGGGCAGCCCCCTAGAGGCCCCGGCGCAAGCGGGCCGCCCGGCCAGTCGGTCGCCCGCTGCTGGTCCGCTGGCTGCGCGCGCCGCACTGCCCCGCCCGGCTCCGAGCCCGCCCAGCCCGACCCACACGTGGGTTCTTGCACGTCCGCCTGACTGCCCCCCTGACGTCAGCCTCGGGGTTCCATTTAAGGCCCCTCCTGCGCCCCGTTCGGACAACTCGAGGAGCTGCCGTCAAGTCCGGATCCGACGCTGCGTGCCACCGACGCCCGTCCGAAGTGCACTCCGGGTACTGCTGGGCCCGCGCGCCCCGTGCGGGGAGGGCTGGGGGCCCAGGAAGCGATCTACCTCGGCCTAGTTTGTTTGGCCCGCTCTGCTGGCGGAGGGGTCCCTGCTCTCGGAAGAGGCGGGTAGTGCGCGTAGGCGCCGCTTCCCAGAAGCGGTTGGGACAGCTGGGTGGTGGCCCATGCCACGCGTGGAATCCGAGGGCGCAGCACTCTGGTTTGCTTTTAACCGGGCGGGGCAACCGAGAGGATGGTTGCACCCAACCCGGGGTCGAGCCTAGCGGGGGGAGGGGGGTCGAACCGCGAGTGGATGCAGGACGAGGAGATAGGTCCAAGGGGTGGAGAATACCTTTGAATTGGAAATGGGTAAGACGCGTGGAAAGAGGTCTAGTTTTCCGAGCCCGTGGAGCCGAAAATATTGGGCGAGTTCCTGGAAACTGGAAAGCCGCTGAGCATCGCTCAGCGTTTTAGGCCTTTTGCACGAACTACCTTTATTAAGTAGCTACGGGTGTGTGGAGTCCTAAGTAAGGCACGGTGCGGGCATACATTAAAAAGAAGAGGTCTCAGCCTTCCCTCATCTCAGATGGTCTTTTGAGAATAGGATCATCCAGCACCATCTTTTGACAAATGGAACCTAAAACTGGAAGAGGGCTAGGGCTTCTCCTAAGGTTACAGGGAGAGGGCAGCAGAGTTGAGGAGTAGACCTCCATTCTGCATGGTTCCCCGCCCCCACATCCACACCCTGTGTCCCCACACTCTTGAGCTCGCTGGAGCCCAGGGCTTTTGTGAAGCCATGAGCTCTCTACAGAAACCTCCCTCCCCCCGCCAGGTTACAGATACTTTGCAAGGCTGCCTAGAAATAGCAGTGATTTGTAAGGAGAGACCTGAATCCAGCGTGGTAACTCCGGGCTGCCTGCCTAGCCTGGAAGTGCTCTCGGATATTTTTGCCCGCTGGGGTCTAGTCAAGGCTAGAGGTGGTACTTTGGGGATGCAATCTGAAATAATCTCAACAAAGAATGCAATGCAGGGTTGGATTAGCAGAGTCAAAGGCTTCTCCAAGGCTCTGGAAATCTAAGGTTCCACCAAGTATCTAATTTTGGGGTTCCAGCCTCAGGCCTCTGCACCTATTTCTACGTTTCCTGTATTGGCAACATTTCCTCATACGGGCCTCAAGCCTTTGCAGGCAAGGATGGGGCAAAAGCCACACTCGGTGCCTCCTCTGGTTGGTTAACAGTCCCTAGTTCCTGCTATTGCGGTTTAGTCTGGCTTTGGCTGAGAGTCAAGCTCGGGAGGCAACCAGCTAGCTTCAGGTTGTTCTGTCTGCGTCCGAGCACTGGCTAAGTCTAAAGTCTGCCCTGGTGCCCTTCCCTCTGACCCAGAGAGCAAGGAGAGCTCCAAATTCTCTCCGGCTCCGGGCGGCTCTCTGGTGTCTGCCGTGGGGGCCAGTTCTTATCTTTCAAAGCCTGCGACCACTTGGCTCTACTCTTGGCTCCGCCCATAGTAAAATACGCAAGCGCACGAGTTTTGTGGACTCGTGGTGGGGGATGGGGTGCCTGGAAATCTTCCGGGTCTGGGCGGGGCATAAAGTCCACAGGTTCCAGCTTCTGAGTAGTTGCTCTGTTCTCCGCCCCTTCCTGCGGGAGGGGGAGGAAAAGTGAGCGCGCATGTGCAAAGTTCATTACGGGAACACGGCTTCTGGGCAGTACTGTGAAGCCGTTATTGGCTTTCCGATCGTACCTCTCTGGTCCTTACGTGAGGGGCTTGGCGGGAGTAGTGCTGGCTGGGCCTGGGGCTCAAGTGATCTTATTTTAGGAAAAGTCGGCCCCACTTGGGTTTAATAAGCCAAGATGAGTGATTCCTCAAGAGGCTTTACTTATACCCAAACGTCGATATTACTTTTCCATGCCAAGGTGAGGTCCTTCACATTAAGATCTTAGGCAGACCGGACCCTGTCATTCGGCCTTTCAATTCTCCTTTGTCTACCTTTAGTTTGTTTTCTTTCCCCTTTTCAGTCATTCCGTTTAATGTCAAGTATAACAGAAGTAAAACAAGCATTTCGGAAAAGTTTTTGGGTAATAAATGTTAATTTCAAGTGGATGCAGTAACAGTACATGATTTTCCTCCTACAGGTTCCTGTTGCTTCAAAATCCAATATGGCATCTCTCAAGGATCAGCTGATTCAGAATCTTTTTAAGGAAGAACAGACCCCCCAGAATAAGATTACAGTTGTTGGGGTTGGTGCTGTTGGCATGGCCTGTGCCATTAGTATCTTAATGAAGGTGAGAGCCCATCACTCTGGAAGCCACGTATATACCTTGATGACACCGGTGTTCCTTCTTCCCCAAGAATTGCATATTTCCTATATACAAGTGTTTTGGTTCATGGACTCAAAAAAGAACTTTATGTGTGGAATAAGGGTTTGAAAGAGGATGCTGCTATACTAAAAGGGAATGTGAACATCAACAATAACAAAACAATCAAAGGTTATTAGGTTGGAGACCTAGATCCTTAAATCTACTGAGCTGTATTAGGATACATGAGTTGCCTAGAAATGAAAAAGAAGAGTTTGTGCTTTTAAACAAGCTGAAATTATTTTAAAGATATTTTGAATTGAAAATGATACATGTGGTAAAACGTGCATCATACTGAAGGTGGAAATCTTAAATCCTCTTCCACACAAATCCCCATTGCCTTCTTGGATAGCAATTTTTTTAATTTATTTTCATAGAAGGACTGGGGTGTAGGCCGGAGGTATGGAGAGTGAAAGGATTCACTAGAGACAGAGTGGGGAACAGAACAGGCAGATCTACTGAAATACAGTGAAAGGGGATCAGCAGGTGAAACAGGAGAGGTCTGCTGCACCATGTGGGTTAGCTGCCTGGCCAGGGTCTGAACTTAGGCCACCAGGATGGGTCTTTGCAGCAACAGCACTGAGATTTAACCCCTAGGCCCTCAGAGACGCCCTGGGTAGCAAATTTAGTATCAATTAGGCAACTAAAATTTAATTAGGAAAAAAAACACTTGTAAATGAATTATACTTTTTATAGTAATCAAACCTGGTTTACATAAAAAAGTGAATTTACAATATTAAAAATGTCTTTTAAGTTCATACATGAAGTTCCTAATCAGAGAGTGAAATGATGAATTCTGAACAGAAAAAGATCGAAGTGAGAGTGATTCTGAAGTTTTTTTTTTTTTTTAAAGATTTATTTATTTATGCATACAAGAGCTGGGGTACAAGCCAGAGTCGTGGGAGGTGAGAGGATTCACCAGACAGAGTGGGGAACAGAACAGGCAGACTGACTGAAACACACTGCTGTGGGGAACAGCGGGCCAGGCAGGAGAGGTCTGCTGCGCCATGTGGGTCCCCTCCCTGGCCAGCAGCAGGGCTTGAACTCGTGCTGCAGTGGCTGCGGTTTGCTTCATAGTGCGTTGCTTAACCCACTGCGCCACCAGGGAGGCCCAGATTCCGAAGTTTTTTAACAACAGTTTGCTCTGTAAACATTCTTAGAGAAGTCACATAGTGTACCAAATCTTATTTTTTTTGATGCCATTTTGCCACACCAGTGAACCACCTATGATTTTTTTTGTGTGATGCCCTTTTAATAGGTAGGTTAAAAGTAACTGACAGACACCTCATTACACTGAGGATGATTTGGGGGTAGATCTGCAGCTCAGCTAGTACAACACCTTGCTTCTACTAATCTAAACCACATTTGTTTTAAAGCTACTGTTGGTGTTTTTGGTCTGGCTATACCTCTGGACTTTTATAGGTTCAACTAAGAGGCTATTTCTCACGAATATTTTGCAATGCACAAATTTATCTTTATGTAAAACTGATAGTGTTGGTTAATACATGGAAAATACATGATCCAGGGTATCACACTTTAGTTCCAAATCTTAATGATGACCACCTTTTTAATGAATAACAAGCAATGTGTACAACTAAATTTGATCCAGTAATTAGAAGCCTTACATAATTGGACATTAACCACTGTCAGTCTAGTGGTTTGTTTCCATATACTGATGCTGGAACTCCAGCAGAGATTGCTCTGGTGAGGAGAACAGGTCAGTATTGGGTCATTTGTGAGTCAGCTTTTAAGTGGGACCTATCTATCTTGAGGTATGTCCTGGTGTTAATATAGTAGCAGAACTCTGCCTGAATTCTAGAAATTTTTTTGCATTCCTAAAAATTCTGACGTAGTAATTTTCCATTTAACTAAAATTTTGTCTTTTAGGACTTGGCAGATGAACTTGCTCTTGTTGACGTCATGGAAGATAAATTGAAGGGAGAGATGATGGATCTCCAACATGGCAGCCTTTTCCTTAGAACACCAAAAATTGTCTCTGGCAAAGGTCGATTTAATCAGTTTCATACTGTAGTGCATGCTAGACTTAATTCTTATCAGTCCTAGCTATTCAAAGATTTCACTTTTATACAGGATAGGAGGGCTTTTGAACAATTTTGTGTTGGTACTTACTGATATTAAGATTTTGATTTCTAATGAGTGTTTTAAAAAGGAAATCCTATTTATTTATGTTGTAGGAAACATCCAATTCAGAATGTAATTAGGTGCATTACATTCTGTACGTCCATATTCAACCACATTGCTTCAAATACTTAAATATACTTCCTTTCACATACTAATACAAGGTTGAAAATAGGGTAAATTAGTATATTCAACAGATACTCTTGGCTTGACCCTTTGAAACTTATTGAGCATTAGCCAGGAAACCTGAACATAACCAAATAATGTCTGTTTTTACACTTGAAAAGTACTGACCACTTATCTGATAGGTGACTCCCTCCATTATCTCCCCTGGGTTAAGTAATCCTGTATTATAGGGTGTTAGGGCAAGACATGCTTGATAAATATAAAGTTTTCTCTGTTTAAAAAAAAAAATTAGCCTGTCCCTGGACCTATATGACCATAATTAGGTAGTTTATATGGAAATAGGAGTTATGAAGTGTGAGCATTGAGCTCAGGTAGCAAAAATTTGGGGGATGTATCTTTTGATATGAAAATCAAACAATATATTCTAGCTTTCCCAGCCCCAATTAGTTATATAAAGTCACAATGTGATTAAAACCAGAATATAAAAATGGTGTTGACATACTATCTCTCCATGTAAATAGCTACAATGATAAAACTCCAAAACTGAAGGAAGAGTCTAAGGAACATTAGAGGCATTTATCTACCACATATACAAAACACTAATAAAAATCGCCCATTTAAAAAAAAGTTTCTAGAACAAATTTTTTTTTTCCAGTACACAACAGTTTTATTTCTATATGAAACAATGAATTGAAATAAGGAGAAATTTAAAAAGCTATCCCATTGGGAATGATACCAAAATGAATGAAATATCTGGGAGTGACAGCCTGTAGAACAAATTTTTGCTGACTAGGTAATGGAGTTCTCTTAAAGGCCTAAATCTAATTATTATTTCCCTTTATCTAGACTACAATGTGACTGCAAACTCCAAGCTGGTTATCATCACAGCTGGGGCACGTCAGCAGGAGGGAGAAAGCCGTCTCAATTTGGTCCAGCGTAACGTGAACATCTTTAAATTCATCATCCCCAATGTTGTAAAATACAGCCCAAACTGCAAGCTGCTTGTTGTTTCCAATCCAGGTGAGATGTACCTGCATAAAAATAGATGAGCTATCATAATACTAATAGTGTTATGTTATAGTCTTCATCACATTGATTTCTGTATTTTATTTCTCTTAAGAATAAATATGTGTTTTTTGTAAAATAGGCTTAAAACATTAAAGGTAATATAGTGCCTCTGAATGTGATTGGAACTATAAAACTATTTACTTTCCGAAGAAGGTTGTGGATAAGTTGATGTATGTGTTTTTCTCTTAACTGATAAAAATTTATTTCATTGAACTGCACTCCTTGAAAACTATGTTTGCCATATTATACATAGTATAGAGGTTTGAAAATATTCATGATCAGTATCAATATCCGCAGAGAGCTCTGTGTCTTGAGTTGTCAATCATTATCTAATATGTTTGCCTAAATGTTTTCTTCATAGTGGATATCTTGACCTATGTGGCTTGGAAGATAAGTGGCTTTCCCAAAAATCGTGTTATTGGGAGTGGTTGTAATCTGGATTCAGCCCGGTTCCGTTACCTAATGGGAGAAAGGCTGGGAGTTCACCCATTGAGCTGTCATGGGTGGGTCCTTGGGGAGCATGGAGACTCCAGTGGTAAGTATAACTTACTGTCTCTTTGTTTTGAAAAAACCTTTTTGTAAAAAATGGATGAGTTTTATTACTAAATCAGAAGCTAAAGCACATATCTATTCATCAGAATAGGATCATTTCCAGAAATTTTTTTTTGGGAATAATTATATACTAAGAATTGTTAAGATTTTAGACTTTTTATCACATGGGAATGTTATTTTACTTCTTTCTGTGGACATATTAAAAGAGACGGTGGTTCATAGGATCACCTTAGTCATCTAGTTCATTTCTCTGTATTTGACTGGAACTGCTTGGCCCTGAAATGGGCAGTCAATCCAAATGGAGTACATGAAAAATGTTATTATCACAATTGAAAGATTTTATGATTTGTGCAAGAGTTTTCAATTCTTTATATCAAGAAAATTTCCCATATGGGTGTATACTATATATTTCAAAAATATAAGGATTAAGCATCTCATTAGGTTAGGAAAATAGGCCATAGTATAGTGAAGATTCTTTGTTTTGTGTAATCTGATCGGCGAAAATCTAAATGTAAGGACATCAGTAGTCTTGGTATCTACCAGAAGGGAGTAATCCTCCACATATAAGAAAAAAGAATTAGAAAAATGGATCATAATTACTAGTTTGACTGGTGCATGTGATAAATGTATTCTATACTTTTTCCTTCAGTGCCTGTTTGGAGTGGAGTGAATGTTGCTGGTGTGTCACTGAAGAATCTGTACCCTGCTTTAGGCACTGACTCAGATAAGGAACAGTGGAAAGAGGTTCACAAACAAGTGGTTGACAGGTAATACAGATCTTGTAATTTGGCAAAATGGAAAATTGAAATTTATTGTTTTTAATGCAAAAATTAAAAGTTGAATAGTTCAGTCTTTCTTGGCATCATGGCAGCCAGGAAGTTGCTCAACTCCTCTCTTCCTCTTCACAGAGATGTGTGTTGGTGAACATAAGGCCCACTTGTGCTTGGAGACCTTGATCCTGGTCCATGGCACACTGTTGTGGGCAAAGCTGTAAACCGCCTGGATCATATCCCACACAACTTGTAATGCTTGGTGATATACCCCCTGTAATGGCTCTGCCTCTATTGTTCAAGTTCTTGGTCACCTTGTGGCCCTTGTGGAGGCCTGTATCCATGGGGTAGTACAGAGCCTGGCTGCTGTGACAGAAAGCTGAAATATGAATATTCCTACTTTAGTTTTTATGAATATTTACAAATAGCTATTTATAAATAGCTATCTTGTTTATTCAACTGGTGATTGTTTTAGGTAATATCTAGATTCATAATGCTGCCAAAATATAAATATTAATTGCTTGAGATTGTTGACACAGGGAGCTTTTAACTTGGTAGCATTACTTTCTTAATAGAAATCATGTGGTCACATGTGGACCTCAGATATATAGAATTGAGTAATGATACCAATTGATCTAGGCAAGGCCCTCTTATTTGTAGTTGTTTAATTCAATAAAACCTGTGAAACACCACCACCATCACCACCCAACCCAAGAACTAATAGTCGTCAACTAACTTCAGTGTGTTGGATTACAATTACTAGTTTGCTGGTGCTTTGAAATGAATGAATTATCTGATCCTTCTCCTATTTATCCTTCTGCCTCTGCTCTTCCCTCCCCAAAACACACATAGATACACACAAACACTTGAGTCAACTATGCCAAGTAATCTCATTGGTTAACTTTTTTAAATTTGATGTTACATTTTAAAGTATCATCTACTTTGTTGCTGTATCTATAGCTATTTGTTTGACAGTTATATAATATTCCATTGTATTCCACAATTTATTCTCCTTTTGGAAAACATGGGCTTATCATCAGGTTTTTGTTATTAATGACAGTAATGTTGTGAACATACCTATATATAATATCCTGGTATACAGAGCAAGGGTTACTCTTAGGTGATAATGCAACTTTGTGGCATTATTTACTATAAGGAAGTTTTCAGTGATAGCTTTGTTTTCTTTCTCCTAACTTACATTTTTCCTACCCTTTCCTAACTTATAGCGCTTATGAGGTCATCAAACTGAAAGGCTATACATCCTGGGCCATTGGATTATCCGTGGCAGATTTGGCAGAAAGTATAATGAAGAATCTAAGGCGGGTGCATCCGATTTCCACTATGATTAAGGTAGGTCTATGTCATGATATACTGTACTTGAATGCAATTATTCCCTGTTTTTTAAAAAAAGATTCTTATGACAAAGCAATTAATTAGTGTAAGTACCCAATCACTGATTTAAATGAAATAAACTAATGCACCTACAACGTACACTAGTGCTGTTTACCACATAGATGCTTAATAACTTGTTGACTATGAATTAAGTTTATTTAATACACTTAAGTTGAAATGCCTTTTTGGATTTTCACTTAGAATGTAATGAAAATGTAAAATAGTTATTAAAATAGTGAAGTTTCCATTCTAGAAGAAAATGTAAAAATATGCCATTCTCCATAGTACTTGCAAATTTGTATTGTAGTAACACTTTTGTAAAGAATGAAAGTCTTGGGAAACCCCAAAATGAATAGACAAAATATAAAATAGTTTTCGTCTTGTTTTCAGGGTCTCTATGGAATAAAAGATGATGTCTTCCTCAGTGTACCTTGCATCTTGGGACAGAATGGAATCTCAGACGTTGTGAAGGTGAATCTGACACCTGACGAAGAGGCTCGTTTGAAGAAGAGTGCAGATACATTATGGGGGATCCAAAAAGAGCTGCAGTTTTAAAGTCTTCTAATGTTGTACTACTTCACTGTTTAGGGTACAACAGGATTTTAGTTGAAGATGTGCATATTGTTCTTTTTATCTGATCTGTGCCTAAATCAGTAATATTAAAACTGCCTGAAAAAAACCAACAACAACAACATCAGTTCCCTAAAGTAGAAATGGGAATGATTCATATAACTCTACAGCTATCTCGAGGCTGGATGGTAGTGCTACATGGTTAGTGTAAAATAGTCCCACCACCTTGGGAACACTAGTGCCAATGTGCACATCCTGCAGCTGCCCTTCAGACCAAATGTGTGTTAAATACTTCTGGTTCCTTTACCCAACATGCCTAGTCTCGCTTTTTTTTTTTTCTCATGTCAGGCACACCCTGGGATCCAATGTATAAATCCAACATTGCATGTCTTGTGCATAACTCTTCTAAACAATCATTTTGTTATGTATCAAAATGTGTACATTGCTGTGTAATGTAAAAAGAAAAGTCTACATATAACAATGTAACCAGCAATCCAAGTGAAATACTAATGATAAAACACCAAATAAACCTTGAACAGTGACTGCTCTGTTGATCTACTAAGATTTGAGATCATAAAGCTGCTATTTATTCATTATATTCTTAGGAATGATTGCCTAAGATATATTATTCTTAGGTAATTCAGTGATTTTTTTTTTTAAGAGCTACTACTAATAACCAGAATTTAATGTAAATTAATTTATTAAGGATACCACTAGATTGTTTTTGTACCATTTCCATTATAATCATTTATTTTTAAAAAGATTTATTTTTATTTATTTATGCATACAAGAACTGGGGTATAGGCCAGAGGTACAGGGGGCAAGAGGATTCACCAGAGATAAAGTGGGGAGCAGAACCAGGCATATCTACTGAGATGCACTGCTGAGGGGAGCACTGGGTGAGAAAAGAGAGATCTGCTGCACCATGTGGGTTAGCTCCCTGGCCAGGGATCGAACACAGGTCACAGTGCCTGGCAATAGCTTAATAGTACTGACCCCTGCGCCACCAGGGAGGCCCTATTATCAATTATTTTAGTATACTAAGCTCCAGGGTATTATATGAAATAACTTAATAATTGTGCTAGTTGCAATTAGTATCCTCTGATTCATGTTGGTAATACTCTATGTGAATGTAAAAATCATCTGTACATAGCAGTTGTACATGCACTGTAGAGCACCCAGATTTTTAAGAACATTTGCTCTCTAGAAACCAGTAACAATGATATTTACATTTAAACCAAATGTTCTGGTGGTTGTTTACTCAATTTTTGTATAGATTTCCCATCAGAACATCTAGGTTAACTAGGACAATTTTATTGTCATCATTTTGTTAGTATCTTTCCCAAGTTTTCTACTTAAGAAAACAATTACTTAATTACTTACTTGTTTAAAATGTAAAAGGACAAAACGGTCATCTACATAATTTTGATGATTAACTTATAATGGGGTTTGTTTTCCTATATGCTTTTTCTTAAAACAGCCTTAAAATTTACATACCAGGTCCTCCCTGGTGGCGCAGTGGGTTAAGCAATGCACTATGAAGCAAACCGCAGCCCCTGCAGCATGAGTTCGATCCCTGACGCCGGCCAGGGAGGGGGACCCACATGGTGTGGCAGACCTCTCCTGCCTCACCTGCTGCTCCCCTCAGCAGTGTGTTTCAGTCAGTCTGCCTGTTCTGCTCCGCACTCTGGTGAATCCTCTCACTACCCTGGACTCTGGCCTGTACCCCAGCTCTTGTATGCATAAATAAATAAATGGACTCTGGCCTGTACCCCAGCTCTTGTATGCATAAATAAATAAATCTTTAAAAGAAAATTTACATACCATAAATTCACCTTTTTATAGTGTATAGTTGAGTGGGTTTTTAGCATCCTGACAGTCATGCAATCATCAACACTGTCTTAGAACATTTTAATTACCCCAGGAAGAAAGGCACTTAATCCCACAATCTTTCATAAAAAAAACTTTGAGACACCTTCAGTCTTAAGAAATGTATTTACATTTATTTCATATTACTTATTAGAATAGTCAATAACAATGTCCCAGTTCTTGATGAAGATTGATTTTTCCTCAAGAAAGAAAGTCTGTTCTTTCACAATGATGTTCTAGGTTGACCTTGTACCTTCCTGCCCCGGGTAAAGAATAGGCCAAATCTACAAAGAACCTGATTCCTACCTACTAGTAATGTATCACCTCAATTTGGTCTCAAGAATCTTGGGAAGTAGATTAAACATGACTTAGTCCACTCATTTCACACAGATTGACACTGGGGGAAGCAAACAGGATATTCAGAAAGTGGACCTCTCATACTGTGTGTGTGTACGCATTTCTACTAAAACCACATTGCCAAAATAAAACTAGCAGACATCCAAGCCATATTTTTAAAAATTCTCTACTGAGTTCCTACTATACTTTGATGGATGTTGGAAGATATATAACAAACTTTGGCTCTCCTGTATTTACATCACTGCAATCAAACAAAATGGTAAGTCATCTTGGATCACAGTTACCAGGAAAGCCAGTTCAGGTAGAGCCCAATACTCCTGTACGAATGAAAAACTTGTTCTTTTAGAGCATTTTGGTCACTACCACCACGACAACTCCTTCAACACCATCAGGGCTTGAAGCAGATGTAGAACTTGAATTTGGAAGTCATGCAGATAGCAGCATCTCCCTTTCAGCCCAAATGTAAATGAGGTGCAAGGGCCTGGGGTTCCCATGGAAGCACACATACAAGTGGTGGGACAAGACCAGTAGTTCCCACTCCTATGTACTTGCAGGAACTTCTTGGGCTGTTAGTAGGTTATGAAAAGTCCCACTAGAGAAATGAGATGTAGGTACATGATGGTAGTTGTTACCCTGGTCCAGGAAAGTGCCATTTATGCTCAAAAGTGAAAATGAATCAACCCTGAGAAGCACCAGTGGAAGAACTTTTCCAATATAATAGCCAAAGGTCCTGAGCCAAGAAAAACTGTTCAAAGTTGCAGAGGACTGCGGTGAGAGTGTCTCGAGATGAAATTGGTATTAATATGAAGTCAAATCTTGAGTACCTTTTAGATTGTGGCAAAAATTGATTCACTGTAATGGAAAGTGATTGAAATACTTTAAGCAATGTTATTGCATGACAACATGAAATGGAAAATGGATTATTCTTTAGGTTTTGACAAGAATTCAAATGCAAAGACCAATCAAAAGAGGGAGGCGGTTGTGTTCCCTTCTGTGACATAAGTTCTTGATGATGTAAATTTAAAGCACCCTTACAGAACGAGATGTGGTCAGGGAGAATTTCAAACTTTCTAAAGAGAATTTCAAACTTCATCACTGTGTTGTGAAGTTATAGAGCATAATACTTTTTAAAATTTCAGCAAATGCATAAATAAAGTCATGATAAGTGCATCAAAAAGTATGTTCCTCAAACTCAGGTGGGTCATTTCCAATCCCATCCTTTTTTACTTACATTCCTTTTCATCCGCAAGGACCAACCCTTCATCATGCCCTCTCAGACAGAGGCACACTAGGTGGGCTCAGACACTGAGCTCAGCAGAGGCATTTCCTCAACCGATCACTGTCACAATCTCCTCAGGACCCTGTCTTGACCTGGTAAGTATAGCAGTTGCTCCCAGTAGGGTTCTCTCCTGTGTGGGCTTCCAGTTGGGCCAGCACCAACCAGCTGGTTAGTCAGGGGTCTCCAATTAGCGTCCACCCTAAATTCAGTTCCAGGTGTAGGCCGGCTTTTAAGGATCATTGAGATAGAATTCAGCACACCAACATTTTGAAAGCCTGACCACAGTCAGTCCCAGGCCTCACGCAAGCCAAGAGTACTATGAGTAGTTGACAATGCGCCTGCGCCTGGTCCGGTCTCAGGGCGGAGCTTGCGTGCTGACGTAAGAGAGTCGTAAGCGGACACGCGCATGCGTGTGTGCCAGGTGAGCGTAACCGTCGCTGGCCTCACACCTCACCTGCCGTTAGTTTGTTTCTTGTTTTTATTTTTAACTCTTTCTTGAAAAGGCTTTCAGGCTGCCTGTACTTAGTTGCGTCAGGCAGAGCCATCTGTGAGTGTCTGGACTGGGGTGAACATGGTGCCTGGGACCTGGGAGGCTTCTACATGCCTGTGGGCGCCGGTCTCCACCGTTCTTGCTCTCTCCCTCCATACCCCTTAAATCTGGACATTCTCTATTTCCCACTGTTCCTCCCCGCCTCCCCAACAGTCTGCACCCTCAGGAGATCGTGCCTTCCATTTTTTAAAAAATTTTATTCAACCTTGTTTGAAACTAGTCCACATGCCGTATGGCTGACGGCAAGCCCTGTGACACTCGCTTCAGTATTACTATTCCTCCCTCTACTGCCACCAAGACCAGTCAGTGTTCAGATCTGATGGGACAGGAACCCGAGGAGTTCCTTCGATGTTAAGTGTGGTTTGTACCACCTTCGTTACCCGAGTGATTAATTTACGGAGTTTAATTTCTTTGAAATTGTGTTATTCCTCAGGTTTCAAAATGGCAACTGTCAAGGAGCAGCTTATTGAGAATCTAATCGCGGAAGATAAAATCTCTCAGAGTAAGATCAGCATTGTGGGAACAGGTGCAGTGGGTATGGCTTGTGCTATCAGTATCTTATTGAAGGTAAGTGATGAACCCATTCTGTGACTGAACATCTAATAAGCACTTTGAGGCCTTATAGATGTTCATAAGTTCAGGGCTAATATGTATCCTGTCATTTGATTTTGACAGAATCTCAGGAACGTGTATTTGGAGTTTACCATGTGTCAGGAGTTGCTAGACTTTATTAGTAGGAGACACTGATTGGATTATTTTATGAGATAATATTGTGGAAATGCTTTAGTATCTTGCCTTTCTTAAAGAGTAATGGGTGAAAATCATAATTCCTAGTGACTTATACTAAACACACTTTTAGAAATTTTTATAACATGTTCATTGTAAAACCCAAAAGTACCAAATTTGATGAGATAATGGATTCCCTTTAATTTTCTATTTCCAGAGCATGTTGACTGGCTTGCTTGTCCACAGTTTGTATGTCTTCTCTGGAGAAATGTCTTTTTGAGTTCTGTACCCGTTTTCAAATCTGGTTATTTGTTGTTGTTGAGTTGAGGGTTCTTTTTCTGTTCTAGAGATTAATCCGCTTTGAGACACATAATTTTCAAATATTTTCTCCTTTTCCATAGGTTTGCCTTTTGTCCTGGTTGTGTCTTTTGATGCACAGACATTTGTTAATTTTAATGTTCATTGAAAAATTGTAGTTCAAAGTATTTTTTAATTTTGTTGCCTATTCTTTTGGAGTCATTTCCAAATAATGAATCCCAAATCCAGCCTCATGAAACTTTTCTCCTATGTTTTCTTCTAAGAGCAGTTTTAGGTCTTACATTAGGTAATCCATTTTGAGTTAATGTGATCCATATTGTGTTAACTTTGTATGTGGTCTAAAGTAAGGGGTCCAACTTCAATTTTTTTTTTTGCATACAAGAACTGGGGTGCAGGCCAAAGGTGCGGGGGTGAGAGGTTCCACCAGAGCAGAACAGGCAGATAGACTGAAACACTGCTGAGGGGAGCAGGGGGCAAGGCAGGAGAGGTCTGCTATGCCATGTGGGTCCCCTCCCTGATTGGGGGTCGAACTTGTGCTGCAGTGGCTGCAGAGGCCCCACAGTGGGGGCGCTCAACCCATTTCACTGTCAGGGAGGCCCCCTCCAACTTCATTCTTTTGCATGTAAATATCTAGTCATTCTGTTACCATTTGTTGAAAAGACTGTCCTTTTCCCACTGGACTGTCCTTTTCCCACTGGGTGAAAAGACACCCAATCAAAAGACATTTGAATATATGTATATGAGTATTTATTTCTGGAATTTTATTTAATTGGTCTGTATGTCACACATTATGCCATTAATACACTGTTTTGATTACTGTCATTATGTAATACATTTGTAAAAAAGGAAGTAAGAAAACTCCAACTTTGTTCTCTTTCAAGATTGTTTTGGTTATTTGGAGTCCCTTGAGATTCCATATGAATTTTGGAATGTATTTTTTTATTTCTCAAAAAAAATGCCATTAGGTCATTGTCAGTGGCAGCAAACAGAGTTTGAGCTACAGCAGCTGGAGGGCACCATGGCCAATAGGGAGTACACACTTATCAACATCAAGCCAAGTGTGGTCAAGTGAGCCCTGGTGGGATAGATCACCAAGAGTTTTGAGCAGAAGGGATTCTGCCTTGTTGCTCTGAAATTCATCCAGGCTTCTGAAGACCTTTCAAGGAACACTATTGACTGGAAGGACTGTTCGTTCTTTGCTCACCTGGTGAAATACCTGCACTCAGGGCCAGTGGTTGCCATTCAGTGGGACTGAATGTTCTGAAGACAGGTGGAATGATGACTAGCGAGACCAACTTGGCGGACTCCAAGCTAGGAACATCCATGGGGACTTTTGCATCCAAGTTGGCAGGAACATTTTTCCATGGTAGCAATTCTGTGGAGCATGCAGAGGAGATTAGCTTGGGTTTCACACTGAGAAAATAGTATGTTATGAGAACTACGCTCATAACTGGATCTATGAGTGACCTGAAAGCAGATGCTAGTGCTTCCTCTACTCCATTCCCTTTCCCATAGGCAGGGGACTAGGCTATAGCAAATTTAGTTATTTCTGAGAACTTTCCTATAACCTGGAAGAAAACTCTTAGATGGTGGTCCCTGTACTGTAGTATATATGTTTCCATCCTCCCAAAAAAAAAGCCACTGGGGATTTTTTTGGGGAAACTCTTTACTTTCTTTTATTTCCATTTTCTTTTTAAAAATCTGTGGAATAACAGCTTAAGACCACTCAGTTGTTCCTACCCATTCAGAATATGTATAGAGGGCACCTGTATACTTCAGTTTGTGACCTTATGTTCAGTAGCAGTAAACTTGAGTAGGAGCATTCCATTACCTTGAAATTCCTCCTTGACCACAGCCTTTTCAGCAGTGGCCTGCTCTTTCTACTTCTTCACAGTTTATGTGGAAGTAGAGATCAGGTGTGACCTCCCGTGGGAGACAGTGCCACATGACTTCCGGGGTCGGCATCTACCACAGAAGACATTGAATGAGCTTCCTTGTTTCAGGGGTTGGCAGTGTCCACATAGAGCAGAGGAAAGTTTATATTACATAGAGTAATGGCTGGGTTTTGTTATATGCCCATCTACCCCTAGATTGGAGGGCCAGTGTGAATTGTATTGTACTGAACCACAAAGATGCATACTAAAAGCAGCTTAACTCAACTCAGAAATTAGGATATGGGTTAAATATAATAAAATCTTTGAAAAAATTTTACAACTTTTCATTGGTTTTAAACTATTATCTAGGGCCTCCCTGGTGGCGCAGTGGGTTAAGCAACGCACTATGAAGCAAGCCGCAGCCACTGCAGCACAAGTTCGATCCCTGCTGCTGGCCAGGGTGGGGACCCACATGGTGTGGCAGACCTCTCCTGCTGTGCCCGCTGCTCCCCTCAGCAGTGTACTTCTGTTGATCTGCCTGTTCTGCTCCCCGCTCTCTGTGGTGAATCCTCTCACCCCCCCCCCACACCTCTGGCTTGTACCCCAGTGCTTGTATGCATAAATAAATAAATCTTTAAAAAAAAATAAACTATTATCTAAACCAATTCCTAAAAATTAGATATTATGTGAAGGCAAAAAATTAAAAATTTCCCTCATATTCTGTTTACCTTGATTTGTAGTCACCTTATACACCTTCGAAAATTCATTTTTACAGAATTTTTTCTATTAGAAATATAGCACTCCTTTGAATGTATAGTGACCTCACAAAAATTCTTTTCATTCCTCTAAAACTCAAGTAGGCACAGTTTTCAGAATATTTTATTTAAAACTCTTATGTATCTTAGGGTTTGGCTGATGAACTCGCCCTTATTGATGTTGCAGAGGACAAATTGAAGGGAGAAACAATGGATCTTCAACATGGCAGTCTTTTCTTTCATACTTCAAAGATTATCTCTGGAAAAGGTTAATTTTAGTTTCATAGTTATTTCAGAACTTTTTAAAAAAGTAATAACTTTTACCAAACTGATGTTCATAGGTGTGAATTAAAAATACCATCATTATTATTGGGACATATATTTAAAAAAGTTAATTTTTAAAAAAAACATTTCATTATAATTGAAAAATTTAAAAATATAAAAGTACAAAAATAAATTTCTCCTGCTAGTGGCTTTATCTATTTCTTCATTTATTCTATTTATAATGGACACTGTATTGATAAATACTTTTTTATGTATTTTCCCAAAGGTAAGAAGTCGTGAATGCTTATGTAATGTTATTGATATATTTAGCCATATTCTTTAACCTGGTTTCTTTTTGTGTTTATAAAAGGGTCAGGTTTCAAGGCTACAGACTATGGAAATGGAGAACTTGACCCCATTAGTATTAGTACCATATGTTGACCAATTGAGAAATCCTGGCAAATTAGGAAAAATAATTATTTTATCATACCCTAAAGTTATAGTCAAGATTTTGATAATATAATGCAACAGATGTGCTTTCTACTAGAAGTCCTCTTACCTAATATAATTGAAACCGAGGGTGGTTATTTAATTTTAAAATGCTTGTTAGAAAGAGCCAGCATAAATATACAATATACTTAAGAAGTTTTTTTTGCCAGTTTTCTGTTTGTAGGGCAAGGTCTTTGTAACTCAGATGACTGGTTTTTGCAGCACCCTTTTTTAACCATACCACTAGTGATCATTTCAGTTGTTTTGAAGTACTACAAGAAATTTAAGATAATCATGAGGCAATCTGATCACAAATTTCTGAATTTTTATGATTTTCCTTCATTTTTTTTCTTTAAGGTTACTTTCTTTTAAAGATTTATTTACTTACACAGAGAAGAACTGGAGTGTAGGCCAGAAGTATGAGGGTTGAGAGGATTCATCAGAGACAGAGTGGGGAGCAGAACAGGTAGATTTACTGAAATACACTGCTGAGGAGAGCAGGGGGCTAGATAGGAGAGGTCTACTGTGCCATGTGGGTTACCTCCTCGACTGGGGATTAAATTTTTGCCACAGTAGGGCCTCCCTGGTGGCGCAGTGGGTTAAGCAACGCACTATGAAACAAACCGCAGTCACTGCAGCAGAGTTCGATCCCTGCCGCCGGCTAGGGATGGGACCCACATGGCGTTGCAGACCTCTCCTGCCTCACCCGCTGCTGCCCTCAGCAGTGTGTTTCAGTCAGTCTGCCTGTTCTGCTCCCCACTGTTGTCTGGTGAATCCTCTTACCTCCCGCGATTCTGGCCTGTACCCCAGCTCTTGTATGCATAAATAAATCTTTAAAAAAAATGTATGCCACAGTGGCTGGCAATAGCTTGATGGCACTGAGACTTTAACCCCTGCACCACCAGGCAGGCCCCATTTTCCTTCATTTTCATTTCCCTTTTTGACACCAAAAAGGATTTTTTCCCCCAAATGTTACTGGTTTGCTAAGTGTTTACATAACTGTATAATTCTGGGAATACAACTTCACATCTCCTTATATACACGTTCCATACACCCTCCACTAAAGCTCCAGGACCAATATCCTGCCACCTTCTTTCTCATCTCCTCTCTCCTTACCCTATATCCCCTCATAACCAGTATATTTTTCACAGAGTCTAAGAATTATTTTTGTTGCATTTGCCAGTTTGCTTTCTTTGGTCATTTTTAATTCCATAAATGAGTGAAACCATCAAGTAAATTTCACTTTCTGGCTTATTTAGTGAAGTAAGTATAATCACCTCCAGAGCCATTCATTTTGTTTGAAAAGGTTTTATTTCATTTATTATTCCATTTAGTATGTATTCTACAATTTCTTTATCCATTTGTCTATTGATGAACATTTAGGTTTGTTCTGTGGCTTGACTGTTGTGAATAATGCTACTCTGAATATAAGATTGAATAAATCTTTTCATTAATAAGACACTTGAAAAAGAACAAGTTATAAGAACAATGTGAAAGCATCTGTTTAGAATATAATAAAGACTGTATTTATCACTTGAAGGTAGAGAAGAAATTTTAAACACAAGGACATACACAATAAAGGAAAGAATATCAATTTTAGAGTTTGTGTTTATAAAAACATCATAGAAGAGTAAAGAGACAAAAACAACTGATGAATAGTGTTCAGAATAAAAGTACTCACATAATGAGTATACATAGCACAGTAAAAAATGTAAAAAGACTTGAATGTTTCATCAAAGAAGACACTCAAATGGCTCATAATTACTTTACCGGACAATCTCACTAGTAACCATGGAAGGAAAATAAAATCCATTTAATATTCTATTACTCACCCACTGATTGGCACAAGTGTGATGAACTATGTGTTTCTGAGGCTGTGGAACAATACTCATGCATAATAGTTAAGAGTGTATTATAGTAAAATCACTTTAGAAACAGTTTCTGATATCCAATGTAATACATATGATTCAAAAGCAGATAAAATTTAATATGTTGGCTAAATATGAATAGGTGATAAAACTTTATGTTCAAGGTAAGGTGGTGATTTTCACCAGTAAGTGGAGGTTGGAAGCCTCTGAGTATGAAAATATGGACATTATCAGGGGCACACAGGGGCTTCTACTGGTGATATTCTATTAATTTTGTGATTTTTAGACAAGTGTTTAATACTTTAAATTTCAACATATATTTTATCTCTGAACATATAAAACTTATCATCTATATGAACAATGTATCTCACAGTATAGCATTTTGAAAAGGCATTTTAGTGAGCCCCAGTGGGAAGAGCAATGGAACATTGGGTGTCCACAGATGATTTTATTGTCTCATTTGTACAATAGTTGACACTCAGCCTAAGGTCCTGGACCATAGAATAACCATAATCAAATATGAGATTAGAATTTGTTTATTATGGAGCTTATGATGAAGGTAGGGATATAAGTAAAATGTAGTCGTGGGACTATAACTTTGTATAAGAGCTATTTGAGAATTATAGGCAGTGCTATAAACATTCAGTGAAGAGAACAGTATTTATGAATATGATCAGGAGATGCATAACAGATGAATTGGCACTTGAAGGCAAACTTAATAGTGATAATTGCTAACATTTAGTATGTGGTAAGCACTGTTCTGTATACTTTATATTAGCTTAACTGAATCATAGTTAAGAACAATGGTTTTTAAGAACCTTATGGAGAAAAACTTTTGTTAGCTTAGACTTGTAGATAAGGAAATGAGGGTGAGAGAAGGCAAAATATTTGTCCAGGGTTCTACAGCTAGAGAGTGGCAGAGTCAGTATATAGATAGTGAGATCTTGATCTTTGCTGAAGACCTTTTCTGTCACTGGGGATTGAGTTATGTTTAGAAAGGAAAATATGACTAGACTATGACAAGGTAATTTGGAGGCAGATTGTAAAAAGACTTGATGTTTTATTTTGGTATACACTTTAATTGAATTTATCAGTCATAATAATAGTTCAAGTAATCTATCTGAACTATGGAGAAATGACTGCAGAAGTTGCAAGGGCTTTGTGTGTGTGTGTGTGTGTGTGTGTGTGTGGTGGTTGTTGGTTTATCCTCAAAATCAGGTGGAAAGAAGGGAGAAAAGTAGGGGATGGAAAAGAGACAGAGAATAAAGATTACCTTGGATTTTGTGGTTAGATAAGGTTTTGTGGAAAGCAAATTCCAAGCAGGGTCTTTGAGCAGTAATGAGTAGTGTGCAGAAAGAAAGAAGAGACCCTTTCTCTACAGATCTTTCTCTTGATAAAGAGAATCTCTTCAATTAATGTGAAACATGTAAGCCTAAGAAATACTGTATTTCTGAGTTTGTCTTTCTAACTAAAGCCTTTACTGGGGCAGGGAATACTTGAAAATATTTGTTCTATAAATTCTCTCTTCTTTTAGATTAGGAAGATATGGGAATGACCTTAAATGGAGGTCCAAAAGTATCTTTCAAGTTAAACAGATTTCCTTTTCTAAAAGAGAATAAAAATAAATTTGAAAAAATAGGGATGGCTGTAAAGGAGATTTTAACTTATGTTTTGATATCCATATGGAATATAACTTGTAGGTATATAATTCTTTTTAAAAAAAAGTTCATTGTGGATAAAGAGCGTTGTTTATGGTTATCAGTGAACTTAATAAGTGAAACAATTTTGTAACTGATCTTCACATTTAGAAGGTAACAAAATAATTTCCTTTTGTGGATCAATAATTTGTGATATCACTATAGTCTCTTACAATAATTAGAATTCTCACTCTTAGAATTCTGAAATAGACACATTGATTTTCAGATTGATTCATAACCATGTTTCTAAGAAACCGGAGAACTTGGGTTGCCTTGGACCTTAATAACAAATGAGAATGTGGATTAATGGGGGTTGGCAGGTTCTGTTGTTATTACTTTAAATAAAAGCCATATAAAAATTGATGTCATAGTGGCAAGGCTTCCTATGTGTTATACAAATAGCAGTTGCAACATGGAAAAATATTTATTACAACTGCCAGACATGAAAGTAGATCAGTACTTTAATACCAAGGACATATTATACACACTTAAAGAATTAATGCACAGTAATTTATGACAATCTTGATCTAAACATTATTTTTTGTTTCCTTTTAAGACTGTAGTGTATCTGAAAACTCCAAATTAGTTATTATAACAGCAGGGGCACGACAGCAAGAGGGAGAAAGTCGCCTCGCCTTGGTCCAACGTAATGTGAATATTATGAAATCAATGATTCCTTCCATAGTCCGTCATAGTCCTGAATGTAAAATACTTGTTGTTTCAAATCCAGGTGAGTATTTTCTCCTTTAACCTCATAAGGATGCTCTTTCCATACCATTTCTTTTCTTTTTTATAATAACTTAATTTACATAGTGTTTTTATATGATAATCTATAATCTATGTGGTTTTGATTTGCATTTTCCTGATGGTTAATGATATTGAGCATCTTTTCCTGTACCTGTTGGCCATTTGTATGTCTTATTTGGAAGACATGTCTATGTCAGACAGAGCTAAAACTCAAGATCTGTAGTGTTGTGTTTTGTTTTCTGAGCTTTTACATACCTGTGCACAGTTCTGGGCACTAGCCTTATTCTAGGTAGGAAATGCTGATCGCTTAGATGAGGCTGTGGTGATGAAGAATAGAAATCTAGACTCTCTTAAGGAGCTAGAATTAACTGCCTATTAGATATATAGTTAGATACATACTTTATCTCAAAGGAGGAGGATTTTTTACTTGCTTAAAAATTCCAGTAGTGAATAATTAAACCTTTTTAAAACCTGTGAAAGATTTTTTCATATTTGTTAATTTACTTTGAACTCTGTAACAAACCTATGCTTGATTCTAAGACAGTCTATTCAGAAAAGCAAATTGAGAAAGGTAGTTACTGGGCCCTCCCTGGTGGCGCAGTGGGTTAAGCAATGCACTATGAAGTAAACTGCAGCCACTGCAGCACGAGTTCAATCCCTGCTGCTGGCCAGGGAGGAGACCCACATGGTGTGGCAGACCTCTCCTGCCTTGCCCGCTGCTCCCCTCGGCAGTGTACTTCTGTTGATCTGCCTGTTCTGCTCCCCACTCTCTGTGGTAAATCCTCTCACCCCCCCACACCTCTGGCCTGTACCCCAGTGCTTGTATGCATAAATAAATAAATCTTAAAAAAAAAAGAAAAGAAAAAGGTAGTTACTGTAGATTTTTTTTCTAATAAGAAATTGTTCTTCCTAGTGGATATTTTGACATATGTGGTCTGGAAGTTGAGTGGATTTCCCCCGAGTCGTATAATTGGAACTGGTTGTAATCTAGACTCTGCCCGTTTCCGTTACCTAATTGGAGAGAAGTTGGGTGTTCATCCCACAAGCTGCCATGGTTGGATTATTGGAGAACATGGTGATTCTAGTGGTAAGTATAAGCCTATTATCATTAGGTAATCATAATTATCACTATATGCTCTATCATTAATGGTGTTTATTTTCTTCAAAGTATTTTTTCTGATATTAATTATAGCTGCCCAGTTTTTGTTTAGTCATATTTTCCTGGTGTATTTTTTTAATTCTTTACCTTCAGTTTTTGAGTCATTGATATGGTTACCTAAGAGTGCATAGAGCATATAACAGTTTGAAAATGTCCAGTGTTTCTCCTATCTGGAGGACCTTATTGTGGTTTTAAAACAGTGTTATTTATATATAATTAATATACCAAAAAATGCAGCCATTTAAAGTGTTTAATTCACAGGGTTTTAATATATTCAAATTATGTAACCACCACCACAATCTAACTATAGAACATTTTCATCACCCCAAAAAGAAACCCCCATTCCTATATGATTCCCTACCTCATTCCCAATGAGGCAGTATTCTACTTTGGTACTATAAATTTGTATATAAATATTATAATATGTATATAATATGTGCTTTAAGCAATTACTTAGGCCACATCAACCTTTTTCTTTTCTGAACTTAAATGTTTAATCTCTGCTATACAATTAGGACTCTATTCCAATGTTCTGTAATTGTGTTTTATGTATAAACTTTCTTTCCATGATAGCAGTAGTCCCATTGAAAACAGGTATCTTTAAACATTCCTTCATTCACTTATTTGTTTATTCAAAACATTTAATGAGTTCTCTTTATACTTCAAGGGTGATACTTTTGACTAGTATACTTCTTGTACAGTACTTTAATTTGACTCAGGTCTTCCTCCTGAAAGTCATTACAAGTAATTTTTCCAGATGTTTTAATTTTTCACATTTAATATTCCATGATTTTATTTGTTAAAAAGACAGTATATTTTGATCAGTGTTAATTTGAATATATTAGGTTGTCAGAAAAGTCATTACATTTTTTCTGTTTTTCAGGCAAAAATGCATCATGATTTTTCTGACAACCCAATTTTTTTAAAACTTATTTTTATGTCTATTATCTTTTACATCATTGTGTATTCCCACCACCAGTTCACCCATGAACCACCACCTTAGTCCCTTGTGCTCTTTTCTCCCCTGTTTTGATCCTTTATCCTCCCTCTCCTTCACAGAATGTCTCTGATTTATGGTTGCCTGCTCATTTTTTTTTATTATTTTTTTCCTGATACCTTATTTGACAACCCAATATTTACTATTTCTCTAAATGAGATTTTCTTGTGTTTTTCTGTTTTTTATTGAGTCAATTAAACTTTAATTTTGATTGTACACTCACTTTATATATGGTTACTTACAAATTTTAATATTCATGTTAGTATTCAATCTAAAAGTTATTAGTACCTTTTTTCTTCTTTGGAACAATACAGTGACCATAGAGGCTTTAAGTCTGATCAGCCTCTTTTTGTCATATATGTAATTATTCATTACATTTCTTGTTTTATCCTATTTTTATATCTCTCACTAATTTTAATTATTATTATTTGATTAATTAGTACCTGGTTTGACTTGTGTTAATGTTTCCCAATTTTATTGCTCTTCTTCATAGCCTGCTTCTAACTCCTCCACCTGGATTCTATACTATTCTTCTTGAAGTACATACTCTCAGTGTTTTTATTTTTTAATGGGGTGCTTTAATTTCTCCTTGCTCTTGAATGACATTTTAATTGATATAAGATTCTAGACTGACAATATGGAATTAATTTCTTCCTCTTTTCCTTGGCGTTGCTTACACTATCTAGCCCTTTCTTATGAATTATTTTTATTGTGGATTCTGTACTTGTATCTTGTTTTAAAATAAATTATTCTACATATTTTTAACACTTTATAATTTTATTTCTTTTTTTTGTGTGTGTGTGTCCATTTGAAACTTCTATGTGGTATAGAGTAGTAATCTAAATTTATAAAAAGACCCACTGAACTCAAACAATTGGTGTCGTGCTGTAACAGGGTGGTTCCCAGGGATGTGGGAGGTTCCAGTTCCCTCCTGAGGGAGGGTGATGTTGAACAGGGAGGAGAAGCTGGAGAGGACACTGGGGGAGGGACGGAAGAAGGATAAAGAGACAAAAGGAGACCTGGAGGAGGCACATGGAGCAGAGAGACATGTGAAGAAGCTGTACTTGCTTCTTGGTCTTGGACTTGTTGAAACAGACATGCATGAGAGACCCATGGGGAGGTTAACAATGGCAGCTTTTATCTTGATTTTGATTTTGCTCCTTCTGTCTTAGACGTGCTAGGCCCCTTCTGCCCGCCCCTTATTTATGGCTCCCCACCAGGAGATGCCTTAGACTTATGGCAGGCTTTCTGGCCTCAGTGGCCCAGCTTTTGGTTGACCCTATTTTGCTGGGCATTTGCCCAAAAAGGGATGGGTAATTTTGGGTGCTTGATTTGGAAACAGTTTTCTTTCCCTTCTCTTTATTATACACTAATTGTATTAAAGTTCCTTTCCATTAAAGGTCTTACACAATAGATTATGTTTTGTCTTGATGCAGCAGATGGCAGAGCCTGTTTAGAGCAGGAATATTTGGTGCTTCTCACCAGTACCGAGAAGAGTTCATTCATTCATACATCCATACATATGTACATATATTTCTATCCGTGTGTATGTATATATATGCACATGTGTGTATATACATATCTGTATATGTATATATGCATAAATATGTATATACACACACTTTAAAAAATTGTGATAATAGAGGTTTTGCAACACTATGTATGTTTTAGATATACGCTTTTACCTTGAGATATATTTCTTTTAGTGCCCTTGTGGAGTGGGGTGAATGTTGCTGGTGTGCCTCTGAAGACTCTAAACCCTCAGTTAGGAACAGATTCAGACAAAGACCAGTGGAAAAATATTCATAAACAAGTTGTTGAAAGGTAATAGTATTCATTCAGTTTCTTAATGCCTTAAAATTTATTTTATTCAGACAAAAAGCCTTTTATTCACAAAAATTTCACAGACAAAAAGTATATAGTTGATGTTTGATTTTTTTGAGATAAGTAACTTTAACCTTCTGAAATTCCCCAATTCAGTTTCCTATTATGCATAGCTTTACTGTGCAGATGCAAAAATGTATTTGCATTTCTTTGGGATGCATTTTTCAAAAAGAAAGTATACTTACCATTTCAAAATAACTTATATGTATTTGAGGGTAATTTAGCATAGTGATTATAAATATGTACTTTAGAACCAGTAGTGCGTATTTGAAGTCTGACTTCACCATTTAATTAATGGTGTGATACTGGAAATCTTCTTAAAATCGGAAAAGTGAAGTTCCTATCTTTAAAGTGGGGATAATAATAGAGTCTACCTTAGAGGGTTTTTATGAAAAATAAATTTAAGTTAATAGTACATTAGTACATGTAAAAGGTTTAGAACAGTACCTAGAACTTAAGTGTTCATCAAAGGACTTGATAAAAAGAAACAAAAGCTGAAGCAGGTGGTCAGAAGTTCACTAGTTTTATTTACAATGAGTGATTCCATATTCATCAATCTTGATAGCACACAATTCTCCTTCGTGCTTTAGTCAAATTACATATTAGTAGGTGTTGAACTAGAAATAACTTTTGGATATTCAAAACTAAATTTTTTTTTAAAGATTTATTTATGCGTACAAGCACTAGGGTACAGGCTAGAGGTGTGGGGGGTGAGAGGATTCACCAGAGACAGAGAGGGATGCAGAACAGGCAGATCAATGGAAGTACACTGCTGAGGGCAGCAGCGGGCACAGCAGAAAAGGTCCGCCGCACCATGTGGGTCCCCTCCCTGGCCGGCAGCAGGGAACGAACTCGTGCTGCAGTGGCTGCGGTTTGCTTCATAGTGCGTTGCTTAACTCACTGCGCCACCAGGGAGGCCGCTCAAAACTAAATTTTTTAGAAAAGATTTTTATTTATGCATACAAGAGCTGGGGTACAGGCCAGAGGCGAAGGGGATGAGAGGAGTCACCAGGGATAGAGTGGGGAGCAGGGCAGGCAAAATGACAAAATACACTGCTGAGGGGAGAAGCGGGTGAGGCAGTCGGGGGTCTGCTGCACCATGTGTGTCCCCTCCCTGGCTGGAGATCTAACCTACGCTGCAGTGGCTGCGGAAGTCCAGCGGTGCTGCGCTCAACCCCTTGCACCACCAGGGAGGCCCAACTAAATTATTAAATCCACAAAACCACAAGTCCATTGTATGTATATTTATGATAATAATATTATAAAAATATATGACTATTAGGGCAGAGACTGAAATGTCACGTAATAATGAAAAAAGTGATTGTGGGTAAAATTTTAGTCTCTAAATACTTGTTAGTTTAAAAAGTTAAAATTACTGTATTTTCTATTATACAAGCACATGACCACTTTTATTTGGTATTACAGAGTTTCAGTTTGGAATGGATGAAAAAATCCTGGAGAGGATGCTGGTAATAGTCATACAACAGTGTTGATGTACTTAAATGTCACTGAACTGTACACTTAAAAATGGTTAAAATGGCAAATATAAAAAAATAAAAGGACATGACCACTGACTATAAAGAACCATCAGGATAATGCTAGATGTTTGTTTAGAAGTTACTCAACTCTTTTATATCATGGTCTTTGATTTTACAGTGCTTAATCAACAATTGGAGAGGAATGACATGGATGATTAGGATGTCCTTCCAAGTTCCTAACAGAGTATTCAGTTTTTAATATGGGCTAGTTTTTGTCAGTTTAGTCATGATCAGTTTTGTCAATTTTGGCTTAAAATATCAGCCTTAAGCGGCCTCCCTGGTGGCGCAGGGGTTTCATCGAAGCACTGTGAAGCTATCTGCAACCATTGTGACCCACATGGCGCAGCAGACCTTTCCTGTCTTGCCTGCTGCTCCCCTCAGCAGTATATTTCAGTGTCTCTGCCTGTTCTGCTCTCCACTCTGTCTCTGGTGAATCCTCTCACCCCCCCATACTTCTGGCCTGCACCCCAGATCTTGAATGCATAATTTTTTTAAAAATTAGTCTTAAAATCGCTGATATTTTGTCGCCAATTTGCTTCCTTTACCCTTCCTTTATACCCGCAGTTTTAATTTCATCAGGATGATTAATAATGTCTAAAGGATTATTAGCCATTTTCTTCTCAACCTTCTTCTCTTTCTCAGTCCATTTTATTAATTCCTGATGGGATAAATCTGCCATCTAGCTTCCACTGGTAAGATTTGTCCCCATTTTTTCATGTAGAGCTTTCTTTATTTCAAATAATAATCCACAATCATTCAGTTATTAGGCAGAATTTGTGCCTTTTCCTGATACCACACAGAATCTTGATAATATTAAATTGAAAGTCTGAAAATCTTACTTTGACATTAACCTATATGGCCAATAATAGTGCCCCTGGTTTTGGATTAACAGTCAAATCACAGAACACAATATATACAGGCCAGGTTCAACTTCTCTGTGCTGACCTAGTTTGTAGACACTTCATTCTTATTTTTTTTTAAAGATTTATTTACATATACAATAACTGGAGTGCAGAGGTGTGCGTGTGGTGGTGGTTGGGGGGAGGGTTGTGAGAGGATTCACCAGAGAGATACTAGGGAGCAGAATAGGCAGATCTACTGAAATACACTGCCGTGGAGCAGCCAGTGAGACAGGAGAGATCAGCGCACCATGTGGGTTAGCTTGCGGATAGCTTCATAGTGCTGCGACTTAACCCTGCGCTCCACCAGGGAGGCCCCTTCGTTCTTTTTTTGCAACCTGTGTGGTCCTGGGGCCTTGAAACTGTGCCTATATAGTTACAAGACCATCTGATATGAATAATGAAGTTGTACATTCTGTTTCCTGTTTTGGATCCTTTCTCAAAACTACAACTCAGTGCTAAGTTAAAACCTTTTGTCCTTTGAGTTTGACTGATAATGTAAAGGAATCCACTTTGGTGGCAATGCAAAAATATAATACATATTTATTGTAGAAAATAAGAAAATTCAGAAAGCAAAAATATATAATAACACTTATATCACTCAAAAAATAATCACTATCAATTTATTGGTGGTATAATTCTAACATTCCTATAAAAATATAGTATATTGGGCCTTCCTGGTGCAGTGGGTTGAGCAACACACTGTGAGGCAGACCGTAGTCACTGCAGCACGAGTTCGATCCCTGCTGCCGGCCAAGGAGGTGATCCACATGGAGTGGCAGACCTCTCCTGCCTTGCCCGCTGCTGCCCTCAGCAGTGTATTTCTGTTGATCTGCCTGTTCTGTTCCCCACTCTGTCTCTGGTGAATCCTCTCACCCCCCCCACCCCCCGATACCTCTGGCCTGTACTCCAGTTCTTGTATGCATAAGTAAATAAATCTTTTTTAAAAATGTAGTATATTTTTTACAAGTCTGAGATAAAAAATTGCATAACATTTAAGACTTAGCTATTTCCCTTTGAAAATATATCATGAGACTTTACCATGTTTCCATAATTGGTGGTTTAATGATATATATTCTTAGGAAAAATGTATATATGACTTAAAGTTATAGAAAGTGACATTGGTACTCTTGTAGTAATTTTAAGTAGACAGATAATATGTGGTAAGTCTCAAGCAATCAGATTCTATATTTGGATATATAAACAGTAACACAAAAAAAGTTAAAGCCAGTTTCATCTTGAATGGCACAGTTGTTCTAGTATTCTGCCTTTTTGATAGAAGAAGAGTGAATTAATAAAGTTAATAGTAAAGTTTAAGTATAGAAACTTTGATGGCCCATTCATAAATAGTTTGAGAAGAAATTGCTGGGAAAATCATAATAGAGTAGCATTGACATGTAGGTTGTTTCTAAGTGGATGTTTAAAGAATATTGTTTTTCTGAGTTCTCATGAATTTGGTCTCTTTCTACAATGGTAGTGCCTATGAAATTATCAAGCGGAAGGGGTATACCTCTTGGGCTATTGGACTATCTGTGACAGATCTGGCAGAATCAATACTGAAAAATCTTAGGAGAGTGCATCCAGTTTCCACTATGATTAAGGTAAACTTAAGTTGAAGCTTCATTTATCATTCTTTCCTTTAATACTTATCAAGTCTTTATTATGTGTCAGGCATTTTACATTTTGAGGATACAATGGTGAATAATTAGAGGCTCTGATGTCATAGTTTTTAATGAAACAATAAAACAATTACAAGTTATGTAATAACAAATTGTGACAAGTGCTATGATGAAAAACTACAAAATGCTAAGAAAAGTTAATGCTCTTGGATAGGAGGCATTGGTGGTGGTTAGAAAAAACTTACTATGGCAGAAAAAAATGTGACCTAATTGTAATAATGAGTGGGATTTAATTTGGAGAGCCCCAGAAATGATGAAAGGGAAGTTTGGCTAAGAAACACCTGTGTGTGTTGCGCTATCATGGGAAGCACTTTTTAGAGTCAGAGGGTCTTTTCCTTCTCTCAATGTTAGTTTCTGATAACTTTCTATCAGGTTTGAGGAAAACATGACCTTCTAGTCTCCTACCCTAACCTCAGACTCAAGTGGTGGGAGGTGGTAGGGAGGTGTGATGGTCTGCTGGGCTGCCTTATCTTCCAGGGGGTAATGCAGAGGTGGGTGGAAGCTCATTTGTAGATATGCTTACATTGTGTGCCAAGACAGTTATAGGTCCTGCTTACTGATTATATGGCCTTGTCTCCAGCTGCAGGGTTGGAGGGAGCATATTGGGGTTGTGAAGGTTTCATATGCCCAGAATAGGGCAGTGGCCATGGCTGCATCTACTCCATGGCACTGTCCATCATGGGAAGTCCTGGAGAGAAGTCAGGTGGGGACAATAGAGGGTAAGGGATATGTTCCATTGTCTGCTGGTGGGAGATAGACACAGACCCTGCTGAGTACCCATAGGCTCCATTGTAGTCTTCACCTCTGGATGATGCTTTCTATGCCATTCTTTGCCCAGCCTCAATGGTACCTTCTGCTCTAAAAATCAGCTTATAGGAAACAACCTCTCAGTTACATCCTGCTTCAGATTTCACTGTTCTCTTGATGTGAAGTTTACAGTAAACACAGGCTGCTTGATTTCACAACCTTCCTTAGATAAAATAGTATCCTGAGTAGTATCATGTTGGACAGAAAGATGACCCTGTAAGTGATAAAGTAGACAGTGCCATTGTTCCTTTTGAAGGCCTTCGATGTTCATGTCATTGAGCATAAGTTCCATGTGTTCATAGGACAGTAGGATGGGATGCTCTTGGTATTCTCCATGATCATGCTACAGCTCTCCGAGTGATTATTATTGAGCACCACAGTCTCTTACACAGTCTCTTATATGTTCTGAAGCTCTTGCACAGCTGTTTTCTCATGTCAGATTATTTTACTTTTTTAAAAAGATTTATTTATGCACACAAGCACTGGGGTACAGGCCAGAGGTGCAGGGGATGAGAGAATACACCAGACAGAGTGGGGAGCAGAACAGGCCGATCAACCGAAACACACTGCTGAGGGAAGCAGCGGGAGAAGCAGGAGAGGTTTGCCTGCGCCATGTGGGTCCCCTCCCTGGCAGGCGGCGGGGATCGAACTCATGCTGCAGTGACTTTGGTTTGCTTCATAGTGCGTGGCTTAACCCACTGCGCCACCAGGGAGGGCCTCATGTCAGATTAATTGAACAATAATTTTGTCTTTCAGGGCTTATATGGAATAAAAGAAGAAATATTTCTCAGTGTCCCTTGTATCTTGGGGCGAAATGGTGTCTCGGATATTGTGAAAATTAAGTTGAATTCTGAGGAGGAGGACCTTTTTAAGAAGAGTGCAACCACTATTTGGAATGTCCAAAAAGACCTGATATTTTAAAGCTTTTTAATGTTCCACTGTTTTAAAACAAAATAGCAGAATGTGTATTTTACATGTTGAAAGTATTTGCATCTAATCTGTCAAAAATAAAAGACAAACACTTGAACCTAGGACATAACTCCAGTCTCTGAAAGCTAGGAAAATGAAATGGCAGAGAGAATTTTTGTGCCTTTTATAGCTCTATTCTAATGATACCTGATCTGTACCTATCAAGTTAAACTTTTGAGGTGTATCAGATATGTAAGAGTTGCCTTCAGGTTTGTTAGAATATGTCTAATATTTCATTATAATACAGGCCTTATGATTATTCTCTCCAAATAAGTATTTTTTAGGATATTGAATTTTCATCTTGTGCTTTCTTCCATTAGGGCACCAATTCATTTTCTATTGCTTCATTAACTTGATGTGTGTAGGTATGTATAATCTTGACTAAGTACTTATTTTTTTTAAAAGATTTATTTATTTATACATATAAGAGCTAGGGTACAGGCCAGAGTCCAGGGCGGTGAGAGGATTCACCAGAGACAGAGCAGGGAGCAGAACAGGCAGGCTGACTGAAACACACTGCTGAGGGGAGCTGTGGGCAAGACAGGAGAGGTCTGCTGTGCCATGTGGGTCCCCTCCCTGGCCGGTGACAGGGATTGAACTCATGCTGCAGTGGCTGTGGCTTGCTTCACAGTGCGTTTCTTAACCCACTGCGCCACCAGGGAGGCCTTATTTTAAAGATCATGTATATCAGAAAGAAAATAGAAATATAGCTTTATGGTATAAAAATAATCTTCACCCCTGCAAGAATTATACCAGTTCATGTAAACTATTATAGTAGATTTGGTGTCTTTTGAAATACAGAGATGCTTCAACCATCCCCTAGGTCATTTATTCTGCAAACTCCTATGCTTTGCTGTGTCATGGTTATGAGATGAATATGATGTGATTTCTGCCCTCAGTATCTCCCAGTGAGTATTTAAGTTTTCTCAGTCAGTTGATTAATGATAACTGTCAACTGGCACCTCCTCCTTGGCGACCAGGGTTCCATGTAAATATCTCACATACATATATAACACATAAATAATATTTCCTTGACTCCACAAAAATTTGAGGCAGTTGCAGAAAATATATAATGAAGCATAACTAAGAAATTAGAACTAAGGTGATTTATAACTTTACATCAGGACAACCTCAGTAGGAGAAATTAGAGGCAGGTATGCAGACCGTAAGCCTTTACATGACTCTGGTGGATGTGTAGTACTATTTGGTCAGTCTGGGTTCTCCTTGTGGTCCTCTTGCTGTCTCTTAATAGCTTGTTTTTCAGTCATTACTATTTAAGAGGATTAGTTTCCTGTTTTTCAACTCTTTCCTTGAATATGCAAAATACAGTTTATGAATGAAGTTTACTTAGAATGAGGAGAAAGGTTGAGTTTTCTGTGGATTTTGCCTTTTTTTTTTAAATCTCCTCTTTGTACACCAAATTAAAACTTCATTTTAGGGACCTCTTACAGAGACTCAAAGACTGCAAAATATAGTCTTTACAGGATGTTACAGGATTTAAAATCTTGTATTCTCAGCAAGTGCAACATCGTCCCCAAGGAGTGCAAATTCTTTCTTCGTGGATGAAAAAAATCTTAGATAGTACAAAGGTTTGGCTCTCTAAAGCTCAAACCTACCAGAGACACAATCTTATTCCTTAATGATTAATTTCACATTGAGGCACAGGGGAGGAGAGAGCTGAATGATTAGGGGGGAAATGCCTAAAAAGACTGTTGAGGGAGAAAGAATGAAAAATTTAACAGTTAAATCAGATGAGCGCATAGAGAAAAAAGAGTATTAGTTTCCTAATAAAGCACCCCAAATTAACACAAATCCCCGCCAAACAGGGTTGGCTCTAAGTGGGGCTGCTGAGTCCTGAAGGCTTGCCCCAAGTCTAAGGTAACTTCTGGTGGAGAGCCCCAAGAATGAGGCTCTAAATCAGATCCCAAAAAGTTGGGCCAAAGGAGATGCACATCAAGATAGTGGCTGCTACTGTCAGACTCTCCAGGTGTCTTATGTGTCTCGAGTGTCTTTGCTTTTGTCTCCTCCATGTCTCCTTTCTTGTCTTCTTCCCAGCAGAACCAAATTTCAAATCCAGTTGCAAGAGCTTTGGCCTCACACATACTCAGTTAAATACCAAGTATGGCTGCTTGACCTCTTGTAAGCTTCGTTTGTCCTTATGTAGCACTTGGCAGAAAATCTGGCTTAGGCACCCTGGGACTTGTGGCCTATGTGGCTGCATATAAGTTGGGTGGGGAACATGGCACCTCCCATTAACGGGGGAGATATTAGATGTAATTGAAAGGACCAGAAATAGAAACCACAGTTTACTATGGGGCAAGGGGGGAATTTTGGATTCTACATATTTTTTTTTAATTTATTTATGCATACAAGCACTGGGGTACAGGCCAGAGTGTGGGGGGGGGGGG
>JAGFMF010011390.1:7001608-7046817 GCA_019455555.1 Galemys pyrenaicus
GTTGTTGCTACTTTTTTTGATATGCGCCATTCTCACTGGTGTGAGGTGGTATCTCATAGTGGTTTTGATTTGCATTTCTCTGATGACAAGAGAAGTTGAACATTTTTTGATATGCCTGTCGGCCATTTGCATTTCCTCTTTGGAGAATTGCCTTTTTAGCTCTTTTGCCCATTTTTGACTGGGTTGTTCCCTTTGTTTTTGTTTAATCTGGTTAATTCTTTGTGGATCTGTGTGATAAGTCCCTTGTCAGTAATGTTGTGTGTAGATTTTCTCCCAGTTGGTGGGTTGTCGCTTTGTTTTGGTTAGCATGTCCTTTGCTGTACAGAAGCTTTTAAGTTTGATGTAGTCCCAGCTGTATATCTTCTCCTTCACTATCTTTGCGCTAGGTGTTGTATCTCTAAAGATGTCACTGATGTGTATGTCATGTAGGGTTTGGCATACTTTTTCTTCAATATATTTTATGGTTTCAAGTCTTATGTCTAAGTCCTTAATCCATTTTGAGTTGACTTTTGTGCATGGTGAAAGGCAATATTCTAATTTCATTCTTTTGCATGTAGCAGTCCAGTTTGCCCAGCACCGCTTATTGAACAAGCTTGACATTGCATTTTTATCTATTTAAAAAAATTATTTTAATGATACCTATTTACAAGTACCGTTTTCTTTACTTGTGTTACTTTTGTTATTCAGTTCTAAGTATTTTGAAATTCTGATTTATTTCTACTTTAATTATATTTTTAGCTTTGAAACACTGAGAAATTGTTTTATTGTGGTTGGTTCTAACTTAAAATGAGATAAGAAATGTGGGCTAAGAGTTTTTCGAAATCTGTTTAAGGCTATACTTTGTACCCTAGTTTAATAGAATTTGTAAATGTCCTGCATATATTTGGAGAAAAGTAGACTTTATTTGACATAAAGATCTAGCCACAATTTTATTGGTTTTACCAAATTCCTTTTTTAATTAGTCAATTTTTGAGGTTAAAATTGCTGTAATTATGAATCTGCAGTTCCCAATTTTTCTTCATTTATTTTGAGGCTACCTTGTTAGTTGCATCTCAAGTTCATGATTATATAATTGCAGTCTTGCATGTATTATTATGTAGTATCTATCCCTATCTATGCTCTTCAGTTGGAAATTCTGTTTGCTACATTGACTCTAGTATAGCTAATAATGTTTAAAAACAGTTCATGTACCCAAAACATGCCCAAAATTTTCACTTGCTTACTGGGACTAAAACTTGTTTATATTTCTTAATAATGATAGTCTGTTTACATTTCCCCCACCCCGTTTGCTTATTTAACTAAGCTTTTGCTCTAGTTATTTTCTGAGAAAAAAAAATTTAAGAGACTTGATTAGGGAGCTATGTTTGTTAAAATTTATGAATTGAACTACTGTGCTTTTGCACAACAGTCTATGTAAAGAACAAAAGTTTTTTAATTAGAAAAATTTTATTGACGTAACAATGGTTAACTACAGGTTTCAGGTGTACAGCATTATAATTTCATATTTATACACACATTATGACCACCAAAAGTGTAGTTTCCATCATCCACCATACATTTAACACATTGCCCTATGTGCCCACCCTTCCCATTTTTAAAAATAACATTTCTATAGGGTGGATATTGCTGGAATTATGGTATAGCTGGAATTGGAGAGAGATCCCATGTTCTCCACTCCCCCAACAAACACATCAGATTTACCAGTTTTAATTTAGATACATAAAAAAAATGTATTTTAGATGTGAACTTTTTCTGACCTGAAGTTTTCCTTCTCAGTGGATATCTTAACCTACGTAGCCTGGAAGCTGAGTGCATTTCCCAAAAACCGTGTTTTGGGGAATGGCTGTAATCTGGACACTGCCCGTTTCCGTTTCTTTATTGGGCAGAGGCTTGGTATTCACCCTGAAAGCTGTCATGGGCTGGTCCTTGGAGAGCATGGAGACTCCAGTGGTAAGTCTAAAAGCACCATCAGCTGCACATGCGCTCTCAAATATATTTAGACTTTAGTGATCATACAGCTGTTTAATCAAAGTAAAGTATAATTTCTCCTGCGTGGGAGAAGTGACTTCTGTTCTTCTTTAATCCCTGTTAGTAGTGTTATAGTTTTAAAAACGTTTTTGTAAGAAAATAATCTACCAGAAACACAACTTTGAAATAGTGAGAATGTTACTATAATCTTACATATGATGGTTAAAATTGTAAGGCTTTCATAACACAGTCCTAAGGAGTATAATGCAGTTTATATTTTACTTGGGCCACTCTAGTGTGTAATTCAAGTAACATGAATTCTTTAACAAGAAAATTAATTTACATGGTGATAGCTTCTTTATTTACCCTTAGTTTCTTCTGGTTAAGAACCCTTGAAACCCACGTAATACATAAACCCCATTTATGAAAAAGAACTTGAAGTGATGAAGTTTAAAACTGTCACAGTCTTACTTGGAAATCTCTGCCTAGATGATAGAATTGTCTGCCTCACCCATGGAGATTTTGATTTTACAAATTTGGGGTAAAAGGGTTATTGACATCTGAATTTCTTGTTGCTATTCCTAGTTGAAAAGTACTTAGTGCAATTTTAACAGTTGTGCCAATAAGGTTTAAAAAAATCCTGCTAAATAGTACCATGTCATGAATGCACTTTTGTTACCTTTTTCTAAGTTCCTGTGTGGAGTGGAGTGAACATTGCTGGGGTCCCACTCAAAGATCTGCGCCCAGATATAGGAACTGATGAAGATCCTGAGCAGTGGGGAGATGTTCACAAACAAGTAGTTTCCAGGTAACAGTTTTGCATCTTCGCTATCTTGGAAGTTGGTTGTGAGCCTGATTCTGCTAGAGGGTAGTAAGATTAGGCCCCTCAAGTATATGCTGACTGTTCTCTTACCCATACTTCCCCTGCATTAGCACTTCCAATTTTATCTTGTGGATCATCAAATACACCAGACTGTAAATTCTTAGAAACCCAGGGACAGAGCCTGTCATGCTCATGGCTGAGCCTAAGACAGTGTCTACCACACGGTAGGCACCTGTTTACTGACACTATGTTTTTTTTTAACTGTTTTTATAGTCCTTGCTGCTAGTGGTAAAGTTGATTGCATATTAATTTCTAGGTCTCATACCCTGTAACTGTTTAACTTAAATAACCAACCCTTAAGAAATTTCTAGAGAAATTATTGATGAAAACGTATCATTTTGTGGCATTGTCAGGCTGCCACAAGATGGACATTTGGTAAGTATTTCTTAATTTACTTACAGTTCATGATTTTTCTTAATTCCCCAGTGGGTATGAGATACTTAAAAACAAAGGATATACTTCTTGGGGTGTTGCCTCATCTGTAGCTGACTTAACAGAAAGTATTTTGAAGAATCTTAGGAGAGTGCATCCAGTTTCTACTATAAGTAAGGTAGGATATTCAAGTTCGAAAAATTAACATTAACATAAATGGGTAAAAGAGCATCTCATGAGAGACAATTTTTAAGATGAGACTGATCATCTGGAAGAGTATCTTTGTAAAATCTGTTCTTTGCTGCTGCTGAAGACAAACAAAGGGGAGGGAAAACCTATGTATCCTTGTCCTGGCCTAGAATAGTATTTATTATACAACTAGATAATGGAAGTATTCTTTCCTCATTTAATTGAGTGGGTTAACTCATCACACCTACTGACATAGGGAACCAATGTCAGCAGGTTTTGCTACTTTATCATTTATTCTCAGATGGTTCCAGCTATGCCTAGTGAAGAGACTTAGAGAAGAAGCACTAATATAAAAGTATTAGCAGTTATTCTTGTGGAGAGGCTAAAGTTGGGACCTGGCTAAGTTCTGTTAGTCTGTGTGGTAGAGGTTAAAACAAAATGGAACAAAGTATTAGGAATGTTGAAGTGATTCTCTGTTAAGAATTCTGGGGGCAAGGAGACAGGAAAAAGAGTTGTCCCAGCAAACATGCTGGGGTTAGGGCCTACGTGTAAAGATGGCTGATGAATTTGAACAATAAATGTCTTTTAAATTGTTCTGTCTTGGTAGTCTCTCTGCTCTAGCTGATACAACTATGTTAAATAGTTATTTACTCAGCCTTTACTCTTCCTATTGCAAATCTATGTTTGAAGAAAGCAAAAGGAATAATTTAAAGTCTTTACTTTCAGGGTCTCTATGGAATAAATGAAGAAGTATTCCTTAGTGTTCCTTGCATCCTGGGAGAGAATGGCATTATGGATGTCATAAAGGTAAAGCTGACCCCTGAAGAGGAGGCCCTTCTGAAAAAGAGTGCAGAAATTCTCTGGAAAATTCAGAAGGAGGTCAAGTTTTAAAGTTGCTTTAAGCTACCATTCTAAAGTTATTGAAGAAGTCCTAAAAGTTTGCAAAGGGAAAGGGAACAGTTCTTAGCTTGCTCTTTGATTTAGCATCCAGATGTTGGATAGTAACTTAGTACAACCCCTAACTGACTCTTTAGAAGTGTTTTGGTACCTTGCCTTGTACTGCCATCTGGTCCAAAACACATATGATGTGTGTAAACTGTGTTACAGAAATTGATTCTTTTCATCAAGTATATTCTTTCTTATCTAGCTGGCTGACACCTATGTTCATGTATATGCTATAAAAAATATATAACTTCCTCTACAATGTAAAAATAAGTATGTACACATATCAGTTTAAGATGGATATTATGCTTTGTTTACTAAACCAAAAGTTTAAGACTTCTGTCTAAAGACGTTGAATAAAGAAGAGAAAAATTATGCAACAAATTTTATTTAGCATAGTCAGTCCCAACATTCAGCACAAAAAGTTTACAGAGGATAGAAAGTGCATTAATAAAAGCCAGTCTTTACCAAAAGAAAACAGAAAATATATTATTGATTCAAAATATTTTACACTTGAATGATAAACTGCAATAACTTATTCTGGGCACCTACTGATAAGAGAAAGGAAGAGAAAAGAATGCGTTAGGAAGAGCTCAATCTCCAGTTGATGTCAGAGAAGTCAGTAGAGGTCACTGAGCCCAGCAGTCTTTCTTGCTTTTTGCATTAGTGCCCTCAGCTGGAACTGTTTACGCGACAGAAGACGTACATGCTGGGAGGAGGGGGGGGAAATTTAAGAGTTCAGAATTAGAATGACTAATCCAGACCCAGGCATGAAAAGAATCCTAGATGTATGATTTATGGGAACCCTTCTTTGAAACCAATACCTGATTACATGTGGCTTGTAAAAAATAAAAAAAAACCAAAACACTATAGATAGATGCTGGTGGAAAGTGGTCTTCTAAGACCAAAGGCTTACTACTTCACAGGGAAAAGTACCACATGGCTCATGAGTTTGAGCTTACATTTTGAGACAATCAAGATGCCAAGAAAACTAGCATGATCCAAATAAAAGTTACCCACAAAACCGATAACGGCTTCAAGAAGGGTAAAGTAGGGATGGATAGCACCAGGTCAGCCCTCAGTTTGGTATCTCTTTCCTAAGCTATGCCACCCAAGCACAGAACCCATATAGAGACTGTACAGAAAGGGAGTTCTCTCTGGCTCGCCATCTTAAACTCAGCCATCCATGTGCGCTCACATCACCTGGCCACTCACAGACAAGATCAGCAAGCAACCTGGCCAGCTTTGCATGTCCACTGAAAACCTGCAGTAGCTGGACTGAAGATCCAAAGAGCAGCTGCCGCTATTTCTAAAATTCCGCACTTCAACAGCAGCCAAACCTGACTTACTAGATTTTCACGTCTGTCCAACAGCATTAAGCCTGACATTCAGAGAGGCTTTAGTATCAGCAGGCCAACCCAATACTTTTAGGGTTGTTTGATATGGGAAACAGGTCTAAAATTATGCAGCTCTAAAAAGGTCATCATAAAACAAGATGATGCAGCCAGTGATCTCATTTTGATTTTACCTCCAGACCCACCCAAGCACAATAATGAGAATCACATTCAGCTTGATGCTGTCTGAGTTGAAGCCTCTAGCCCACTTTCCTCCTACTCAGAATGATCCTCAGCCCTCTATTGGTGAGAAGACCATGCTCTTCTGGAAGGACAATGGATGTTAACCCACCTTCAGGGGAGGAAACCCTCTAGGTTTGTGATTTTCAAGGCCAGTGCCTATAAAACACGATGTCCCAAACCTTGAAAAACTAAGTGGGTAAAGACATACCTTGAGGAAGACATCCAAGTCTATTACTCCCCGCCTCAAGGCTTCTCCCAGATAAAAGATAGTGTCTTCAATAGCATTTTCTTCTGCATACAAATTTAGGATCTGTTTGTATAATGGAGCTGTGGGAATGATGACTTCATCAATGTCATTGTTTTCAGACTGATTTTCCATTTTCTCCAGAGCAGAACTTAGTTCTTCGTCCTTCTTTCTCAAAAGTTCTATGTTTTTATCAACCTCAGCCTGAAAATAGAACAGTTCAAACACGATGATTCTGAAGTAAAGGTACATAATTATCTGCTTTTCAGACACCTACAACTCAACTTCAAATAACTAAACGTGCTAATGAGAAAGATGTTTTAAACAACTCAGGGGTTGCCTTAAATACATCAGTCAAAGACAGAAGAAAAGATGTGCCCTAACATGTGGCGTGAACAGAGCATGACGGGGAGAACACCCTGGCCTGAGCACTTCAGCGAGAGTGATAACTGCCATCCATCAATGCCAAGTGCTACTGCAAACTAAGCCATCAGACAAGATGCTTTCCAGCAGGAAGTTCCTTACATGCAAGAGAGGTCTTTCTTCCAAACAAATGGTGTCTACCACAGTTTACAGGACTGAATGCAAAGAACCCCCACATACTTGAACTTTAAACAGTGCACATGGTGGCTGCAGACTCTGAATTATACTGATGTTCACTTTCCTGAACTTTTGAAAATAGTTGGCTACTAGAACTATTTAAAAAAATATACACTAGAGGGCCTCCCTGGTGGCGCAGTGGGTTAAGAAACGCACTATGAAACAAACCGCAGTCACTGCAGCATGAGTTCGATCCCTGCTGCCGGCCAGGGCGGGGACCCACATGGTGCGCAGACCTCTCCTGCTGTGCCTGCTGCTCCCCTCAGCAGTGTACTTCCGTTGATCTGCCTGTTCTGCTCCTGGCTCTCTGTGGTGAATCCTCTCACCCCCCCACACCTCTGGCCTGTACCCCAGTGCTTGTATGCATAAATAAATATTTAAAAAAATATATATACACTAGAACTACTAAAAAAAAAAAAAAAGTAATTTAGAATTTGGGTGTAGGTCAGAGGTGCCGGGGATGAGAGGATTCACCAGATCAGAGTTGGGAGCAGTGGGTGAGACAGAGCAGTGGGTGAGACAGGACAGGTCTGCTGTGCCATATGTGGGTTACCTCCCTAGCCGGGGATTGAACTCAGGCCATAGAGGTGATAGTGCTTAGACTTAACCCATATACAAATCACGTCCCACAAAGCCTTCAAACATTCAGTAACTTTTTACTCTTTCATCACAAATGCACAAATTTATTGGGTTGAATTCTCCCTCATAGGAATGAAAGTGGAATGTGATACTAGCACTCAAATTATGCTAATATCGCCAACTTCATCATTAAGCAAAAGTCACAGGACTGATTTTTACTAATCTTCAGGGCACAGCAGTTTTAAGAAAGTTTAACAATGAAAGACTACATGCTCTTAAGTCACTCAAATATCTTTGGATTAACTTCAGAAAGGTCACTGAAGATACTTTATTTGCATTTACTTTATGCTGAAATTATTTCTAAGGTGCTATGTTGTTTCTTTGGATCTTTTTCTTCTGTGCACCTCCTATTCTGGGTTAGTAAAAGTCTGCTCTTTTTCAGCAAGGATCCTCAGTGTGGCAGGGAGAACTCATCTGTGGGCTAATGTGACCATGAGCTCTGTGAGTTGTGATGCATCTTGGGAACTTTGTTCATTTGGTATGCTCAACTGGAAATCTACATCTAAACCCTAAGTTCAGCATTGCTCTCTACATTTTAAAGCATGTGCAGCAGTAAAAATTCAGCTCTCTTTTTAGACCTGTGACCCTGAATTCAGCCTGTTTGGCCTGGGCACACCTACCAGCTCCACCCTTGTAATGACAGAAAAGCACACACTGCTTCTGTAGAGTGACATCCTTCAGACACTTGGTAGCTTTTCTTTGATGGCCGGGGCATTCTTAAAATGCCCTGGTTGTTATTAAAATGAACACGAAGACCTGAGTCTCCCAATCTGCATGACTTTATAGGGTTTTAAGGGCCAAGTGAGTAGGGAACTATTTTTAGAGATCATCTAAGGTACTTACGGGAAGAGCTAAAGATACTCTAAATACTGACCATTAAGTCTGTATCCAAAGTGTGTTTATCATGACTTAGCACTCTGCAAAATTCTTAAGTCTTAAGGCAATATCAAGCATTCAACCAGTCCTCCTCCGGGTCAAAACATTATTTCAGGATGACGGTGCCCTAAATACATCTATCTTCCAGTCAAACACCTATTAGAATCACAGGCGCCACCTTTAGCTATCTCTGTATTCAAATGCTCAAAGTCATGTACAATTTCCCAAACTCTTACCATACCTGTAATGTCCAGGGTAAGCATGGCACATATAGAGCACTACAATGGCTACAATCACAACTATTCAGTGAATCACTTACAACTTCTTGATCTAAACGGGTAACCATCTCTTCCAATTTCTGGTGACCCTTTTTCAGGTCTTCCTCTGTTCGTTTCAAGGCATTGAGCTCTGCCTGGGCGCGATCCATTTCCTCCTTCATCCGCCATCTCAGTTTGTCACTGACTGCTGAGATAAGAGACGCTCGGATGGTGTCCTCACTGATTGTGCCATCCCTACTAGGACCTGCAGGAGAAAAAGACATTTATTTCCTAAGTTCTTCCTATTCCTTAACTAAGAACCTTCAGAACACAGGGCAATATGAACTGATACTTTCAAAGTGAGAGGAAAGAGAAACTGTACATCAAATGTTATCACCTCATCAAAAATAACATTAAAATTTGAGTTAGGTCACAAATACTCTCCCTGCAAGAGGGTACTATCAATCCGTCTCACTTTCTCTATCCAAAACTCCAAACAACGAGCTCTTTTCTCTATGAGGCAAAGGCCACATAGAGACGGATCATAATCATTCTAAATTTCCAACAAATGGGACAACACATATAATGGGAGCCAACATTTGATTCAGGTCAAATCCACTTTCAGGCTTCACTGCTAAACTAAAGAAGCAGGAGCCCACTGTAAAGGCCAGGAAGAGGACTGACAGCCTATGAGTAGGCAGTTTCCTAAACTAAATTACAGGTTACTAAGGCTTCCCTTCTGCAAGACTTACACTCCTTTACATCTTACCAAAAGAACAGGAGAGAGTGAATGAACAACAGAAAATGATATTCAGAAAACTTAACTGGTGAACTTCTGTTTTCACTCAGATTTTTTACTATTTTCTTCCAAGTTTCTTCCTTATCAGTGTCTTAAGTAATTTCCTAGTACATTTCAAATCAAATTTATTCTGTAGGTATCTTCCTTCCTTTAACATAAATATAGATACTCAAGGACTCTCAATGTTCTTTAGTTAGGTATTTTGATTTTCAGTTACGCGTGATAATGAAGTATCATGGGGAATTCGTTAGCTAAGAACTTTCATCACATTGACACTGAATTTCTCATCAGGAAAAAAGAAAAACACCGTACCTATTTATAAAACTGTACCTAAACTCTTATATGTATATTTCCATCCAATAAAAGTCCCTCCCCAGTACCAAAGTATACTGTTTATAACTGGACATCATGCTATCCACACATGGCCTTCATCTTCAGAATCCCATTTGATGACAGCTCTGAACATTCCATAAGCTGGTAACTCTACTTTTAGTTTGTGATTTGTCTTCTCACAGAAGCTGGTTCATACAGCTTACCCTGAAGGCTTTTATGGGCTTCTTTTTTTTTTTTTTTAAGATTTATTTATTCATGCATACAAGCACTGGGGTACAGGCCAGAGGTGTGGGGGGTGAGAGGATTCACCACAGAGAGCGGGGAGCAGAACAGGTAGATCAACGGAAGTACACTGCTGAGGGGAGCAGCAGGCACAGCAGGAGAGGTCTGCCACACCATGTGGGTCCCCTCCCTGGCCGGCGGCAGGGATCGAACTCATGCTGCAGTGACTGCGGTTTGCTTCATAGTGCGTTGCTTAACCCACTGCGCCACCAGGGAGGCCCTTTTATGGGCTTCTTAAAATGGCATTGATTGGGCCGCCCTGGTGGCACAGAGGTTAAAGTCTCAGCGCTATCAAGCAATCACCAGCCACTAGATTAATCCCCAACCAGGGCGGTGACCCACAGGGTGCAGCAGACCTCACCTGTCTAGCCCACTGCTCCCCTCAGCAGTACATTTCAGCAGATCTGCCTGTTCTGTTCCCCACTCTGTGTCTGATGAATCCCCTCACCCCCCATACCTCTGGCCTGTGCCCCAGTTCTTGTATGCATAAATAAAAATCTTTTTTTTTAATTTAAAGATTTATTTATTTATGCATACAAGAGCTGGGGTACAGGCCTGTCAAAGGAGGTGAGAGGATTCACCAGAGACACAGTGGAGAGCAGAACAGGCAGACTGACTGAAACACTGCTAGTGGGAGCAGCGGGTGAGGCAGGAGAGGTCTGCCACACCATGTGGGTACCCTCCCTGGTCGGCGGCAGGGATTGAACTCATGCTGCAGTGGCTGCGGTTTGTTTCATAGTGTGTTGCTTAACCCACTACACCACCAGGGAGGTCCATAAATAAAAACCTTAAGGGATAAAAAAAGGCACTGGGAGACCTTGGTAGTTTCAGTTTCCACAGGTTTCAAAAGGAACAGTCCAAGCCTAAAGTTCTGCTTTTTCTCTCTCATTTTCCACCACTGAAAGGTATTTTTTAACTTGGATTTTCTTCTTGTGAAAGAAATGAGTACAGTGTCTCTCTTGGCCAAGTTTTCCTGGGCAACAGCTTTTATCAAATCTACCCTGAAGACTGAGGCTTGTACAGAGTGGAAGAGTACAACATCAACGCCCAATGTTCACTTCTTTTTCCTGCAAGGGTTTCCCTGTTTCTTGCTAGAAACATAGTACTTATGAAAGACCAACTAGCATCCATCCTCAGGGTTCAAAAAGAAAATCAGAATTTTTGGGTGATTATTAACATACAAATTCATAGAGTACACTGTCTCCAGAATTTACTTATGATTTTACAAAATAATTGCAGCTTATTTCATACTTTGAGATAGCCTGGATAGTTGGAATTTGTAGAGTTATAAGCTAGGGAAATTTCCCTTATGAAAACTGAGGTCTCGTTTTTCTTATCCAACAAAGCTTCATTTTTTACTTTAGTTTTCTGACTCTGTGCTTGTGCCTTTAACACCTTCACAATGCCTTTCTGCTCCTCAATAAGAAAAGCACACCTGATCCTGTCTCAGATATGTCTAGCACACACAAGCCATCACAGGCCCTGCTGACATGTTTTTCGGTTTAGACCGCCTCATAAGAACTCACAGCACAACTCCTCGCAGTTGATCTGGGCACATACTACATGCAGATTTGGAGCTTTCCCAACCTTCTTGGTATAAAAGTAAGTATTTCTATTACCAGGAATTCAAGACAGCCTACTTTTGTTAGAAACTGCATTGTAAGGGGCCTTCCTGGTGGCGCAGGTTGAGCACCGCACTGTGAAGCATGCACAGCACAACAGCATGAGTTCAATCCCTGGCCAGGGAGGGGCCCCACTTGGTGCAGCAGACCTCTCCTGCCTCGCCTGCTGCTCCCCTTAGCAGTGTATTTCAGTAGATCTGCCTGTTCTGCTCCCCATTCTGTCTCTGGTGAATCCTCTTACCTCCCATGCCTCTGGCCTGCACTCCAGTCCTTGTATGCATAAATAAATAAATCTTAAAAAAAAAAAAAGCCAAAACTTATTTAAAAAAGAAACTGCATTGTAGGATGGCCAATGACGGTATGTCAATGCTAGACAATTCTGAATGCCTCTGACACCATTTCTGCGAGGCCTTGTTTTTATATCCCTGGGCTCTAATACCTAACTATTCTTAACCAATTTACCAGTGAATGTGTCACCTATCACTCCCCTCAGTGTTTCTCTGACCACCTTTTTATCCACATCCTCCTCTGGAGACACCAGGATAACAAGCAAGTTTCCTGCATTGGTGAATTTTCTTATTCAACAAAGCTTCATAGCTCCACATACTCTTTCTGGCACCTTCAATTTCTCTTTTCACCACTCCTGCTACCACGGAGCATCCTCCTCAGCCCCACTCTGTATCCACCCCTTACAGTGCTGTAGAGGCTGCTAGCCACGGTGGCCTCACATCTGTCAGACTACATACCAGGACTTCGAACTCTAAGGCCTCACTTGCTATAATCTAACTCCTCAAATTTTTTGACTTTCTTAAAGCCCTAAGCTTTTTTCATCAGCCCTCAAGGGCAAAAATCCCCAATATCTTTAAAGATGACTGAAACCAGGAGCTGGGACACCTCCTTCTCTTCTCCTGCTCTCCTTTGTAACAAGAATCTTACCCCTTTGATGATGAGCCCAATCCACACTCTTCAAAAGTTCTAGCCTCCCATTTTCAGCAAGAGAACGGTTTTCCTTCAAACTACTTTGAAGAACCAAATGCTTTTAAGCTTTCATCTATATCTCTCTTCCAATTTCTAAACACACGACACAGTTCTCTGCTTTTCTTGTCCTGGTTACGTTCTACTGTTGGCTAAGAATAATCCATTCATCTCTCTTCCTAGCCCCAATCCTTGGGTAATCTGCGAAACTATTTTCTCTAATTCTTACCTCCTCTGAGTTCAGGAGCGATCTCAGTCAACATCACTACAATCCATGCACACTCTCAACAGGTGCTAACACTCCTCTAAGGGGATGAAAACTGGTTCTCAGGAGGTGAAAAAAATCTTGTTACTTTTAGATAGGTATGTAGCACCTAAAGAGATACACAGTATAATCTGAGGTATTAACAGTTTGTGGGGGGTGGGAGAAAAGGGTGATAAAGAGAAAAAATGTAAACTCTTCTGTAATCCATGTGTGAATCTTATTTTTTCTACCAGATGTTTTGTTACTACCATAAACTTCTACTTTGTTGCCACATCTCAATCTCATTCCTAAAATTTGTTATCTAAGTTAGGATGAAATCCAATAGAGAAATCAGTTTTAGATAAAAGCAAAGATCTATGGTAACAGGGATACGGAAGATATGATAGTACAGGTGATTGTAGAAGGTATACAAGGGGGTGGGAGTCTGCAGATGTTCTCATCTTGCTTTAATTTTTGCATCTGAAGAACATTAAATATAGGCAGCTCTAAATGCAACACAAAGAAAGTAGTGGTGTCCACAATGTCTTACTTGATTCAGTCTTATTACCCAGTGGTGCTTTCTTTCCCTAAAGCTGTTCATCTATTTTTATATACATAAACAGGCTAAGAAAACCTAAGTATTTGTATAGTTCAACACACACTACAGAAAGGCCAACAATAAATATGTGACACCCAGGGAGTGGTTAAGAGTTAATGAGATTTATTTTTGTGCTCTGGTAGGATTCATTTTTATGATTATAAATCACATCAAGTTTTATATTACAGGGTAATGACCACTAAGTTTTCCTTCTGAGAATAAACACAGTATTCAAATATTTTACATGGACAAGAAAAAACACACTGATCCTGACAGCAGACTTTGGTTTTCCTTATGTGGGGAAAACAATTTCGAAGGGTACTTACCGACAGTGGTCACAGGAGGCTGGGAAGGATACTGGGAACTTGTTGTGGCAGGATACTGACCACCAGGTGGGTAAGGACAGCCTGGGAAACCACTGATGAACAAAAAACATTAAATCTTCAGATAACCCAACATTAATTATAGCATCTTTAAAAAGCCCATTCAACTCTGCTGAAATAGAAGACACCAAGAGATGGAAAGGTACTCCATACTCATGGACTGGAAGAATTAGCATTTTCAAAATGTTTGCTACCAAAGAAATATACATATTTAATGCATTCCCTATCAAAATCCCAATAATATTTTTCACAGAACTAGATTAAAAAATCGTGAACTACATTTGGAACTACAAAAGAACTTGAAAATCATAAACACTCCTGAGGAAAACTGAACAAAAATGGAGTTATCAAGGCACCTTGATTTACAAAGCAATACTAATTAAAACAACATGGTAATGGAATAAAAACACACACACACAGATCAGTGGAACAGAACTGAGAGCCCAGAAGTAAGACCACACATTATGGACATTTACAACAAAGGAGCCATGAGCATACAACAGAGTGACGAAAGCCTCTTCAAATTAGGATGCTGGGCAAACTGGGCACACACCAAAGAATGAAACTAGACCACATGAAAAACTATACACAAAAGTTAATTCAAAATAGATGAAACAGTAGGCTAGAAAGTCTGAAATCACAAAATACAGAGAAGAAAACAAACAGTATATTCCTTGACATTGGTCTTAGAGATGTGTGTGGGGACTTAAGTACATTGTAAGGGAAATAAGAGAAATAAATGGCACTATATCAAGCCAAAAAACTGCATAGTGAAAGAAATGCACATCAAAATGATGACATCCTACCGAACGAGGAGATACTTATATTTGAACTTTTAAATTTCTCTATATTCCACATACAAGTGACAACATATAGTACTTGTCTTTCTCGTTCAGACTAAGCATTTCACTAAGCATAATCCTCTCCAGTTCTACCCGTGTTGTCATAAATGGCAAGTTTTTCTTAATAGCTGAGTAATATTCCATTATATATCTCAAATCTTCCTGACCCACTTACCTGTCTTGGGGCACTTAAGGTTGTTTCCATAGCTTGGCTACTGTTAATATGTGCTGTGTTGAATATAGGAGTGCTTATTTCCCTATGAATTGGCATTTTTATATTCTTTGAGTAGATTCTGAGGAGTGGAACTGCTGGATCATATGGCAGATCCATTTATAGTATTTTGAGAAACCTCCATACTGTTTTCTATAAGGTCTAGACTAGTCTATATTCCCACTAACAGTATTAGAAGGTTCCTTTCCTCAACATCCTTGCCAATTCTTCTTCCTGGTGTTTTTAATATGTGCCATTCTCACAGGTGTAAGGTGGTTACCTCATTGTGGTTTGATTTGCATTTCCCTGACAGTAAGTGATGATGAACACCTTTTCATGCTGTTGTCTTCTATGCAGAATTGTCTATTTAGCTCTGCTCTCCTTATTTATTTTCCTTTTTCTTTTTGTAGGGCTGTAGAATTCTTCAGATAGAGTTTGGTTATCAGCCCCCTGTTGGAAGAATGTTGTGGCTATTTCCTCCCATTCAGTAGCCTGTCTTTTTGAGTTAAAGTTTATTTTGCTGGGTAGAAGCTTTTTAGTTTCTAAATGTAGTCCCTGTTGTTTATATTCTCTTTTGTTTCTTGCTGTTGGAGATGAATCCACAAAGATCTCTGAGATCTATATTATGGACTATTTTGCCCATGTTTCTTTTATGTATTTTACATCAGATCTTACACCTAAATCTTTTACTCAGTTTGAGTTGATTTTGGGGGACAGTTTGAGACAGGGATCTAGTTTCATTCATTTGTTCATGTGACTGTCCAGTGTTCCCAACATCACTTATTCAAGAGGCTTGGTTCCTTTGTCATAGATTATCTGTCCATATAAAGTGTGGGTTTATTTCCAAGCTCTCAGTTCTACTTTTTCCTTTGGTATCACACTATTTTGATTATCACAGTGCTGCATTATCATTTGGAGTCTGGAAGAGTGATACTGCCATTCTTTTTTTCTGTATGACTGCTTTGGCTAGTTGGAGTCTTCTGCAATTCCATGAGTTTCAGTAATGTTTGTTCTATTTCTCTGAAGAATGCCACTGAAAACTTTGATAAGGATTGTATTTAGTTTTATACTGCTTTTGGCCCTTTTGAGAATACCAATCCTACCAATCCTTCCAATCCACAAGAAAGGAATATCTTTACATTCTTTGTGTCTTCTATTTCTATGAACAATGTCTGACAGCTTTGTCTAGTTTCTTCACCCCCTTTTTGAAGTTTACTCCTAGGTATTTGTGATGCAATTGTAAGATTTTCTTGATAGTTTGTATGGGGGTGGGAAAGGCAACTTTGTGTATTGATTTTGTGACCTACTACTAGGCTGGACTGACTTACTGTTTCAATTAATTTTTCACCGAGTTTTGTGGGTTTTCTACATATACTATATCATCCGCAAGTAGTATTTTCTTTCCCTCTGTGGATTCTTTTATAGCCTTCTCTTGCCTGACTGCTCTAGCTAGGACTTCCAATTCGATACTATGTTGAACTGTAGTGATGAAAGCAGATATCCTTGTCCAGCATCAGATTTTACTGGAAAAACTTTGTTTCTCACGTTGAGAATGATATTAGCTGTGGTTCAGCATGTATGTCTGTATTGTGTTAAGGTATGCTCCCATCCATCTGCAGTTTTACAGGGGTTTTCATAAAAAATGGATGTTATATCTTATTACGTTTTCTCAGCATTTATTGATATTCTTATCTCTCCTTTATTGATGTGGTTAATTATATTTATTATTGGATGTTGAACCATTCTTGGATCCCTGAAAGAAATCCCATTTCATCATGGTATATGATTCTTTTAATGCATTGCTGAATTTGATTTGTTAAGATTCTGTTGAGGATTTCCACATCTATGTTCATTATGGAAATTGGTCTGTAATTTTCATTTTTTCTGTTATGTCTAGTTTTGGTATTAAGGTAACGTTGGCCCAATAAAAAGTATTTGCAAGTATTCCATCTTTCTCAAGTTTTTTGGAAGAGTATACGGATCGGTATTAGCGTGTTTTTGAAGGTTTGGTAGTACTAGTGAAGTCCATGTTTGATCAGTTTTCCTACATTTCTTTGAAATTATCATAACAGTTTTGAACTCTATCTTACAGGAAGATAAAATCTTAATGTTTTGTGGGTGGGTTCTGGAGATTTGTTTTTTCTGGTGTAGTATTCCCTTGGGGACTCAGGGTGCCATTTGTTTTTTTTCACTTCCCCATTGTTCGCTTTCTGAATATTAAGAGTGCAGAGCTTTCACTTTTCTGGTAGATGGTGCTGGACATCAGGGAGAACTAATCTGTAGCTTGGTCTTTCCTGAGTGGGCGAGGGTCTCTCTCTGGTGGAAGTGGTGAGCAACAGGCAAGACTTGTGCCTGTGTTAGTGCTGCTAGCCCTCCTCCCTGGGTTTCAGAACCTCGTCTCTACAGGCAGCAGGCTGCGCTTCTGGTACAGCCCTGGGGCATTCCAATGTGAGGCTTCAATGTATCCCCTGTTGCTGCATCTCCCAACCCCTCAGGAAGTGAGTGAAAGCTGTCATGTCTTTCTGGGCTCTATCTTTCTTGCTTGGGGGTCCTGTTCATTTGCCTCTCCAGAGCACTCTCATCCAAATCTTCCATGGTTAGATTACCCACCCTGGGCATAGCTGTGAAATGTGGCTTTTGCCCTGGCAGAAGTCTCTTTACTACTCATATTTTTGTTTCCCTGCATTTAGTTTCTTCAGCGTTAGTGTTGATCCTTGGTGATCACGAGGCATTCCAGTTTTCCCCAATGTCTTGGAGTCCTCTGAGTTGGGTGCCTATCTGGATTCTAGTCTGCTTTAGGAAGTAGGACACCACCTCTGATGCCATCTTCTGGGAAGTAAGCTTGATGTGTCACTGTTTTACCAGCTTTGGAGTTATAAGTATCTAGTCAAGCAAAGTTCTATATGACACTGGACTTACTTTTTTTTAACGCTTTCCTGAATTTATGCTTAATTTTAACAAAATATCCAGAAGTGATAAAGTAGAAAGTCTTAAATTATTACATATCTTAAAATGGCAATCCTGGTGAAACCAATGGGACTCATCTCTCAATGGAAGAGTCATAGAAACAAACTGTTTATACTGATCCATCCAGGCAGCACTTGAAGGAAAACACATGACAAAGGTTCATAATCACTTGCATTAGAGATGTCCGGTGGAAGATGGTTAAGGGTTCAAATTTCCAAGTCAGAAGGATGAGGGTTCAAAACCCCAATTAGGTGTTTAGCAGACATGTAACTTTTCTGAGATTGTTTCCCTATAGAAAATGTGAATAAAAGTACCTGCTTCACAGAATGTGGCCAGATTAAAATATTATTAAGCATTTAGTGCAGCAATTAAGATAAAGCATTCAGTAAATGGTTACTATCTTTACTATTATTTCTTAATACAGTTTGTCTAAAAATAGATTTAAGATGGCTTACCCACATGGTGCACCAGACCTCTCCTGTCTCACCTGCAGCCCCCCTCAGCAGTCTATTTCAATAGATCTGCCTGTTCTGTTCCCCACTCTGTCTCTGGTGAATCCAATCACGCCCTGTACCTCTGGTCTTGCACCCCAGTTCCTCTACACACACACATGCACACACACACAAAATCTTAAAAAAAAAAAACTGCACCCATTAATGATAATTTTCTATCTCCCCTTCTCAACCAGTCTTTGATAACCACTATTTTTTTTAATTTAATTATATTTGACATCATTTGTAGCCCCCAGGGAGTTCCCCCCACCATTTCACCTGTGCACCATCACCTCAGTCCCTTGTGCTCTTTCTGTCCTCATCCCGGTCTCTACCCACTCCCTACCCATCATGATCCCTTTGGGATAACCACTATTCTACTCTTACATTAATTTTTGATTGAGTTTCTCTTTCACATAATGAAAGAATATCCATTGTTGACTATGTGCAAGACTTCTTCATATGACTGAATTCATTATAAGAGATGATTAATTGTAAAAAAACATGGGACTGGATTATATAAGGGTTTACATACTGCACCACCTACTCATAGGCCTCAGCAGTCCTGCCATGGATCTGCCTCATTTTTTGCATCAAGAAGTTGCCATTAAAAAAAAAAAATTGTCATTCATTTCCAAATTGTTGATATGCTGCAGGTTTTATAGCTTTACTTTTGTCACCAGTGGCAAACCTTCTCATAGTATCACCATTGCTTAGTGATACTCCTCTATTAGTCAATCAATGGTGAGGGACCTCTATGAGTCTTCCATGACCCCTTTCTGTGCCATCACAGTCCTGGCAATGAACTTCAGATGTTTTGCCATGACCATGGATTTCAAATCTTCCCTCTGTAGGACACATGCCCTTGGGACCCAAGTGATGCCCAGCTGCCCCACTAATTTTTAACTGTGGTTCAATGATTAAAAAAACTCTTTAAATAGTTAAAAAAAAATTCTTCTTGCTCTATGACCCACCTGTGTCATTCATGTATTGATATATCAGAACTGGAAGGAATCTGTCTTAGAAATATTTTCTACCAATCTCTTATTCAACAGTGTTTTATAAATATAATTTACAATATCCCTGACAAAGTTACCTCTTTATTGAATATTGAAATTATTTCAGTGTGACTTCCACCTAGATGTGCATTATGGACAATCACTTGATATTTTAATACTTCTAACATTTCCCTGTTAGTCTTATATTTTAAAAATTATTTTAAATTTCTTCAACCATTTACAGGACATGATTTTGAGAGCTAATCATTTTCCTCTGAGTGTTCAATAGCTTAGCAGTGTTTCTTTACAATAGAAAAGTAAAACAGAATGATTACTAGCTGACAATAAATCTTATTAATCCTATCTTAGCTACAACTGCCTTCAAATAAATTAAAATTACTGAGTCAGCCTAGTAATCCTTCTTCAGTGCAGTGTCCCAGAGACTCTGCTATCAATATTTGTACTACCAGCTAATACTCTGTAACTTGTCCCCAACAGAAAATTTTGTATGCAATTTGCTGAAAATCCAGTGTAACCATGATACTCTTTTATCTAGCAATATAAATGCAAAACCAAAAAAGAAAAAAATTAAGCATCTTTGTGTTTAGTGGACACATGCTGAATGAAGGCTACTGGATTTTTATTTCTAGTTCTTTTTTAATAATCCAGCCTCATTCATCTTCATTGCTAGTCTGTTAACCTTTTCACCAGACACTACACAGTGTTCTCAAAAACAAGGACTCAAGGTCCAAAACCAATCAAGATCATTGTCATTCCACCATTCCGCTCTGTAAACAGAAGTGAACTGTTTATAAAGTTCCAATAAAATGAATTTTTATCTTTCATTAACTTGCAACCAAATTTACTGTAATACCCTAGTTAGCATTTATTATTTTTATTTTAGAATAGAATGTCAAATATACTTATTCAAAAGATAGTTTTTCATTACCTGGGGTTGGGAGGGTATCCGGATGGATATGAGATTCCACTTGGCATGGCTGGCATGTAGGAAGCTAAAAACAATTTTTAACATTAAAAAAAAAAACAAAACTATTCATAGCCCAAGACATACAGGTTACCAGATGAGACATGCATCACTGTCAAACAACAGCAAAATTTTATACAGTTAAAAAAGTCCAAATTTTACCACCAAAATAAGACAAAAACTCCATCCATATTAGTTCTTACCTTCAAACAGTATCTTCACAAAATATTCAAATCATTAAACAAAACTGACAACTCCTCTCATGATAATCCCAACAAGGAGCAACTGGCAAAAAGGTCAACCTGATGGGCTCCATAAGTTATCAAGGAGCTTATTACTGGAGACAGTGGTCAGCATAATTTGCAATACAGAGGAATGTACAAGTACAGCTTCTTAAAAAGTAGCCTCTTTGTTTTATCTAAGAAATCTTATGATATTTCTTTTAATACAATGTTGACCATTTAGCACAGCTGGTTTTGTTAGCATGAGACTTTAAAAGACTTCAAATTACTATAAGAAATTCCACAGAAAACTTATATTAATTAGACTGGTTAAAAATAAAACAAAAGCTTGGAAACATAGGGAAAAAGATCTAAATCTAGCAAGCTTAAGAATGCCTTTTATTTTCTTTAAAAAGAGTAATAATGACAGAACTAAGGTTAGTGGTACCAAAGACTAGAAGAATAGTTTTGGCCTCAGATGTAAATGACTTGTCTAAGAATCAATTTATCACCACTGAAATCTTTCACACTCAACACAACAATGAGTTTTTAAAATTAAATTTACAAGTATTTTAGTGTCATGAACTGAAAATTTAATGAAAAAAAAAAAAAAATCCCTAACCTCAAGTAGCTTAAGAGTCTAGTAGGGTAGGAAACAGGCAAAGAATACAGAATGATATGTGTTATGATGGGGGAAGTACAGAATGCTGCTATACATGGGGTCATAAAGGAAGCAGCTCATCCAGATCTAGAAGGGAGAAGTAAACAAAAGTGACTTAGTAAAGGAGCAGAATATGATGGCTTAAAGGCAAGAGAGGCAGAGTCTCAAGGAATGAACTTTTAGAACACAGACTGCAAGTGGATGGGAAAAGTATGCTGGATTCTGACCAAGGGCCTTAGATATTTTACCAGAATTGCTGAGCATACTTTTCCAAGTACCAGTAGTCAGTTTTCTTGATATAATGTACCTATAGATGTCATAAGTAAAAAAATTTTTAACTATAATGAAGCTAGGATGATGATGTTCAGCGCTATTTCAAAAAGGGAAAAAAACCTCTCAAAATGGTCCAATTGCTTGATTTCATAAAACATTTCTTCCCAGGCACAAAGCTACCAGGAGGCAATTATTAAGTGTCAGCAACACACACAGTCAAGTCCTGACTCCCTCCCCGCATGCTAGTTTCTCACTTAAAGTATTCCTCCTATTCATAAGTAATTTTCTCAGTTATAAATAATTTTCCTTTTCTAGGTTCTAAAAAGCTAGTAATTATACCAAAACCTTCAAATTTTAACTTTGAAAAATAACATATGTCTTTCAGACATAAGGCAAGGAAGCAGATAATGATAAGTAGTTTTAAGGCCAGAATTGAACGGGATATTAATACACACAATAATGTGAGAATAAATAAGAATATTGTGAGAATAAATAAGAATACGAAGTGTTTAGCTGAGTTTCTTATTGAATATTATCGTTCAATAAATGTTATTACTGTTAGTTCTCAAAAATTAGGTTTGGCTATAACACTTTTTATATGTGACTCATAGTGAGCTCGAAAGTCATCCCAAAAGAGGTTAAAAATATTTTGAGTAATGGTAACGAAAGATATTATGTAAGTATGTAATCAAATTTCTGGGCTACTCATTGGTATGCATGGGGGAATGGAATTTAGACATTCATCATACTTGTACTTAATAATAAAACATTGTTTAAATATTTTAAAGGTGGAATGGATGGATAAAAAATTGGTCTCAGTAACTGATTTAAATTAGCTCTAGAATGTTTAGTGTCAATTATAGTGAATGCAAAACTGAACTGCAATTATCAATGTAATCTCTTTCTAGAAAGCTATATTTGTAATGCCAATATAAAACTAGAAGAAATTTAGAGGCAGACTGTTGCTTAGGAGACTTTTTAAAAAGTCTAAAAAGGGTATCTTTATTACCCTTAAGTGCTCACTGTCTGTATTATCTGAGCAAATAAACACAAGCCATGAGATGAGGAAGTATTTGGTGTTTCACACTTAGATGAGCAAGATACTCCAATCTCAGGTATCAGAGTTAACACACTGTATTAGGAGCAAAACAAATTTCTGGTCAAAAGAATCACTAGAATCTTTAAAGCTTGTTAAAGCCTAAAACCAAACTTACCCTAAGAGAGTGGGGAAGGAAAAGAATTCACAGTTTATGGTTAGATCCTATTCAGTTTGTTAGTCAAGATACCCCCTGAAGACAGGGATTAAGAAGGAAGAGAAAATTTCAGTATGACAAAAATGATAGCTCATAATCTAAGATAGATAAATTTGGTTAATTATAATCTTAAAGTTTGTTTAAAACAAAAGCCACAGTTCAAATCACAATGAAATCAATACAGGCTTAGTAGTCACAACAAGTACAACCAACTCTCATTTATCCAAGGTGATCTGAAGGTATCAGTAAGAATTATTTTAAAAAACCAGAAATAATGCTTACCAATTAGGGGAGAACTGGTACTATTCTCCATGTTCACCAGGAGAACAGGTACACACACCAGGTAAAATTATGAATTGGCTGTACTGAAGAGAATGAAGCTAAGAGCTAGATGTCCAATTGTGTATACCCAGAATAGCCGGATGTGAATCATTTAACTGACTCTGTAGTTAATTCTTACCTATAAAACTGAGGTCAGACTACCTTTCAATTTATATCTGCTTCCAGGTTGATCAAATAAGGCTATTCCAAGGCATGCATAATTAAAAAAAAAAATTAGCTCTAGTCTAGCATTCTTTCTCTTCCATTTTGGAATCCAGCACACCAATACTTAGGTTTCTACCCACAAATGAAAGCCCAAATGCCAGTCTTTGTTGGGAATCTGTACATGCAGATGTGAGGCTTCAGGATATCTCCAAAATATCCACTAATCTGATAAGCTACAACAAAAACAAAGTCATTAAAATTTTTTTTTGCAAGGTTTTGTTTTCTTTTGTTCACATTAAATTTAAAATCTACTTACTATTTGGTGGCCCTGTTGCCTGGTATGGTGGATAGGATGCCGAAACAGTAGGTCGAGAGAAGACTGGAGGCTCATCTCCAAACACCACAATCATGACCTGAATAAGTCCTAATAAGTCTGACTGTGGCTAAAACAAAACAAATCTAAGTCAGTTATAGATTTAGGCAAAAAAGAAGTCTGACCATTTCTCATTCTGTTTAACAGTTTTCTCTATAGGACCCCAAATGTGAAAACTTAATAAAGGCACTTAAAAGTGATTTAATCATTTATATGTATTAAGGCTGTTGCCTCCTGTATATAAAACCAGCACTAGCTAAAGTAGTATATAAAAAAAATCAGTATTCTTCATTTAATTCCATACAGCTAACTAAAACTTGTATTTCTAATGGACAGATTAAGTATTTTGGTATAATGGTGATGGATGTAAGTAGTTGTCAAAAAAGTCTTTAAAAGAAAACAATGTTTCCTTGGAAATACATGTTCACAGATTATTATTATAGATAGTATTAGGCACTTCGAAGTTATAGGTTCTCTGGCTTAGAATTCACAATGTTGTATGAAGGATACATATAGTTATAGAATCTTTCCTTCTAACACCATATTAGAGAGAGTACCTCTCCTTTCCACAAGTATTGCTCAATTTTCTCTTAAATAACTTTCAACCACTAATTTAAAACAAACTATGCTATTGGATAGTTCATTTTTCACTCCATAATACTTTTTATGTATATTTTGTTATATATTTCAGTCATGAGTTCTTCAGGTTCTGAAGGCTCATCCAATTATTTCTATCAGCCATTTAGCTTCATAATTTCTCCTGATTGCTTTTACAGTTCACCAGAACTTCCCCACAGATGTAGTCTGTACTCTGTGTTTTCTAGTTATTTTTGACAGGAACACTGGTCTGCCAGAGACATACTATCAGAGGCAGAAAAAGTTTCCTATTATTACTTCTTTTTTTTTTAAATTTTTTCTTTTTAAAGATTTATTTATGCATACAAGAAATGGGGCACAGGCCAGAGTCGCGGGAGGCGAGAGGATTCACCAGAGAGAATGGGGAGCAGAACTAGCAGACAGACTGAAATACACTGCTGAGGGGAGCAGCGGGCAAGGCAGGAGAGGTCTGCTGTGCCATGTGGGTCACCTCCCCGACCGGCAGCAGGGATGGAACTCGTGCTGCAGTGGCTGTGGTTTACTTCACAGTGCCTTGCTTAATCCACTGCACCAGCAGGGAGGGCCCTATTATTACTTCTTGATAGAACATTTCAATAAGATTTGAACAGTTTCACAATATATTCCAGTAGTAGACTATTAAAAAAAAATACATTTCTCACTATATGAATTTTATGTATCTGTAAAGGTTTAACTTAAGCAAACAAAATACTAGTAAGTTAATCTGTAATTTAAGAAGCTCTATACAAATAAGATTTACTTCTTTTGGAGAGCCTTTTCTGATACACATAGCTCAATGTTAAGTCTATTAGGTGAACTCATCAATCATTCTTGGAATGATCTTTTGAGTTAACAGAAAGTGGATGCTAGTGATAAAAAATACATAAAATACAACTAATTCACAGAACACTGTTCATACTCACATGTTTCCATTCATGTAGATAAGGAAGATATATCTTCCCATTTGCATCAACATGTTTTCCTGTTTTAATAGTCATTGAACTAGTAGGTTTAACAAAACAGATAGGGGGGTTATATGGGTATGTGTCCAGCAGCCACAAGCATATTGGAATATTGTACTTATTACCTGAGAAAGAGAAACGTCAATTAATCCACTTTGTTTTTAATGGCTTAGGAGGTACTTAAGAGAGCTACAACTAGTATTAAAAAAAAGACCTCAACTATTTTATGTTTCAAAGTTCTATTCAAGTTTGGTTTCTCAAATTTTCAGCTTGTAAAATATACCAGCAGGAATAAGGAGCTAAATGATCACTATTCTGCCAGTGTATGCTTGCTTTTGTAAAATATTACTCATGAATTATCTTTTGGCCCAATCCATTCTTTGCAACTTGATTCTTAGCATTTCAGTTAATAAGGTTCACAGGCAAAGGATACTGAAGGAAGCCTATGGAATAAGGTGTCCTATCAGAAAGTGATTATTGTTAAGACAGACCTGAAACTTCCTTGCCAAAAACCTGACTATAAGACCCAATTAAAGTAGTCAAGATGATGCTGATTGGTAGACACAGCCTGACCAATGCTTTTGGAATTTTCAGTGGCAGCTACGAAGCTGAACGCTCCCTTTCCACTTTAAAGTAATCCTTCAGAGAATGGTTGATTGGCTAGTGAAGACATAATTATCTATTAACATAATCACTACCACCATATATCATCGATACTTCTGATACTTGCTTATAACAGGCTCTGTGCTAAGTCCTTTAAATACGTTATCACAATTAATTCTTTTTTAAGCTAGGTTCAATTATCCATATGTTAGATGCCCATTGTCACAAAAGTGATTACACAGTGAGATATGAAATCTAACTTAGTTCTGACATTAGGGTGACCTCTATCTTAGTGACTCCCACTAGCTTCCCACTGTCAGAAAAGTCTGAATGGGGTGGGCAGTTGAATATTTAACATCCTCTTCTAGTTCTATGATTTTCTGAATTGCTGAAACATCAAACTCCTCCAGTGCATAGAAGCACTTATTTGTTGATATATCTTAATGATGAAGTAAGGGGAGATGAAACTATTTGGTGTAGTTACCAAATGAAGTTCAGTTAGAAGTTAAGAATCTATGTCACCATGAAAACTGTAGAAAAAATAGATTTAATTTACTTATAACTCTTTGGTAACTTGTGTGGAAAAAAAAAAATGCAGTTATACCAGAAACAAAGTTGGAAGACATTTACCTCTATAAGGCACAGGAATTGTTCCAGTAAGGTTCATTAGTTCTCTGGAACTGCCATCATTAAAAACTGAAAGGAAAGAACAGTGATTTAATCACGACCGTTTTCAAAGATGCTCCCATATAAGTTATTATTTCAGAAACACTGACTGAAACTCATCACCCCTGAAATGGCCTAACTTGTTAATACATCATTCAAGTTGTCCAGTAACATACTATCCTATGTTGATTCACTCAATGGGATTAGCTTTTCAATGAGGAAAACATGCTTTGAATTACTTGGAAAACAGATGTGAGTACTACAGTTCCAGAAATATGAGCTCTGGGCCTCCAACTAACATGATCATAAAATCACTTAAAAATCACTATCAAATGACATCATACTAAGTGCTAACCTAATAGCATTTTATTTTAGATACCCCAGCTATTTATTCCTACTGTCATTCTGAATTCCAATGTAGCGATCATAGTATTAAAATTTTTTTCACAAATACAGACATGTTTTAATATAAACATTTCTCATAGCACACAAGTTTTTTTTTTAATTTCTAATTGGTTGATTAATATAATCTGTATTTCCTGGACTCCTCCCTGTAATAATGATGTAGAAATAACACTACCACATAAGGAAAAGATTATAACGTATAGTAAAAGAACACAGAACTGGGCCTCCCTGGTGGCGCAGTTGGTTAAGCAACACACTATGAAGCAGACCGCAGCCACTGCAGCACGAGTCCGATCCCTGCTGCTGCCGGCCAGGGAGGGGACCCACATGGCATGGCAAACCCCTCCTGTGTCACCTGCTGCTCCCCTCAGCAGTGTACTTCAGTCGATCTGCCTGTTCTGTTCCTCACTCTGTCTCTGGCCTGTAGCCCAATTCTTATATGCATAAATAAATACATCTTTAAAAAAAAAAACCCAAAACATAGAACTGTACTGTCAACCAATTATTCTGTTTACTGAAAATTATATTTATTTAAATTTTGCATAAAACTACTGGGGTATAGGCCAGAGGTGCAGGTATGCGTGTGTGTGTGTGTTAAGAGAGAGGATTCACCAGTGAGTAGGGAAAAAAACAGGCAGGTTTTATTGAAATACTGGTAAGGGAGGGAGCAGTGGTGAGACAAGAGAGGTTTGCTGTACCACATGTGGGTCAGCTGCAGGCTGGGGATTTGCCTCAGGCCATAGTGGTGATAGCAAAGAGACTCAACAACTAGGCCACCAAGGGGCCCTACTGTTGACAATTAAAAGCTGTGTTGTAATTTACTTGACTTTGTTTTTTAAAACCATCTTATTTAAATTTACAAACTTGTTTTAATTGTCAAATCATAGAAAACAACCCAGGTGCCCTTCAACAGATGAATGGATAGAGAAACTGTGGAGCATGTATTCAATGAAATATTACACAGCTGTGAAGATGAAATGGTGGCATTTGGGACAAAAGGGATGGACATTGAGGTGATTAGGCTGAGTGAAATCAGTCAAAAAGTGAAAGACAGACTTTGGATGGTTTAAATCATCTACTAAATATAAATATCCAAAAATGACATGCAATTAATAGAAAAAAATAAAAATTTGAATGGGAGGGGTGAAGAGGGGAAGAAGATAATGGTTATCAGAGAGAATATGGGAAAATGGGGTATGGGCATGGGTGGCTTGGTGGAGGGAATTTAAAAAACAACAAAACAAAACTTCCCCCAAAATAAAGATGAGAGCACTGAGACTCAGGTTCAGTCTCCAGCTAACACTTGGTGGCTCTGGGATTCTGTCAGCTTCTGCCTGGGCTGCCTATGTCTCTCAAAAAAACAAAACCAAAAAACAAAAACCAAAAAAACACCAAAAAACAAAAAGTATGACATTGGCATATAAGAGAAGTCATAAATGGAATGTTTTGGGATTCATCAGTAGTTTGATGATATTCTTATATATCATAACCACATCATTAACTATAAACAGACTGTTACCTTTGTTATTTTTACACAGGCAGTGTAAACAACCAAATGAATTTTTTCATTAATCCTGATTTAAGTGGGGACGAGACAAAATTTATGTCTTCCATGTTACCTAGTACTTGATCTAGCTTATCTGTCAAAGGTCCATAAACAGAATGTTTACCTCTGATCTTCCTATTTTGTGAGCATCAAGTTGCAGCTCAAAACAGGGAAAAAGCTTGAAAATTTGAACTACTGCAAGCTACAAAAGAATGCTAGTTTTGATTGGTCCTGTGAGGGATTTATTGTACAGATACATGTGTGTGTATAATTCATTAAGTATTTTCAGCAAACTGAAAACATTTTAAATGGAAGTTAGCAAAAATAAAAATGAACACTAGATAGTAAAGGGAATAACGTAATGGATCTGTGACTTCACAACAGTAAAAACATTGCTTCAATTAACCCATCCCATGTAAATAAAAAGTTAAAAGGGGAAATCAACTCTAATTTGTTTGCATTTCTGTCATCAGAAGCATTTTAGTTTTTGTTTTTTCTTGGAATTGGTTTCCTTATATAACACATGTCAAAATAACTAGGATAATGTGGTTAATTAGAGCCAGCTGAAAAAAAAACCTTAGGATTCTGTTTACGCTAAAAGCATGTTGAAATGTAGAAGAAACAAGGGACTGAGGAAAAAAAATTAATTACAATAAATTGAAAATCAAAATCAATAGACAATTATAAACCTGAGACATTCCCTAGGGGAGGATGAGGGAGAAGGAACAGAATGGGTGGGAAGAACACAAGGGACGATGGTGATAGTGCACGGGTGAGTTGGTAATGGGATTTTCACGGGGACAAGAAATATAGATACACTGTACAAGGATGAAGAATGGTGTAAAAAATATATAAAACAAACAAAAAAAAGCATGTTGATAATGGTCTTTTAGACTTGGCTGATCTATATAAAGGGATAGGTAGGAACTGTTCAGTAATCGCAGAGGTGTGCATGGGCAGGGCTTCAATTTTAAGGAAGAAGAATTTCAGAAATAATTGCCCCTCTGTTGTTGCCACCTCTCTTCACAAGGCTCACAATGTTTTCAAAGCCCTAAGAGTGAGTGGCATTCATACTGGAGTTTCAGCTACAAAATTCACTTACTTGCTCTCGGTGTCAAAGGCCTAATAATGAATATGAGGCAACAAGCTTCTCCTTAGCTCCCGTCCAATAGATATTTTCAAGGAAGATGGGGTTGGAGGGATATTAAGATTGGTGGGGACAAAAGATTATTAAAGGAAGTAAGAACTCTAGGTATTGTCATTTTTATTTAAACCCAATTTTATTCTGGCTAAATGAAAGTGGAAGCAAATTGCTACCTACCTACTCTATAGAATTAAGAACCACAGTATAAAAATGTTTCCTAAGAATATAAAGAGATGCTTTTTAGGGGGGAGAAAAAGGTGGGTTTAGCAGTTAAGTAATTTAAGGACATACTGTACAATATAGTCTCTTGGTGAGGTCTAATGTATTAGTACATTTAAGGCTCTGAGAAATTGCTGCAAAGAAAGCAACTTAGTTTAATCTGTAACTGCTCAAACTTAACCATTGAATGGCCCTTTCTCCCTAGCAACATTCTCTCCACAACCATAAATAATGCTTGGGAAATGATGGACTATCTTTAAAATGCACATTTCTTATTTTTTTTAAACTTAACTAAACATACAGTATGTTTATTACCATATTATAATTTCCTACTCCCAGCAATTTTATTAGCTGAAGTTAATTCTTAAAATTGAAAAACCAGGGTCTCCCTGGTGGCATAAGGGGTTAAGCACCACATTATGAAGCATCCACAGCCACAGCAGCACAAGTTTGATCCCTGGCCAGGGAGTGGACCCACATGGTGTAGCAGACCTCTTGACCTCTCCTGCCTCGCCTGCTGCTCCCCTCAGTAGTGTATTTCAGTGGATCTGCCTGTTCTGCTCCCCACTCTGTCTCTGGTGAATCCTCTCACCCCCCCACCCCCATGACTCTGGCCTGCACCCCAGTGTTTGTATGCATAAATAAATAAATCTTTAAAAAAAGACCTGAAAAACCAACAAACTCAAAAGGGAATTGGGAAACCTATAATCATTAACAAAAAGAACTCTAAATATAATCAATGTTTTTATTACATAAACTCACCATATGAATCCATTACAGGCTTGAGATCTTTGTATAGAGTAATAACACTGACAGTTTCACGTACAGTTAGGTCTCTGTATTTGTACTGAAAAGTAAAATCACAAGAATTTAGTTTAAAACCAATGTACATCATTTAACTGCCAGCTTAATTCTCTTAAAATCTTATTTTCTTACTAGCACTCTTAAGAGTATAATGATTTTCAATACTAATCAATAACCTTAGTTATTAAGCCTGTTGTCACCTATTTAAACCTGTACTCACCTCCATTTTAGCCCTTCTGTCCAACTTAAAAGGTTCCCCACCAAATCAAATGATTCTCAGAGATTCAGCTGAGAATTCTCTCCACGTTCTTAATGAATCCTTTTCTGTAGTTTCCCTTAGTTCATAAGCTCTCTTTCTTTACTTCCAACTCCAGCACTACTGACAATACCAACTGTTATACAATTTATCACTTTCTGTATTGTTGCCACATTGTATTTTTTACAGTCCCCACCTGTATTTTTAACTCCAGGAAAATTAGGAACCTGATTTAAACACACTTGGCAGATTATGAGATCAGGATATGGGGATAAACAAGTTGACAATTCCATCTACACACAAAAGCTTTCAATCAGCTTTTAGTGTTTTTCTCATATTCATTAAGACTCCAAGAAGCAAGCCAGAGCCTGAAACACACAGAAAAGGAGGAACTAAAGAATAATGCAAGAACAGAAAAAAACTTCAAAAGCATTAATAACTAAAGAAAGATGAAATTATACCATATCTGTAATAAGAACAAAGAAAGAACTTTTGGATATTAAAAAATTGGGGTAGAAACAGAAGGATTAGGATATAAAGTCAAAGAAATTTATCATAGAGATGTACACAAAAATGATAAACAATAAGGGATAAAATACAAGAAAAATTAGAGAATAAATCCAGGCGATCTATTCAAAGGCATTTCTTGTCATCTTTTATCTTAAAGTACCAATTTTTCAATTCTACAGTACCAGTAGTACTAGCATACAAACATATTTTTTCCATCTTTTCCAGACAAACATGTTCCTGACTTCCTTGACCCCTCCAGCTACAAACTTCTCTCTCTCAGTTCCTTTTTATAACAAAAATTCCTTCAAGGAGCTGCCTACATTTGCTCTCTTTGATTATTTTTCTTTTAAAAACTTATTATGGAAATTTCAAGTCTGAAAGTAGAAGCCCTGCATTCTGTACACAGCTCCAGCAATAATCAACTCATTGCCAATCTTAATCCATAGCCTCACTCACTTTGTCTTCTGCTTTCTTATTCTAAAGCAAATCAGAGTATCATATCCTATCACCCATATTTTTATATCTTTAAAAGATTAAAAAAACACACACAATACTATTATCATTATGCCCTAAATACCATCAAATATGCAGGCTTGTGTTTTCTATTTTGTTTGTAGTTTTATACACATGTTTTTTTAGGTTACTTTCAATCTACAAATTCTCACCCTTTTGGTAACAGCTTTAATGAGATATAATTTATATATTACACATTTGAAGTGATTTATATAAAGGTAAGTGGCTTTTAGTACAGTACACTCACAGTTCCATAATCAAAAGGCAATCTTGAAACATTTTTGTCATGCCTTCCCCCTTCCACACCCCACCCCTCCAAAGAAACTCATACCTCTCATTCCACACTTCCAGTTCCCATTCACCACAGACAACTGTTAGTCTACTTTGTTTCTAGTATTATTCTGGTAATTTCATATAAATGGACTCATATAATACATGGCCATTTGTAACTTTTTACTTAGAATATTTTCATGGTAAATCCAGGTTGCAATACATATCAGGACTTTACTCTTTTTCTTGCTGAGTACTTCATTAGATGGCTATATAGTATTTATCTACTTATCAGCTGATGTGCCCATTCTATTTTTACCCCTTGGAATTTGTTAAAGAAATCAGTTCTTTTGTCCTGTAGAGACTCCCATGGGATGGACATTGCTAACTGCATATTCTTAGATATATATGTTCCTATGAATGAACTTGCATGTGGGTGCCACACATGCACATTCCATGCCCTACTATGTTTCTGGTGAATTAGTAGTTGGATCCAGAAGTTATGATCTTTTCCATCATTTTCTCCTAAATTTTACTTCCCCCTGTCCCCACCCCCTGCAAGATTATTTCACATATCTGGGTATCTCTCTGTAACCACTGAAGCTTAATGCTTAGATCCATTCTCTTCAAACCCACCCCAAACAGGTGTCCACACTTTCAGTGAAATCTATGCTCACCAGTATCTTCCATATGGCTATGTGCAATGCCAACTCTAAAGTCTTCATCTTACTTCTCAGGAGCATCTGACCAAGTTACTTCCTCTTCAAACATGTTTTTCACTTGATTTCCAGGACACCACAGTTTGTTTTCTTTTCTGTGTCTGCTCCTTCTCAGTCTCTGCTGGTTCTTTTTCTTCTCCTAACTTCTTAATATTATCTAAACTCAGTCCTTTGGTGACCTCCCCTCCTGATTTCAAGTATCATTTACATACTAATAACTCCCAAATTAAAACATCCGGTTTGAACTTCTTTCCCAAACCTATACATATATATCCAATTGTGAACTTTACACCTCTACCTAGATAGCTAATTAAAGTCAAATTTAACATGATCAAAACTGAACTCTTTATGTTCTTCTAAAACCTAGTTCTCCTACTATCATCCATATCCACATCCTGCCAGGTGATCAGGCCAAAAGCCCCTTTCTTTTATATCCACAGTGAATCTGCCACAAAACCCTTTATTTAGCTCTACCTTCAAAATCTGATCTAGGGGCCTCCCTGGTGGTGCAGCTGGTTAAGCAACACACTAAGAAGCAAACTGCAGCCACTGCAGCATAAGTTTGATCCCTGCCGCCGGCCAGGGAGGGGACCCACATGGCTCAGCAGACCTCTCCTGCTGTGCCCGCTGCTCCCCTCAGCAGTGTATTTCAGTCAGTCTGCCTGTTCTTCTCTCCACTCTGTCTGGTGAATCCTCTCACCTCCCATGGCTCTGGTCTGTACTCCAGATCTTGTAAGCATAAATAATAAATAAATCTTAAAAAAAAAAAAATCTGATCTACCAGAATCTGATCACTTCTCACTACCTCTGAAGCCTACAAGTAGCCTGTTAAATCACCTCTCATCCAGATTACTGCAAGAGCCTCTTTACAGGTGTCTCTGCCTCTACTTTTAACTTCCTAACCCCAACACAGCAGCTAAAGAAACACTGTTAAACATCTTTAGCTTCTCACATACTCCAAGTAAATGCCAATCCTTGTAATAGCTTGCAAGATTCTCCAAAATCTCCCACACCTTTATTTCCCACTCCTTTCCCCCATGCTCATCCCAGTGCCATCATCATGGCCTCCTCTGTTATTTCTCTATCAAGCAAGGCAAGCTTCTACCTCAAGGTCTTTACACCTGTTTTCCTTTCTTCCTGCAATGTTCTTACTCCAGATTGCTTCAGTTTGCTTCCTCACCTCCCTTTGGTCCTCAGCTCAAATACAGTTTCCTTTGCTATAAAATGCATTCCTTTTACTGCAACTCACCCCAACTTCACCTTCCAGCACTGTTACCCTTTCCTGCCTTCTCTCCAAAGCACTTATCTCCCAATATGTTAATGCACTTACTTAGTTTATTGCTTCTAGAATTTAAATTTCAGAAGTGTAGTTTTTTGTGATTGTGTACTGTTGTATCCCTAAAACATAAAACGGTGTGAGGTGTGCAGCAATCTTTAATGTGTCAGCTCTCTTCTACTTATTTAGTAGTGACTCCATGTCTTGGAATGCTGTAAATATACTATGTATGACTACAGGTACTCGTCTATAAAAAAACCTAAAGCAGAAAGTTACAATGCTCAAAGGAAGAAATTATCTGTAATAATACATAAAAAAAATAGTCATGGCACTTGGCCCAGAGTATCATGAAGGGCGATGGGACCCAGAATCAGATAAAGGACCCCACTAGCAATGTGTTCAGGGGTCACATTAACAATCCCTACATCAGATCGTATCCAACTGAAAGGATTAACACCTGTAGTAAACTTTCTACCAGGAAGTAAGAATGCCACAAATTGCTTCTATTATCCTTCTTACTACTCCTCATAGGCTGACTAGATGAAATGCTGATACTCAGAACTGACACCACCACTTGTGGGTGACCCAGTTTTTCAGATATTGCACCAAACACCTCAAAAGACAGGCAGAATGCCTTCTCCCACTTTTCTATTTCCTTTTTTGTTCACAGGATAAAAAGAAGTTGAGTGTAGGGGGATGCAAGTGAAGGTATTTTTAGTCTCTAAAAATGTGGTGTCTCTAACTTGAAAGCAGGGTCCCCTAAAATAAGATTAGGAAGATTAACCATGGTTTTAAAATTAAACACCAGGGCCTCCCTGGTGGCACAGTGGATTGAGCGCCGCACTGTGAGGCATCCACAGCACAGCAGCGCCAGTTCGATCTCCGGCCAGGGAGGGGGCCCACATGGAGCAGCAGACCTCTCCTGCCTCACCCACTGCTCCCCTCAGCAGTGTATTTCAGTAGATCTGCCTGTTCTGCTCCCCATTCTCTCTCTGGTGAAGCCTTTCACCTCCCACAACTCTGGCCTGTTCTTCAGCTCTTGTATGCATAAATAAATCTTTAAAAAAAAATTAACACCGATATCTAAATATTCTTGTCCTTATATATAAGGAATAACCCTTATTGAATGCTATAAATTTAAATATGAAAATGGCATAGAACAGAATACTCCAAATATAGTATATAAAACAATGTGCTGTTTTTTAAAAAAACAGTATGTTACAAACCAGAGTCACAAACTTGTAGGGCTACCCAAAACTTATCTACAATTAAGGATAACTACTTTATAAAAAGAAAAACAGAACTTTAGAAGATATGATTAGATAGCCAAGAAAAGCTTTATTTTGAAAACTCGCTTTTTCATTAAAGGTTATATACACCTCAACGACGAACTATGGAGGTAATTTTACTGGGGGAAAAAAATAGGTGTCTATTTCAAAGAAAAATGTTCATACATGCTGGTTTTCTTACTATTAAAAACTGCTTAAACTACTTTGATTTCTATCACTATTTAACAAAAGTATCCAAAGCTAACCTGTTGAACCTGTTGGAGAAGATTAACCCTTCGACCATATCACATCTTATTCCAATTAACTGTTAATTTGAAAGCCAAAAGCCACTGCCCAGTCTACTTTGACATCAGGTGCTGCATTTGAAAGAATTATCAAAATAATTCACAGCTTTACAATACCTATCTGCTTTTTAAAAAATAAAGTTACACCGTTCTTCAAATCTGATTATACATCAAGTTCAAAGCAAATGAATCATAAGGAGCACATTATAAGGAGCATTATAAGGAGCACACACATAAAAGAGTTACTATTAGTAAATGGTAATGGAATTCTACTGATTTCCCCTGACGTAGTGGGGTATTGGCATTTTGGCTTCTCTGGACGTTTGTACTTATAACTGAGGCATTTCCACCAATAGTTACTGACCTCCCGCGGGTCGAGAAATGAGTTGTGAGAGGAATACAAAACTGCAAAGACACAACCTCTGCAGTCTGGGAGGAAAGGGCGAAAACGGACAGATGCTTACTTTAGGACACGGCGGAAGAGGCTTGCCCCAGATCGAGAAGAACGGCCCCCCATCTTGTGTTTATAAGAAACAAAACGAAAACTACGCTGCCCCAGACTGCACCAAATTCTTTCCGAAGAAAGGACCGGCGGCAGGTGCCAGGCGGCCTCAGCTCTGCGCCTTTGTTGACGGTCGCCGCCCCCCACACTGCCAGGGACCCTATCTGGGATTCCCGCACCAGGAGACAAACATTTCGGGGCTGGGGGCAGCAAAGGCGGCTAAGGATGCGCTGGGCTTCCGGCCCGCCCGGAGGCTCTGCGGTCTGGGTCGGGCCAGGCCCGGTCGGGCGCGGAAGGGAGCGGTGGGCGCGCGCCGGCTTGCGAGCGCGCCACGGCCTTACCTTAGACACCATTTTCTTGAGCTGGCTCTCCGACACCGCCATGGCCGCTGCCTCGCGACTCCCGTCCCCTAGGCAGAGGGTCAGCCGCTCCGGGCTGCCCCAGGACGCCCCGCAGAACCGCACACCGAGTAGCCAGCCCCCCACCCCCCCCGCCTCTAACAACAGGAAGTCGGCTACCGCGCTAGCGCTTCCGCTACGTCACTTCCGAGACTCCAGCAGCTGGGGGCGTGGCGCGGGTTCCGCCCCGACACCTGATGAGGCTGGGAACTCGGTGGGTTAGATTAAGTTCCAAACGTTGAGGTACCCTATTCCCAAAGATCGGGAATTCTGGGCTGGGATAAGAGCGGCCTCTTTTCACGGGTGCTTTTAAACTAAGGAAGCAGGTACTGGCAGGGGAAGAGTACGAAGGTGTTGAGTGTGACTTTGAATGACTCATCAACGGGGAAGGCACTGCACAGGGCGTCTGAAAACTTCTGCCTCAGACTTGCCCTTGTGATAGCAGTAGTCTCATGCACTTCTAACTCGATCTAAAGTGTTTTCCAACTCTTAAGATGAGAGACTTGCGTTCGGTCTGATTATCAGGAATTTTTTGGGTTTTAGCTAAAAAATCATTCATACTACATTAACCAGGGCAAAGTGCAGAGACCTCGTTTCACAAGAAGCCAGGCATTAATTTCTTCTCGAGGGATCATTCCCCAAATCAGATTCTCCTCTAGCCGGTACTAGCCTAGCTGTACTAGCCTGTCCACCCTCAAAGTCCATGTGAGGGCAGGCTCATAGCCTTGTACAATGAAAGAGTACTTAATTGAATTTCAACTACCCATAAAAGTTCTCTAAGGTCATTTGTATTACTACATTACTATTATGGTACATCACCACGTTGCCTGAGCACAACATCACTCAAGGTATTGTAAAGCTTGCGCTTGATGATGTGAAGTATTTGAATGATTTTTAGTGCTCATTGAGCACTACTTTTTTTTTAGTTGTGTTCATACTCTAGAATGCATTGGCACCTAAGTGAAGGTCGAATATACAGAGTGCTTAACTGAAACCACGTGGAAACATTTATAGCTTGTTGCTAAAAACACATAATAAGGCTATCCCAACAGGTATCATTCTTTTGTATATGAACACCATGTTAGCTAAGCATACAGTTCTGGTCAAACCGGACTATAGGGCAATCAGTATCCTTCTATTGCATCTTTTTTGTGTTAGGTGTGGTTTTCAAACAGTTCTTAAACTTAGCTAAATCAGGAATACCTTCAAGTAGCGCAACCCCGCATTTATCAACTGGGAAAGTGCAAGTATTGTTTAGAAAGTCTAAAGCTAAATAAAAATTTTGAAAATGAAATTGTCTTCATTTTGCACTTAAGCCAGTTAAAACAATGAAATATCCTGGTACTGTATGAATTATAAAAAAGAAACATTGTCTTCAATCTGAATGTTTCTTTCGACTCAATAAATTAGGTATCTCCTGTTGATTTTAAAGTCAAAGTTTATTTACAATCATTCTTGATATATTTTTTTAAAAGATTTATTTAAGCAAACAAGAGCTGGGGTACAGGTCAGAGGTACAGGGAGTAGAAGATTCGCCAGAGACAGAGTGCGAAACAGAACAGATGGAGTGACTCAAACACACTGCTAAATGGAGCAATGGGTCAGACAGCAGTGGCCTGCTGTGCTGTGGGTCACCTCCCTGGTCAGGGATCAAACTCCATGCTGCAGTGGCTGTGGATAGCTTCATACTGTTGCAACTTAACCTCTTGCGCCACCAGGGAGGCCCCCTAAAGAAATCTTTTAATCCAAGCCCCATTAAAAGTCATAACAAGAGGAGATATTCCATGATTTTGGAAAAAGTAAACAGTAAAAGTTAACAGACATCATAATAAGGTGGTGGTGACGGTATTGCTTCTTATATATGGAACTTACAATATGACTGATAATGCTCAACACTCAAAGAATTGTATGATAGAATTCTACATTGCAGGCTTCCATTGAGCAAGAACTATACTCATCTTTCACAACTCAAATTATAACTTAGTACTTGGAATGACAGTAGATGCTCAATAAGTATTTGTTGTATTGACATATTCCTTTTACAATTAATGCAGTGAATTCTCTGCTATACAGTATTTTGCAATTAGGTTATTTGTTCAAGAGTATATCAGAGACTATATCTGATATTATATATATATTATAGATTACATAGATATCTGATATACATATCATATATCATAAAAAGCTAGTTTGAAAAACACATGAAATGGTTCTTTCAGTATTACTTTTATATTTCATACAAGAGAAGTGAGAATACATTATTAGAGTAATACATAAAAAATTCACCTGTGTGTTGAAATTATAGAGAAATAATGCTTATTTCTTAAAATGTCCAGTGTCCAGGTTAATTCTGATGAGAATCTTCCCAAGCATTACTTTTCTTTTTTAAACAATGGACACTAAATATAATTTCATCTTTATGATTTAAGTTCATTATAAAAAGCACCCATTGTTATACTAAATGGCATTAGTCTGTTTCTTCTTGACCTCGTATGTGTTTGTAGAACATGAGAAACAATCTGGTCCTATCTTTCTGACCAGAATGGACTAAAGTTATCATATGCTTTCAGAGCACCTGGGACTTCCTCATAGCACCCATCACACTTGAAATTGTTTGTGAGATTTGATTGCTATGTCTCCCCTACTGGACTGTACAGAGCACCAGGGCTTGTACCTAGTTCAAGTTTGCTCACCACTTATCTGCAGTGTCTAGTATAGTACCTGGTATATAGTAGTCTCCCAGTCAATAAATCTGAATGACTAAATAAATAAATACCTATCTTAGTGCAAACTCCTCACTGCTATTTGCTTAGGGTGAGTCTCAATAGTAAAGTCAAGAGAATCAATTTTTCTAAAAACTGCTGAAGAAGAATAAAAGATCATCTTCTACATGAAAATGGAAGTAATCCTTCTGCAGCATACAAATTCCCAGCTTTAAGATCTTATAACTATTTTGGCTATCAGGCTTCCCCCCTTATAGTGAAGCTGTATGGATATACATCCCTTAATCATGAGGTCCTGGGCACTAAACCTTAATTTCCCCCTCTGTAATGTGATAATAAAATGTACCCAAAGAGTGACTGTGATAATTCAATAAAATAATGAAGTGCTCACCACATTGTCTAAAATATAGAAAGTACTGATACTAGTTGCTACTACTAGATTGTGTCATATTAGTAATAATAATGCTGTCTTTCACATACGAACATAGTGTATTCACCCATCAAGAAAGTGTATGTACTCTGAATGAATCATTTCTGCAGGACTGGTTAAAGGATTTGTTCAGGACAATCAGGTCATTTTAACTTCTTCTTTATGACCAATGTTTTTTATGAACGCCTCACATTCTAAACTTAAACTGCTTGGCTTTTATTCATAAGCTATTTTCACTAAAATATACATTTCTCTATTAATATTACAGCAAGTTATGAGCTATTGGAGATCTTATTATATAGCCCAGGAAGACCATACAGAAATTTTCAGAAAGGACGGTCGCATTGGAAGTTAAATTATATTTTTTCTTCACAAATTAAAACTTTTGACTTCCTCTTTACTATTTTAAAGTGAAAGTAAAATTCTTTTCCATTTTTGGTGACTAATTTGAAGAGAGAAAACAAAATTCTTTACCATAACTACCAACTGTACTTTAAAGAAAAAAAAATACCTTAAATTGTGGATCCTAACCTATTTGTATAATCCATTCAGGAGGGTCTTTCCCCCTAACACTCTGTCCATCTATCAGATTTTATAAATTCAGCTTATCATGTTTATTGTAACAATAATTTTCTTTTAAAAATATACACGTTCAAAATATTCTCAAGGTGCTTGTGGCTGAAAAATACATAATTTTAAATGATGTATATTGCAGATGAATGTTTATCTGTAGTGTAGGTTTAAAGAGCAGTATAGATATCTCAAGAACAACAAAGATTCCCTAAGGATTCAAATTACAAAGTTAACCATCTACCTTAACCAAGAAGTTTGTGAAGGTTATGTAATAAGATACAGAAGTTCTTAACCCTATATATATTGGCAAATTAAATGACCCTTCCTTTTATGTAACTCTAGAACTTCAGAATCAAAATTTTAACTGTTCTTGGAGACCATGGATCGATGATGCACTGCTTTGGAGTTTCTCAGTCACCATATCTTCTTTCACTGTGGTTTTGATGACTTCAGATACCCCACTGGTTCCGAGGATGCAAGGCAAACTTAAAAACACTTCACTATTTATACCATAATATCCCTGAAATTAAAAGATAAAGGGATTATGATAGCTGAATCTCTGCCAAAAAATTACATCATAAATATAGGTACTCTTGATTTTCTAGTTCTAGCACAAAATGATATTAAGTTTATAAAAGACCTGTTCACTTATTTTCTAAACTCAAGTTGTTTCAGAAAATTTTTGTTAGGATGAGAGGAAGCTGGGGAAAGATAACCCTTTGTGGGGAGATAACCCTTGCAACATGGTTAGCACACTGGGGGCTAAGAAAAGATCGTTACAGTAGATGCCACGGGGGGCCACAGCATAGGCCCTGAGCCTAGTCAAATACAGTAATCCATTTTAAGTTTTCCTTATGTTTTAAGGAAATTTGGTTAAGTGTCTGTGTATCAGCTGAGCTGTGCTTTAGGGAGTTTTTACTTAGGATAAAGTGGTAGAGGATTAACTCAACTGGAGAAGCAGGCTGATGACATAGCTGGCATGTCAGTCTGGGGAGACCTGGCTGGCTAAGGTGATAAGTGACAAATAGAAGTTGTTCATGGAATGTACAAATGTTTCTTAGGGATTCCCAAAAATTACATGAGGGAGAGCAGCAACCTGGTAGAAGTCCAGCCTTCCCATAGCCAAGTAGGACAGGACTTAGACCAAATTGCCTCCTCCAATGTGTTACTCTAAAAGCTAGTGATATTGAAGATACCTATGTATCAGGTTAACAGTACCTTTTTGGGCTTTATATTAATATAACATTTTTAAAATATGATGAAAAATGAGAATAATAATTACCTTTGCTAAAACTGATACAGAATGCACTTTCTTTTTATCATTTATAATACTGTCAACCAAGTCAGCCACTGATAGTCCAACAGACCAGGATCTTTGACCTTTTACTCTTAATAGTTCCATTGCTCTAGAATTACAAAAATAAGTAAATGATAACCAAAACACCAAACCATGGTTTGAGAAAATACACAAAACATGCACATTTAGTTTTGCCTTCTGTTTAAGGTATTGGTTATATATTTTTATAACACAGAAATAAGAATTATCCAGCATTTGTTAGGTAAGTGTAAAGATACTTTAATGATTAAGTTTTTCTTAAAATGACAGACAGTTCACAGAAAACACAAATGACTTAGTAACATAAAAAGAGCTTACTATATTAATAATATTTAAATATGAATTAAAATAATAAACACACTAGTTTAACAAAATTGGCAATGGCTAAAAAGATTGGTTATTACTTCTGGAGACGCTACAGAGAAACAGATATTCTTAGAACTGCCATTGAGAGTACAAAGTGATAGAATCTTCCAGGAAAAAAATCTGACAATATCTCATACAGAAATTCCTCTTCCAGGAATTTTACTACAGCAATATGCTCAAATGTGCAAAGATACACATAATAACGATGCCGACCTTGTTTTGAGACCATACAAATTGGAAGAAACTCATCAAAAGTGATAGCTCTTGGACCTCCCTGGTGGTGCAATGGGTTAAGCAACGCACTATGAAGCAAACCGCAGCCACTACAGCAACGAGTTAGATCCCTGCTGCCGGCCAGGGGTGGGGCCCACATGGCACGGCAGACCTCTCCTGCTGTGCCCACTGCTCCCCTCAGCAGTGTACTTCTGTTGATCTGCCTGTTCTGCTCCCCGATCTCTGTGGTGACTCCTCTCACCACCACCCTCACACCTCTGGCCTGTACCCCAGTGCTTGTATGCATAAATAAATAAATCTTTAAAAAGAAACAAATGCTCTTGAGAACAAGTTAGATTTCTATGTATAATATGGAAAAAATGTACAAGATTTTTGTTAAGGAAACAAAGCAAGATGCAAGATAATAAGAATAGTACGAATCTATTAGAAAAACAATAAAGACAACGTTTGCAGAGCTTTAGAAAAAATATTTGGACATGTGGAGGCAAAACCTTTAACAGTGTTTGTTTCTAAAGCGTGGAATTACCCCAGTTTTTCACTTTTTACTTTATGGATAGGTACATACTTAAATTTTATAATAGCACATATTCTTTCTGTAAATAATAAATGAACTAACCATATTTGAATTTCTTCCTTTTAAAACTCTAAATGTTGGGTTACATAGAGAATCAGACTAGCATGGATTATACAACATACTCCTCTTTTTAGAGAGCATACTCAGTCTAGTTGTATTCTAAAAACCATTAGCTGAAGGTTTAAAAAGTTTTTAAAACTCTTCAAAACTCAGAATGAAAGAAAGCACATTATCATGTGTGGTGAGGCAACAAGTGGCAAAAATATGTATTGATAGTATGTACAGTCTAATGTATAAAGCCCAGACCTCTGGAAGGCTTCTAAATAAAAGCAAAAAATACAAAGATCTGCTCAGTTTTCTTTGTTACTGTCTGAGCTTATAATATGGCTCTTCCACTCATATTAACCTAATTTCAAAATGTATTTATATGTAATTAATAAATATCACTTTTAAGTAATATGGACAAATTCTCTCCTATATTAAGAAAATACCAATATCCGGGCCTCCCTGGTGGCGCAGTGGGTTAAGCAACACACTATGAAGCAAACCGCAGCCACTGCAGCACGAGTTTGATCCCTACTGCTGGCCAGGGAGGGGACCCACATGGCGCGGCAGACCTCTCCTGCTGTGCCCGCTGCTCCCCTCAGCAGTGTACTTCTGTTGATCTGCCTGTTCTGCTCCCCACTCTCTGGTGAATCCTGTCACCACCCCCACACCTCTGGCCTGTACCCCAGTGCTTGTATGCATAAATAAATAAATCTTTAAAAAAAAAAAAAGAAAAGAAAATACCAATATCCTCATGTTTAGATTCTGAAGCAGTAAACTACTGTATATAAATAAGGAGCCACCTCTACCCTTTAACTATCACCTGTGCATCTAAAATAAAGTTTGCAAAGCAGCCTTATAAGTACTTTCAGAAGAGAAAACATTGTTCCCTTGTACTTTTGGATTTGTCCATACTAGCTAATTTTGTTTGTAGAAGCCAAGTAAGTACATGGTGTATAAATACCTTTATGTTAGCCAAGAAGTACATAATTTTTAGTTGTATAGATGCAAATCTACATTCACTGTTACCTGTTAGACAGCTGCACCTGAGAGTTCTGACTCATTACTTCTTGACCATCCCACATGGGTACTAAAAATAAAATGAAATATTAATTATATTTTGTCAATAACTCCTAGGATTAAGATGTAATAAATGACTGCAGTCAAAGGTACCTGTACTAAACTTTACAAAAACATTTTACCCACTCTGGCAACAGTTGCATTTTTCAACTATGGCAGTGAATGTGCTACACCAATTACCTTGGATGAAAAAGACTGAGCTGAAATCTCTCTAAAAAAATGTTCTCCAAAGTCTAACTTGTTCTCATTCATCAACATTTGTATAAAGGTAACTATATTGTCTAAGCAGAAAGCTTTTTTCCCCTCAGTAGGCCGGTGTATATTAGTCTCCTAAATGAGGCAAGTACTTAGCATTTGTTCTGCTGGGAATCACACTAAGACTAATTCTTTCACAGAGTGAGAAATAATTTGGTCACTTATCTTGGGCTAGATTTTCCACAGTTGTCAGAGAGGCAAGGGCATGTTTTCAAAGAGCATGTTTGGAGTTATTCATTTCTTTTCACTGCACCATTTATAAGAATAATGCAAAAAATTCAAAAGCTGTGGATGTGAACTAGTTATTTATACCAAAGCTTAATATAAAATTGAGAATAACATTTGAAACCTTTCTAATAGTCACCTGTTCCTCATCTTTAGGAAGATATTCTTTGATAAAACTCTCTGAGTAGGCAAAACAAGATCTATCTATCTATGACTATCTTATGTTTAAGACATAAATCTAAGCTACATTAAAAATAAAGCCATTTAATGATGTGTCAACAGCCATTTGTAAAATTTAAATGAGATACACAAAGCATAATAGACAGAAGCACTCAATAAAAAGTAAGTATAATTGCTACTATTGTGATGGTATCACTTATGCAAAAATATAACCAGTAGGTGTCTACATATGAAACCAGCAGAGGGAGCATATAATACATTTCTGACCTCACCTACGATAAGTAGATATTGTGTATCTATGGATATAATTATCTGTGAAACAAAGTAGAAGACAGGATAAAAAGTGATCTGACAGTAGTAGCTCATCAGGAGACAGGGAAGTGGGTGGGCGAATACACAGGTACCTTTAGTGGAACTGGTATTTTCTTAATTGAATGGATTCATGAATATTTTATTATGATTTAAAACATACATGTACATGTATTCTTTGATGAGGCAAATAGTACTTAATACTAAAGTGATCTCAAATTCACAGGACCTACATTCCTCTAATTCTAGTCCTTATTTGAAATTTCAAGACAGGGGGCCTCCCTGGTGGCGCAGTGGGTTAAGCAACACACTATGAAGCAAACCGCAGCCACTACAGCACGAGTTCAATCCCTG
>JAGFMF010011390.1:7046867-7057404 GCA_019455555.1 Galemys pyrenaicus
GTTCTGCTCCCCGCTCTGTCTGTGGTGACTCCTCTCACCGCCCCCACACACCTCTGGCCTGTACCCCAGTGCTTGTATGCATAAATAAATAAATCTTTTTTTTTTTTTTAAAAAGAAAGTTCAAGACAGAATCACCATATCCCTTCCTTGTGTGTTTTTTTTTAAAGATTTATTTATGCATACAAGAACTGGGGTACAGGCCAGAGGTGTGGGGGTGAGAGGATTCACCAGAGACAGAGCCAGGAACAGAACAGGCAGATCAACAGAAATACACTGCCGAGGGCAGCAGTGGGCAAGGTAGGAGAGGTCTGCCGCGCTATGTGGGTCACTTCCTTGGCCGGCATCAGGGATCGAACACATGCTACAGTGACTGTGATCTGCTCCATAGTGCATTGCTTAACCCACTGTGCCACCAGGAAGGCCCCCTTCCTTATGTTTTTATACTATTTCTCTTGGACCTCTCTCACAGAAAGTAACATTGCCTTTACTCTAGTCATTTCCTATATGACACTCCAACAGACAGGATCACGTTCTTACACATTTTTATAGCACCAAATTCAGCCAGCACAGTGCTTTAGGCTTATTCCTAAGTCATACCATCCTTTACTGTCATCACAATTTGACATATTAAAACCATCATATTTTGAAGTGTTCTTATTCAGTCAGAAAATTGTTATTAGGAAGACTGGCAAAATACATTTGGATATATCCAGTAGTTAAAAAAAATGAATGAGATCGCTATTTGTTATTATGCAACAATTTTCAATAAGTAAAAGGGCAAGAAGGAAAATAATATATGGTGTATGTTTCATATATGTGCTTGCCTATTCAAAAACTATTTCTAGAAGGTTACACAAGAAGCTTTTAACTGATTCCTTCTAGTGAGAGGGACTTGGTGTCTTACATAGAAAAAAGACTTATTTTTCACTGCATATCTTTTTGTATTATTTAGTATTTTGCAATGTAGATGTATTACTGTTTTCAGTTGGAAGAACAACTTGCTAACATACTTTCAATGGAGAGAAGGTGCCCACACAAAATTCAAATTATATCAAAATTAAATGGCAGTTTAACAAAATAATAAACATCATAAGACAATATATGTTTAATTACCATACAGTTAGTGATAGTTTTGAGCTCACATGAGTGAAGAAATTACTGTGCAGTGATGTGACCAGAAAAAGATTCATAGAGTAAATAAGGAGACTTGCCCTAGACCTTGAAGGATAAGACTTGATTATGCTGAGAGAGATGATGGGGAAGATAAATGCAAAGTGGGCAAAGGTCCCTGTGACTAAAGCAAAGCAGAGCAAGGCCAGAAACAAGATATGAGTTTCAGTTATAAACTATAAACTCTTGGGTAGGTGGTTCTTACCAATTCTTACCACTCCTGTATCCATTGCTGATACTCTAAAACAAATGTAGGGCCTCCCTGGTGGCGCAGTGGGTTAAGCAACGCACTATGAAGCAAACCGCAGCCACTGCAGCATGAGTTAGATCCCTGCTGCCGGCAGGGTGGGGACCCACACGGTGTGGCAGACCTCTCCTGCTGCGCCCGCTGCTCCCTTCAGCAGTGTACTTCCATTGATCTGCCTGTTCTGCTTCCTGCTCTCTGTGGTGAATCTTCTCACCACCCCCCACACCTCTGGCCTGTACCCCAGTGCTTGTATGCATAAATAAATAAATCTTTAAAAAAAATAAATAAAACAAATGTAATCAATGATTCTTTTGGTCTTTCCAGTATGACTACCTACATAACTGAGAAGGAAGGTTTTGGGATTCCTCGAATGCAAAACAAATGATTATAATGTTTTTGTCAGAGGAAATCAGTTAAAGTTTCTGAAAAGAGGACTATGATTTAGGAAGAGTAACTGGGCATCATTTACAGGGTAGACTAGAGGAGAAAGAGCAAACTAATGGGGAGATTTGCAATATTCAGATAAGCAGAGACTGATACAGACCAGAACTCAAACATAGTCAGGAAAATTCATTAATCTAATACATTTATTTCAAGTTTTTGTTTGCAACCATTTTCTGGGGGACCTGACTGATTAGTGTTTAGAGTCAGGGAACATTTTTGGCGTGAAACATAGTTCTGCTCCACTATACTATCAGGTTTTATAAATGTTTATTCTATAGCCTGATATTTAGCACTGAACTTTCCAGGAAGCCATTTTAAATCTATTTAAAATATATTTTAAATCTACAAATTTAAAATAGATTCTACTTTATCAAAATAACTTTCTTAAAAATTATACAAATAGTACATATCCAAAATTAGAAAACAGAAGAGTATAAATTTTCAGTTATCTCTATCTCAGACATGAGCACTATTAATACGTTGTTTGGTTTAATGGCATCAAAGCACATAGGAAGTTTTAAATTCTAAGAAAATAGTTTTGAGGTGATTAGCTTAGTGGAACTATGATCTGATTCCTCTTTACTTTTTTAAAAAAGATTTATTTTATTTATTTATGTACACAAGAGCTGGGGTGTATGCCATCGGTATGGAGGGAGGGGTGGTGATGGTGAGAAGATTCACCAGAAACAGAGTGGGGATCAGCACAGGCAGACTCACAGAAGTACTCTACAATCCCCATAGCCAGGGATTGAACTTGTGCTGCAGTGGCTGTCAATAGCTTCACAGTGCTGAGATTCAACCCCTTGTGCCACCAGGCCCCTAACTTCTTTTTTAAAATTGAGGTCTAATTGCACAGTCTTTTTTTCTAGCTCTCTGGTTAAATGATCATAGGCTGAATTCTTTCTACATTGTGCTGTGCACTCTGGGACACATGCTGGATAAAGTAACAGCAGTCTATTTCAAATGAAAAGGCCCCCAATGACCTTTCAACACATTACTCTCAAATACTTTTAATGGTTTCCAGGGCTCAGGAATCATTTTCCAACTCTGCATTTAGGTATTCGAAGATCTCCAAAATGTGCTTTCAGCCATGCTGACCGGGTTGAAACTCTGCAAGAACTAGTCTAGCTTTTTGTAGCATAAAACACTCCATCCTTAACGATGTAGCTTTGTGTGGTTCTGATTTCCCATTCTTGGACTGTCTTTCCCACTCTTCACTACCTAGTCAAATCCTACTCATTCTTCCAAAGTCCAGTTCAGTGATGGCCTGTATAGATTATTTTCTAGTCATTTTAACCTCTGTGATAAAGCTCACTTATAAGTGTCTAAGCATTCACAAATATCTATAATCCTCCTTTTGGCATTTAATCAAATAGTATCCTATACTTTTATTGTTAGCTAAAATATCTTGTAAATGCTTTTCTAACTGCCCTAAATTTTTTTATGATGGACAAGACTGTGCTCTGTGCCTCTTCTATAGCATACTAACACCTTTACAGTGGTGTGTAGAACAGATTCCCATAAACTTGCTTAAATTAATAAAATGAAAACAGCACTTTTATCACAGATCAACCCAACTTCATAGCATGAGGGAAATAATAAAGAAGTAAAGGAAGAGATTCTTAAGACAAATAGGGAAAACATTCTTTTGGGATAGGAAATGGTGATTGCCAATTGAGGGAACTGAATGTTTTTTCGGGAGGGAGAAATCAAGTAGCTGTGAAAAAAGGCCAAAAGGTAACAAGGGAAATTTCTGTTTAAAAGATGAAAAACAGACAGGTGGTATATATCCAGGGAGAACTTAGTCTGAACTTAGGAAAGGTAAGCAAGGAGGAAGGGTGGAAAGAATAAGGGGGTCTGTGTATGTTTTAGGGTATATTTAAATGTTGTTTTCTAGAAAACTAAACTTAAATTATCAGGGCTCTGAAAATCAATAAAAAAATTCTAAATTCTGACTGTGGGTGTCTTGCCTAATGTTAAACTTATAGAAAAGTAAATACAATGAGAATGATATATCTGCAGAGTCTATTCAGTGCCTGTCACACAGAAAGTACTCAGATGTGAATGAAAACTCCAAAATTCTGGAGTACCTAGCGACCATAAATATCTGCTATTTGAATGCCTTTGTCCACTAGTGATTTATCAATATAACTATGAAAACATATATTTTTTTTTACCTCTGTCTTCTCCCTGCTCACCAATCACCCATACTTCTTTTCCTGAAGTCTGTGCCTTCAAAACATTTGTAATAATATATTGTAATCTCTGTGAGTCCAGATTGCATCCAATCCCAATCACTTGATTTACAGGAAGTGCACTCAGTTTCCACGTCACATAGGTCATAATTTCCACTAAATATGAAGATGAAATATTATATACAAGGTGAAAGTAAAGATTTAAAATTATACTTCAAGACACTTATTTTACTAAGTATGTTAGAGCTTCTATATGTTCTTCTCAGTTCCTAGATGCACCATGAGGCACAACATGTTTTAAATGCACATTAAAAAACTAACCAGGTTTTAGCATAATTTTATATAGCTTTGTTGCTAAATATAAATATAGAGTAGAAAACAATTTCCTAGTATAGTTAAGCAAAAAAGATGAAAACTGGGTACAAAAACTCAAAAAATAATCATTTTTTCCATTGGTCAAGTTCTCTTTTATATTGCTCTTAAGCTAATTTCTATTTTCAAATTAAAATACTGATGCATATACCACCACTAACACTATGATATGCAGTACAGCATTATGATATAAACACTTTTTCTGACATGTTAGGAATTCAAGAGAACAGAGTCCATCAACCATTCATTACAGGAAAACAAGTGAAATGCACACCAATCCCTCATATTGGGAATATTAAAAAATCTGTTCATAGTTTGAGTTTAGTACTACCTAATTCTTCAAATATACTTCTTTTTTAAGTCAAACAGTTCCAAAACAATTTATAATATAAAAAGATTAAAAATACACTCTGCATGCTCACGAACATTTTATGATGTTTCAGAGTTAACAAAAGATCTTTCACTTAAGTCACTGCATTTTTCTCTGAGGTGTTCAACTGTTTCCTCACTGAGGAAGGCATGGCTAGCAACAGGGAATGTAATACCACATTACAGAAAACATTATAAACTATAATCTTCTAGTTAATGTCACTCGTTAAAAGTAACTAGTTGACAGGATACAGAAATACTATATTGCTTATTTTAAGAGCACTAATCAAGATGTTCCTTTATAAACTAGTGTTATGACGTTTATCAGAAACAGCAACTTTGTTGGTATTATGGGCTGTAAGTTAATTCAAATTAAACTTTTTACCTGGTTGAGAGGCAACAAGCATGACACTGTGTTGACTATAATGTCCCAAAGGGGGAACCAGGGCTCTGAACATATCCACGTTGCTCTGTACCACGTCCAGGTAGGACTGAGAACTACCCAAAGAGTTGACTGTGAAGATCACCACCTTGGAATGAGCAGAGGCAGACAGATCTAACGAATAAAAAAGAAATAATCTGAGGTCAAAATACATGTTTTAATCAAGTTATTGTTCATGCTAAGAACATGTAGTTCTACTTTTCTATAAGTAGGGACATGCTTGCCCTGATAAATCCTTCCTTCAGAGGAAGTACAGTGTGCTGAGACTTGCCTCCAGAAAGAGGATGAAGAGCATGAGTATATCCCAAGGGGGAAAGGTAGCAATAAAGTGCAGGTTACAGGACCTACAAATAAGGATATAATTTTTTATGTAATTCACAAATTTCTCTTGAAAAATAATAGGAAAAATGAACCTATAATTAATGACATCACTGATTTTTCAATTGTGAGTTTAAAAAATCTTGTAAATGGGCCTCCCTGGTGGCGCAGTGGGTTAAGCAACGCATTATGAAGCAGACCGCAGCCACTGCAGGATGAGTTCGATCCCTGCCGCTGGCCAGGGAGGGGACCCACATGGTGCGGCAGACCTCTCCTGCCTGGCCCGCTGCTCCCCTCAGCAGTGTACTTCTGTTGATCTGCCCGTTCTGCTCCCCGCAACCTGTGGTGAATCCTCTCACCCCCCACACCTCTGGCCTGTACCCCAGTGCTTGTATGCATAAATAAATAAAATCTTTAAAAAAAAAAAATCTTGTAAACAGTCCTTGAAAGTGACTCAGGCCATCTGGAAAAGGCGGCCAGTAGACAGGGTTCCAGGCCAGAGTAGCTCATTCTTGTTACTATTTTATTTATGAAGGAGTCTACTCCAAAGAGGAAAAGAATGATTTGAGAATCTTTAAATGAAGACAACTATCTTGATTTATTTTTTACTGACTTTTTCTTATATGGAAGCCCAGTGTCCTTCGTTTTTAGGTTCTTCTTCAGCAGGACCTACATGTAAGGAACTGATAGGACTTAGAAAAGTTGAGCAGTCCACTGAGCCTCAAGTACACAAATGCTAATTTTAAAAATACATTACTGTCACACAGTGTGTTTTATAACGAGCAAGTGCCAAATAATGGCCAAACATTATCAGCCTCAGACACAACAGAAAAATGATATAGTAACTAGAGTTGCCTCAGTCCAATTGACATTCATAAATGAATAACAGCCTCTCAGGGAGCCAATGAGTAGATTCCAGAGTTTATAGTCTTAATTAAATCTCCAAGGCCATCTTTCTGAACATGCTTCAGAAGGAAACACTTGTGCAATGTATTGATAGAGAAATGCATTATCCAGTTTCGGTTCATATTCTGACACAATTATGGGGGTTGACTCCAAAAATGGAGTCCTGGTTTTTAATAATGGTTCTTCATGAATTCTCTGAAGTAATTCCTGTGTTAGTATTCAGAGTAAATACTTCATGATGAGTCAAATCCTCAAGCACAGGACTAGAAGGGATATAATTAACACTTCCTTACCACTTCTATAAGGCAGGTACTACTGTCAGAGTGAGTAGCAGTGGCAGGATTCAATCCCAGACAGTTGGACTTCAGAGAGCTATAACACATTATGTTGTATCTAAAAACTTAGTCCTGGGCCTCCCTGGTGGCACAGTGGGTTGAGCGCAGCACTGTAAGCATGTGGGCACAGCAGTGCAAGTTCGATCCCCGGCCAGGGAGGGGACCCACATGACACAGCAGACCTCTCCTGCCTCACCTGCTGCTCCCCTCAGCAGTGTACTTCTGTTGATCTGCCTGTTCTGTTCCCCACTCTGTCTCTGGTGAATCTTCTCACTCCCCACACCTCTGGTCTGTACCCTAGTTCTTGTATGGATAAATAAGATCTTTTTTAAAAAAATAAAAACTTAATTCTATACCTTAATAAAGATGAGAAAACGGATTATCTGGAGACACTAGGTAGCTTGTTCATATTACTAAATATCAGTAAACAGTTCAATTCATGACCTTAGCATCTGACCCAATCTATCGTGCCAGGATCATTTCTTTCTTCTCTCCTTTTATTATTATTTTTTAAAAAGATTTATTTATTTATGCATACAAGCACGGGGGTGCAAGCCAGAGGTGTGGGGGGGTGAGAGGATTCACCAGGCAGAGTGGGGAACAGCACAGGAAGATCAACCGAAATACACTGCTGAGGGGAGTGGGGGAGGCAGGAGAGGTCTGCTGAGCCATGTGGGTCACCTCCCCAGCGGGGGGCGGGGATGGAACTCGTGCTGCAGTGGCTGTGGTTTGCTTCATAGTGTGTTGCTTAACCCACTGCGCCACCAGGGAGGGCCCTCTTCTCTCCTTTTAGATTCCTCTAATGGAATGATAGAAATGTCCTCACCCTTTTGTTTACTATCTACTATGATTTGCAAAGGGCAAAAATAGCTTCATAGTCCTTAAGATTTCTCATCAAACTTCCAAGACTTTTAATTTCTTCCTTTGGGTCAGGAAGCCAATTTTCTTATACTGTAATGTAAATCTTTGACTCAAGTAGAATTGGCCTATATTTTTCTCACAATATGCCTTTCAATTATCTGAAACAATAGTTATTGATGGCTAATGAGACACACAGGAAGAAGTAATTTCCTCAGGGCCTAAACAGTCTCACAACCTCTAGGGTCCATGAAGTAACAGTCTCCTAAAGTAATATGGAGGAGTTAAGGTGTCCCTGAAGAATTTCAGCTCCTGGAAATGACATGCACAAGAGACTATCCAGCTCCTTGAGGGATCCTCTATATTAAGCCTACAAAAGGATCACTAAAGCAACAACTCTACTCTTTCCAGAGAAGGAAAATGAACCCAGTGCATCCTCTGGGACCCAGAGGCTTGCTAGGACTATTATATTTAATTTTTATAACTTATAAGTATAGTTTTATGACCCATTGTGTTCTTAGTATCTTTAGGGTTGTGAAACCAGATGTGTCAATATTTTATTTGGATAATAAGGTAAAGGAAAACAGGGGGCTTAAGTAAAGAAAAGCAAAGGTGAGCTAATATTAACATACTACAACTTGACTTTGTCTATAATCTAATAGAATGGTGTTAGGAAACATGTTTACTATAATTCAATGCTCTTCCAATTTTTTCTTGATCATGCATCCTTGGCAATAAAATAATTTTAATCCCACACTCCCAAATGTGGTATTTACCTACATATATGTGTCTATACTAATATATTATATACACTATAAAATATATGCAACTTTTTAATTAAAAAATGAGATAAAAATGACAATTAAAATATTAATACAAAAGTCCTTTTTGCTCTTAAAACTTATATCAACAATAAAAACATTCATAATAAAAATAAAAAGTAAAATAATAAAAACAACGTAAATTAGATATTTTTACTTTTTGATTTAGTACTTTGCTATATGCCAAGAAATAGGTATTACTCCCACTTTACAGTGATAAGATTAAATTTTGAGAGATTATATAATCTGACAAATGTAAGAACTACAATATAGCACAACTAGGATGCAAACTCCCGTCTAACTCTAAAATGAGTGCTCTTCACCAATATATGAGAAAGAAAGAAATCAGAGAAAACAAATTCATAGATGTTGCGTACAGATAGAAAAGAAATCCTTTCACCAATCTGGATGTTGTTTGTTCATCAGATTCTTGTTAATATAGTCAATTATAATCTCTGTATGATTTTAAGTAATTTATTTGAATTTTAATTGTCCAATATGTAAAATGAAGGGCATGATCTTTAAAGTGCTTTGAGCATTAAAATTCTATGACTCAAGGCAGAACACAGAGGATTATTAGAGCAGTGAAACTGAGAGGGGCTACGAAGGAGATAAAAAGGGCTCCATGCAGAGTACAGGAATATGGACACATTGTTTGACATATGCCCTCTTTGCTCTGAGTTAACTTCCCAGTCCAGGAAGCTCATGGAAGAATGATGGACACCATCACTGTCAGAGACCTATCAGTCCCGAGAGTCTGGGTAGTGCTTTAAAACCAGTTGCCTGAGAAGAGGGAACTGTGGTGAAATTAAGTCCCACAAATTCACAGAGTTGTTAAATGCTTGGAGTGAAAGCCCACTCACTGAATTAACTGCCTTTGTTTTTTATAGTGATAAAATAGCCAGCTAGAGATGAGGTGTAAGAATGGTTTTTTGGGGCAGGATGCCTGGCCATTCTCAGATCTGCTGGAAAATCTGAATAAAGAGCAGATCTGCTGGCAAATCTGAATAAATCTGAGTTGGGGCCTCTGTGGTGGCAAAACAGGTTAAGCACCGCACTATGAAGCATCACAGCCACTGCAGCATGAGGCCGATCCCCCACCAGGATGGTGACCCACATGGTGCAGCAGATTTCTTCTGTCTTGTCCGTTGTGCTGCTCCCCTCAGCAGTGTATTTCAGTCGATCTGCCTGTTCTGCTCCCCACTCTGTCTCTGGTGAGTCCGGTCACACACCCCCTACCTCTGGCCTCTGCCCTAGTTTTTGTATGCATAAATAAATCTTAAAAAAAAAAAAAAGAGAGAAAGCATGAGTTAAAAGATTAAATCCAAGTCTCTGTTTATTGGGTTGGCAGTGTCAGGCAACAAAGACCTGGCATTTTTTTCACCTGGTATCAAAACTACTGTGTATAATCCTATAGGAGTGGACACATGTCACTGTAGATTTGTCCGTGCCTTTAGAATGTACAACACCAAAGCAAACCCTAATGTAAAGCACAGACCTTGGATGATGATAATGTGTCAAAGAAGGTCTTCCAATAGTACCTCTCTGGTGTTGCCAATGGGGAGGATATGCATGTGTAGGGGTGGGGGATAAAAGGGAAATCTCTATACCCTCTGCTCACTGTAACTAAAACTTCTCTAAAAAGTAAAGTTTATTAAAAGTAATTTTAGGCTCAAATATAAGACAGCAAATAAGGCAAACATCTTTGAGGCAGAATAGCCAGACCTTTGCTGATCTCCACATTAGGCAGATTGAAGATGTCAAGGTCCATCATCCCTCCTTTAGTCCCTTCTGAGAGGTCTAAAAGGACCACTCTGTCTGCAATACCCTGTAAGTACAATAAAGAAAAAAGAATAGCATTAATACTGGACATGACAAGTTACTCAATTTAACTTCATTCAGAAGTGAGGACCAAACCAGATCACAAAGGCCTCATGTGCTATCTTATAAAAGAAAAGTAGGGGCCTCCCTGGTGGCGCAGTGGGTTAAGCAACGCACTATGAAGCAAACCGCAACCACTGCAACACGAGTTCGATCCCTGCTGCCGGCCAGGGAGGGGA
>JAGFMF010011390.1:7057613-7078453 GCA_019455555.1 Galemys pyrenaicus
CCGCTCTGTCTGTGGTGAATCCTCTCACCCCCCCACACCTCTGGCCTGTACCCCAGTGCTTGTATGCATAAATAAATAAATCTTTAAAAAAAAATAAAAGAAAAGTAACACAATTACAATGAAAGGGACAAGCAAGCAGAAAGTTGTGATGAACTTGAATAATGTGATCCTTCAGGTTCAATTGCAAACTGAGATATGGCAGGGTTAACTCAGAAGTCATAGATTGCAGGTTTCCTTTGGAAGGATAATGTGTAGTAAAAATGATTTGGTACAGTCAATATGCTTGCTACTGTTCTTGAGTTTATGTATTCATTCTGGTGTCATAATTTCCAATATATAAGAATTGAGTCTATTTTAGCACATACTTTCTAGCATGAGAGTCAACACCAGTGCCAATTTTCTCTTAAGAAAAAAAGGACAACAACCATGAATCTAAAATGCTTCCTTCCAAACAACTCATGAAAAATTTTCCATGCATGTAGAAAATTACACCCTGAGTGCCAGGGTGGGCATGGAAACTATAAGTGACACTGTAAATGTCAGCACGCAAACTACCAAGAGTAAGTTTATCTTTGTAGAAGGTCTCTTCCCAAAGAAGTAAGGGCCCTTTAATCACTCCTACCTTAGAACCCAGAGATCTACCAGACAATCAGGCAGAATCATAGATGTTAAGAAAACAACCCAGCTATATCACTTACTAGTTCTGTAATGCTGGGTAAATCACTGCGCCTGGCCTTACTTCAAGTAGTTGAGAGGAGTAGTTATGGGGAGCAGGGCTGGTTGGCATTATTGTTAATCAATTATAAGAGAAATGCAAAGAAATTCAAGTGACCACTTTCATTTTCATATCAAGGATCTGAACATTTAACAGCAGTGTGGGAAAATAGGTATTCTCATACACTTTGGGTATGAAAATAAACTGGTACAAGTGATATGTGAAATACTCTAACAATATCAAAATTTTGCAATGAAGTAACTCCTTTAATCTATCAATCTTATTTATAGATGTTATCATACAAGTTTATTAATGTGTAAAATGGCATATTTATAAGAACATTCAAAAGACTAGAAACCATCTAAATGCCCATCAGTAACAACAATAATCATGAGAAAGTGTAACATGGTGGCTTACAGCAGTTTCTCAAGCTTTAATGGATCACCACTTAATTGGGTAATGAAGCACATGGATCACCAGAGATTTTTTTAAGTTGCAGATTTTGCATCTGTAAGTCTAGGTGTGGTCTGAAATTACAGGTTTCTAATAAAAGCTCAAGTGATGACAGAGTTGCTGCTCTGACAGTCATACTTTGAATAGTAAGGAATTAGGATACAGCTCTGTAAATAATAGATCGTCTAGTTTCAAATCCTGGCTCCATTTCTTAACAGTGTGACATTGGGCAGGGCGGTAATCTCTACCATGGCTTCATTTGTAAAATGGCATTAATGATAGTACATAAACATAATGTTGTAAAAACAAGTCAAGTGTTTAGATGAGTGCCCAGCACCTAGTAAGCAAACATTCAGTGAGGTTAGTTACTGCTCTTACCATTGCTGCTGCTATTGTTTTGGTTATTATTGCATTATTTGAATATTATTACATTGTTTGAATATTGTTGCATTATTTGAATACTTGTTACAAAATATTGATGTTTATTTATTTTTAAAAATATTTATTTATGCATACAAGAACTGGGGTACAGGCCAGAGGTGTGGGAGTAGGAGGTGAGGTGGGAGGATTCACCAGAGACAGAGTGGGGAACAGAACAGGCAGATGGACTCAAATACACTGCTAAGGGGAGCAGTGGACAAGGCAGGAAAGGTCTGCTGTGGCACGTGGGTCCCCTCCCTGGGTGGGGATCAAATTTGTGTTACAATGGCTGCAGATGCTCCATTTTGCAGTGCTTAATCCCTTGAGCCACCAGGGAGGAATCAAAATATTGATGTTTAAATGGAAAATACCTTCCATCCAGACAGTTCACAAATACTGATGATGAGACTCTTCTAACAGCCAAAGAAGCATAACATTAAAGTGTCTTCCTATACTTATTCAAAAAAAGTTTTTTTTAAAAAAAACTCAATACTGTTAGGGATATAAAAGATGAGGCTGATGTGAACATTATTATTAACAAAACTAGTTCTTCCTTTCAGAAGAGCAGTGTACTGATACACAGTAAGTGCCATTAAAACCATTCATCCCCTCTGACTCACTAGTACTATTTTTGAGAGTATATATATCTAAAAAGAATTCAGACAAGAAAATAAGCAACTTGTAAAGCAATGTTTATAGAAGCATTCTATTTATTAACAAAAGAACTGAAAACAATTCAAATTCGAATTAAGAGGGAACAGTGTATTCAGATTCTTGGAAGGTGGAGGAAATCAAACTCCATATCCAAAATTAGCATATATTATTCTGAGGAGCCAACTTTTTTTTTTTTTAAAGATTTATCTATCTATGCATACAAGAACTGGGGTACAGGCCAGAGTCCAGGGAGGTGAGAGGATCCACCAGACAGAGTGGGGAGCAGAACAAGCAGACTGACTGAAACACACTGCCGAGGGCAGCAGCAGGCGAGGCAGGAGAGCTCTGCTAGGCCATATGGGTCCCCTCCCTGGCTGGAGGCAGGGATCGAACTCTCAACCCACTGCGCCACCAGGGGGGCCCTGAGCAGCCAACTTTTAAAATTTTTAAGTTCCTTGAGTATAATTTATTTGCCTAAGTAGAATCTACCTCCAAAACATGTATGAATATTAAATGGAAAGGGGATTTTTAGATAGCAAAACAACCAGATTTTAGTAAAAAAAAACAAGAAACAAAAAACACCTAAAATCTAGCTACCAGCAAACACAGAGGAACAGTTTTTCTATTCTGGGCTACATGCCTCAAATGACAGATATGCTTTTACCATAATACTAGGCCCTGGAGGGTCTTTCAAACCACTCTGGAAGGGAATTTAAGCCTTCCTGAAAATAATTAATATAGAAAAAAATCTAGTAAAAAGGATTGATGAAGTAATAGTCAAATCTCAAACTAACAAACTATCAAATCAGGAACTACAATCTTGAAAGAAAGATAAGTAATCATAGAAGAAAAGCCAATCAATTTTAGAAAATACTTATTTTAGAAAGAGCTAAAACTAAGTATTTTATTAAGAATTTACTTAAAGTGGCACGATATAGAAAGTAGAAAAGATTTTGCGACTAAGTCAGATAAATGTCAAGTTGAAGCTTCCCTAATTTTAGGGTGATGACCCCATTGTGCAAAACACTTTTTCAAAGTCTATTGCATGACTAATTACTCATTAAAAGGCTGTAGCACTTTGATAGGTATATTTATAAAACCTATGTTTACATACCTTTGCTGAAATTGCTAATGTGCAGGCAATTCCCAATTCCCCACCTCCAACCACAGTAATTTTATTGACCATTTTATTCTCATGATTTGCCCAGTTCTTTGAATTTATATCTGAGACACCTACAAAGAAAAGTGAATTATGATGAGATTTTAAAATATCAAGAATTCTAGCATCTTTAATAAAAAAACTACCACACTTCAATAACTTTGACAGAAAACACAGTGCTAGTCCATAATAGGCACTCAAAAACTACTTGTTCAACAAATGAAAATGACAGAAATCTCATATTAAACAGTCTACTAGAGGCCATCCTTAAAAAAATGTCTTTCTAAATATTTCAAAATATTACCTATAAAGTTAAAAATAGGATTTCCATATTTCTGAAAAGCATTCTCATTCTTACTGCTCTGATATACAATACCAAAAAAATTGCTGAACTCTACTAAATTTTGCAAGCATGGGTATTTTGTTTCTCAATGAAACTGAGAATCGTACACATTCTGGTCTAACATACTAAATGAGGCAAAAAAACCCCACATAAACATATAGCAAAAAAGGTTTAGGATCCTAAGTATATTACTAAGTGATTGTGAACAAAAGACAAATTAGTTTATTAGTCAGTATAAAAGTAATATTTTACATCCTAAGAAACCATGTTAGGGCCCTCCCTGGTGGCGCAGTGGGTTAAGCAACACACTATGAAGCAAACAGCAGCCACTGCAGCACGAGTTCCATCCCTGCTGCCACTGGCTGGGGAGGGGACCCACATGGCACAGCAGACCTCTCCTGCCTCACCAGCTGCTCCCCTCAGCAGTGTATTTCCGTTGATCTGCCTGTGCTGTTCCCCACTCTGTCTGGTGGATTCTCTCACCCCCCTGCACCTCTGGCTTTTATCCCCGTGCTTGTATGCATAAATAAATAAATCTTTAAAAAAAAACTTAAAAAAAAAAAAGAAACCATGTTAATTGCAGCTATATGGTAACAACTATGATAAATGTATAGGAATTTTTGACTCAACACAGACACATACACATGCAAATACTTCTAGAAAGCAAATAGCAAGGCCTCGCTGAAGTGCAAGGGCTTAAGCACAGCACTATGAAGCATCTGCAGCCACTGCAGCACAAGTTTGATCCTAGCCAGAGAGCTAACCCACAAGAAGCAGTGGACCTCTTCTGTCTCACCCGCTGCTAACCCTCAGCAGTGTACTTTAGTCAGTCTGTCTATTCTGTTTCCCACTCTGTCTCTGGTGAATCCTCTCATGCACCCCCACATCTCTGGCCTGTACCCCAATTCTTGTGCTCATAAATAATAAATCTTGAAAAAAAAAAAGAAATCAAATAGCAGAAAATGGCAACCTGATGAATGAGAATACAAACCTTCAGTGATTTTTGCAATGTAGGTGAGCAAGTCTACCTGCCGTGCCTCATCAGATGATGACAGAGAATACAGAGGAAGTTCCTCTTGAAACTTGGCAGTCATTTCTTTAATTAGTCCAACAATGACAGATTTAGGCTGCAAAATATATTAAAGGGGAAGTTATGCAAAAATGTTGCTAAAGAATACAAACAATACTGGGCCCTCCCTGGTGGCACAGTGCTTTAAGCAACATGCTATGAAGCAGACCACAGCCACTGCAGCATGAGTTCGATCCCTGCCCCCAGCTGGGGAGGTGACCCACATGGCACAGGCAGACCTCTCCTGCCTCGCCCACAGTGTATTTCAGTCGATCTGCCTGCTCTGCTCCCCACTCTCTGTGGTGAATCCTCTCACCCCCCCACACCTCTGGCCTGTACCCCAGTGCTTGTATGCATAAATAAATAAATCTTTTAAAAAAAATTGTTTTCTTAAAAAAAAACACACCAAAATACAAATAATACAGTTAAAATTCACCCATGTTGATATATCTAACTCACATTTTTTTGTTTTGCAGATCCTCACATTATGAGGTTTTGTATTCTGCATTTTACATTTACCACTTTATTGAGCATTTCTCCATATTAAACAATATCAAAGTATCCATACTTTTTAACAAGGGTGAATTTTAAAGACTTAAATGTTAGTTAAAGCACATTAACACAAGATTATATACAGTATGAACCAAAGTACATTAAAGGTAAAAGAATAGGCAAAACTACACATATATAAGAATACTTAGTAGGGAGAGGCTAAGAAATAAAGCCCAGTACCTAGCTGGTTCCTTTTAATGTGCTTTACAAAGCAGTGAACAACTGAAAACAACAGCTGGCTCTCATACCTGGAGAACGCAGCTTCATCATTCAGGCTGCTCCTATTAAGGTTCTGCCTTAATGTGTGTGCCTCAGAGAGCTCAATTTGAAATCATATGTAAAGACTATATGAAAAATATCACTGAAAGAAAATTCATTAACTTATTCATACTATTGGGATCACAGATCAATATTCAGAAAAATAATTTTTTACAGAAAATCCAAACTGATCTTACATGGCTCCAGTTTTGAAGATAGGGCAAGTATATTCTGCCTTGTGCATCCACATGTTTTCCAACTGAGATACCCATATTTGCAGTTGGTTTTAAGAAGCAGATGGGGGGAGCAAAAGGGTGAGAATCCAAAATCCATAAACGAATTGGTATGTTATATGTATTACCTATTTGAGACAAAATAAACACATCTTCAAACAATGGTGAAATATACATTTTAATGTTAGAGTTCAGTGACAAGACACATGCAGTCCAGTCAAGATTAGACATAAAGAGTCCATGTAAATCAATGAGTATTTCCCCCATTTCATCCATATTCACATTGGAAATAGGTTCTCACTAAAGCGCCACTTTGACTGACACCAAAGGAAATTTAACTAATAGTCAGCTCATTCAATTTAATTCATAAATATCTACAGAACCTACTGCATGAGGAATTTGGGATACAACATTTTCTCTATGTAATCTGTGTTCCACCCAAGCAGAGTTACTGTACCTTTCTTGAAAGGTAGTGAGGCTACTTCTACTTGCATACTTATTCTGTACTGAACATATTTGCTTACAGGTCTTGATAAAAGGCAGAAAGAGGGGCACCCCAGAACCCCCAAACCAGCCCACTCTAAATAGGTTCTGCTATCTGCCACATCAAGATAAAACATGTAAGACCTTTAATGGAAAGGAACTTTAATATAATAATTAGTGATATACATATAGTTAATATAATTAGTATGCAACAAAGAAAAGACTACAGTTTTCAAACCAAGCATCCAAAGGAATTACTCATCCCCTCATGCGTAAAAGTCCAAACAGGACTGACCCAAAGCAAGGCCTGAAAGCCTGCCACAAGTCTAAAACACTTTTGGGGCCCCATAGAAAAGGGTCAGAAACAGCCAGAGAAGTCTGGGAGGGAAAGAGCAAAATTAAAGTCAAGATAAAAGCTGCCACTGTTAACCTCCCCATGGATCTTTCACCCGCATGTTTCAAACAGTCCAGGACCAAGAAACAAGCAGTTTCTTCACATGCCTTCTGCTCCTTGTGCCTCTTCCAGGTTTCCTTGTGGCTCTCCATCCTGCTTCCTCCCTTCTCCAGTCTCCTCTCCAGGTTCTCCCTGCTCAGCTCCACTCTCCCTGGGGTGGGGCAAGGAACCTGGAACCTCCCCTTTTCTTGGGGACCACCTTACTCATTTTATAATGTAAACTTCTAGAGGATTATGTTATTCATTTCTACATCCCCTGTATCCTTTCTTAGTAAGGAAATCCTCCTTCCACTGAAAGCTACTTTTAAATCTTGCTTTTTCCTCTCCAAAGTACTAATACTCAGCACTGTCTGTACAACAGAAGCACTTAAGGAATTCAGAACAAACCATGTTGAACAAATATCCAGGCCATACCCTCAAAGCTTTTGATTCTATGGGATGTGGGCTGCACATTAAATAATAATAATAATAAAAACAAAAACCTCCCATGTAATTCTAATGTGCAACCAGAATTGAAAATCAGTACATCACAGAGATATCTCTAATGAGGGCGGGGGGCATGGGGGTGGAAAGGTCTACTGATGTTAACTCAGCAGTACTCAGAACCAAACTTTTCTTCTGCTTTTGCCTTAGTATTTATAATATGGTCACAGGCACAGCTGTTGGTCTACAGATACCTCCATGGTTATAAATTCATGTAATAATAGCACATACTTTGACACTGATAGGTATCAAAACATACCATTAAATTTCTCTAGAAGTTACTCTGTCTAGTGTTATCTACTCCAAACCAGTGTTTTTCAAATGTTGATTATAATAAATGGATTATGGAGTTCATTTAGTATACTGAAAATATTTTTAAATAGAATTTAATTGAAAATACCATGCATGACAGTAGTTTGGTACTCAGTTTTATACACTCACATATATATGCTAGCTATCTATATGAAAGTATTTCTGACTGGTAAAAACCAGTCTAGGCCATGTAAATTTTTTGTTGTTGTTGGAATGGTAGCCCAAATCCCAGGAGTTTCTTTGTGTGTTAAACACTACACATTAAATAAAAGTAGAAATACATATATATTTTAAAAGATTTATTGTTTATGCTTACAAGAGCTGGGGTGCAGGTCAGAGGTGTGGCGTTGTGAGAGGATCCAACAGGGACAGAGTGGGGAGCAGAATGGGCAGATCCACTGAAAAACACTGCTGAGGGGAGCAGCGCATAAGACAGAAGAGGTCTGCTGTGCCATGTGGGTCACCTCCCTGGCCGGGGATTGAACTTGTGCTGCAGTGGCTTCGGATAGCTTCACAGTGCTGCAACCTAATGTCTTGTGCCACCAGTGAGGTCACAGGAAACATATTAAGGGTATTCTCCTGGCTGATCATGGATGCTACTCCATCCATGCCCCTGCCACACACTTTATCCTCCTGCATGTCTTCTATTGCTTTCTTTAGTGACTCATTTTCCTTCTCCAGAGCATCAATTCTTTTTAACAGATCATTCATTTTTTTCCATGATGATGATTTTAAATTCGCTTTCCGATAGGCTGTACATTTTTTCCATGTCGTCGTTGTTGGGTTCACGTATTTGACTTTCTTTTCGTGGTGTAGTTTTCCCCCGTGGGCTTGTTTGGTTAGTTGTAGTTTTTCTTCTCCTGATGTCTGTTTTTTAATTTGCAGGGACACTGTGTTGCTTGTATTGGCAGACATCTCTTGGGGTGTCAGGAACTGGTGGTCAACAAACAAACAAAAACACACAAACACCTCAAGACAGACAAAAACAAGAACAAAATAGGCAAATGACAGAAAGAAAAAGAGAAAAAGCAAGAGAAGAAAATTTTTTTAAAAACTTCAAAAAGTCCCACTAAAACATGAACAAGAATTTGGAGGGAGGTATGGTCCTGATTGCACTGTAGCGGTGGGTATGGGAGATTTTCAGGTCCTTTGTTGTAGCTGGTTGGGCGATGGGGCTCCTGAGGACTCCTTTCACCTGAGGATATGGGATACCAAGAGGCCCCCTATGTAGATACTGGCTTTATGAGGTTCCCTTTAATGCCTTTCCAAAGGAGGAAAGGAGTAAACAAGAGGAACGAGAAAAAGAGGGGAAAAAAGGGGGGAAGGGGGGGTAAGGATAAGAAAAGGAACAGAGGGGGGAGAAGAAAAAAGAAAAAAAAATGTGGCGTTTGGGGAGGACTGAGGAGTCCCACCAAACTGGGGGGCAGGGGGGCAGAGATAGCCTCGGAGCGGCTGGCACCCCAGCTGTGTCTGTCCTAGCCGCAGTAGTTCGCCTGAGCTCTTCCGGATTGTCTCAGGTTTTGGGATGGCTGGTTAGACCCATCTCCCCGGTATGAAAGGAAGCTTCACCTCAGTGTCCGATTACCAGCTCTTTCCTACCCACCTGTGATGGGGGGCGTGGTCGCCTGAGGCGTCCCAGGTGCTCCCCCTTTGTTTGTGGCCGCCCCACGAGGTTTTACTTTCCCCTTCCGGAGTAAAGGCAGACTGTCCCAGCCCACGCTACCTGGACAGCACCGGAGTGTTGCCGTGGTGCACCAAGAGGCCTCCCTCCGGCTCCCGCCTCCAGCCTTCCCGAGACCTGGGTGTGGACAGAGTAGGGGTTCGTGCAGCGGCTCCCCAGGGGCGTGGTGGATTTTATTGGCGCCGGCACTCTGCCGGGCCCCAGGCCAGTCTCAGTCCGTCCGCCTGGCCCCGTCCAACACGGCGCAGGTCGCTGTTTCCCGCCACCAAGCCGCACTGCGCCCCCGCTTCGGCACCCGGGGATCGCTCCACCAAGCGCGGGGATTCACTGTGGCTATTCGGCTCTGCCGCGCCTCCTTCAGCCTAATTGCGGCTGGCTGTGCCCCAGCCCCGGCGTCTGTCAGCAGGGTTCGCCTCCCCCAGTCCCGACGGGACGTTTCTAATTGTGCGAACTCCCTCCGCCAAAGGCTCTCTCCGCTCCTTCCCTAAATCCCCCAAGAGCTCGAGTTCGAACTCCTGACGTCTGGAGCACTTCTTCCTACGCCTGTATCCGCGCGGCTCTCCACTGATTCTCTCTCCACTGATTCTCCGAGTTCAATACTGGTTTTGATCTCTTTCCACGTGTGCCGTTTCTGGTTTCTCTTTCTGTAGGTCCAGGTGTGTTGGATTTGTGGGTAGGGGTTGGGCGGGAGGAGACTGGCAGCGGGGTTGTGTTGCTCTTCTCTGTATTTGCTCCTCTCCAATGCGTCTCTCCTTTGGGTAGGTTGCAATAACGTCCAATGTCCCAGTTCTTGCAGGGGCCCGCAGTATATTCTCCCTGTTGCCTTTTTCTTCTGTGAGCTTCCTAACCTAACATCTCTCCGCCGCCATATTTTTCCCCCCTCTGTCCCCCTGCCACACACTTTAATAGCCCAAGTCTGGCAGAGCACGTGGTGAGATAGATAGACTAGGTGAGCGCTCCATTCTAATTTGTAAGATTTCATTACTAGTGATCTCCAAGCTCTTTTCCCTCCTACTTTCTCACTTTTTTGACAGCAAATGCCTTGCTTCCTACCCTACTATTCAGTAATTCATTGCTGAAGAGTCAAAACTTTTGTTAGAGTCTTTTGTTAGTCTAACCTTTGTTAGACTTAAAGCAATTATAACATAATAATATAATTTAAGTTATAATGTTAAAAAATATATTTTGTTTACTATATTAAATAAAATATAAGTATTTTTTATAATGCTATAATATAAAGTTAAAGTATATTATAACATATAAGTTAAGATGTAAATGAAATTTAGATGGGTATCATGATACACACCTCTCTAAATAATGGGTGGATGAAGAAAAGTCATCACAATCTTGGAGGGATAATAAATAATCCAAAAAATTTCTGCAAATGGGGAGATGGCAACAGAAAACTCACCTGGGGAACAGGACGGGGCGAGAGGTTAGAGACAATTAACCTCATCCCTTCTCAAATGTTTAAAGTTTTTTAACAAGAGTATGTGTTATTATTTTACTGACAAAAGAAGTTAAGAAAAAGTAATATAGGCCAAAAACAAATAATAGACAACATTCATTTACTGAACACTTACTATGTGTCAGGCACTATGCCAAAAGCTTTACTTGTAGTAATTCATTCAATTCTTACAATTCTATGAAAAAGGTTCTATAACTGGGCCATTTAGAGATCAGGAAGATAATACATTTTGACCTCTGATGAGCAAAAAATAACCATGTGTATCCCACTGAGTTGAAACAAGTTCCATTAAAAGCAAAAGTGTACTGCAGAACAAAAGATAACGCAGGCACCACCGTTACCATGGAGGACCTACATAAGATCCAACAACATAGCTTCATGGCTCTAGGAGCGGCAGGGGGGTCAATGAAGAGGATCTTTCCCGTGGTGTTAAGATAACCTCTATGCCCTCCTGTTATGTCCCCACACTATGACAGAAAATGAATTAAGCAATGAGTTATTTAAGTTCATAAACCCCTCTATTAATATGCACATACCCTTGAAATCACTGGGATTGGTAAGAATTATGAAATCAATCGATTGATCTATTATTAGAGGGCTAAGAATTCTTTTTTTCCTCTTTTTCTAGAAGGTAACAAAACATTGATGTATTGGAAGAAAAGTTGAGATTCCTGCAATTTGCTATGGAAAGCAGAGGTAACTTTCTACAAGAGCAGGCCTATCTGTGTCTGTCTTGCTTTCCTCTTCATCGCAGCACCTAGCAGAGAAGTGGGCATATAACTGACACCCAACAAATAAATATTTGCCCAGATGAATTAAATTTATTGATATTAATTTATCTTTTCCTTGATTGGGAGAGCATTCTCCTATATCCAATCAGGTTCTGATTGGGTCACATGTATATGAAACACTCTGAGAATGTTATGCATTAAAAAAAAGTGTAAGTTGTTAGGCCTCCCTGGTGGTGCAGTGGGTTAAGCAGCGCATTATGAAGCAAGCCCAAGCCACTGCAGCCAGAGTTTGATCACTGTCGCTGGTCAGAGAGGGGACCCACATGGTGTAGCAGACCTCTCCTGCCTCGCCCACTGCTGCCCTTGGCAGTGTTTCAGTCAGTCTGCCTGTTCTGCTCCCTGCTCTGTTTGGTGAATCCTCTCACCTCCTTTGACTCTGGCCTGTACCCCGGCTCTTGTATGCATAAATAAATAAATCTTTAAAAAAAATTTAAAAAGTGTAAGTTCTTATTTAAATGGCTCTTTTAGAAAATTCCCATGTTCTCAATTTCCACACTTACCCTGATACATCACAGGAATAGTGCCAGTGAAATTCAGTAGATCTTTCTGGGAACTATCTTTAAAAACTGGAAGAAAAAAGCCCCAAGACACATAATTAGAAATAGGAAGAAGTTTATTAGAGTGAATGCATGCATATGAACAGATATAGAAACACATGTAACTTCTAAATACCATTATTTCTTTGTAGATGTAATTAAAATAAGGGTCCTGAGATGGGGGAATTACCCTAGACTATTGGAGTAGGCTAATCTAACCACACTGGTCCATAAAAGAGAGGGGTCTTTTTTAGCTATGGAAGATTTGATTACAGAGGGGTGGTCTGAGAGATGCAACATTGCTGACTTTGAAGATAGAGGGAGGAGACTACCAGGTAAAGAACATGGGTGACTTTCAAAACTGATAAAGGCAAGGAAACAGATCTCTCTCCTACGGCCTCAAGAAATAACTAAAACCTGGCAACACCTTGATTTTAGCCCAACCCTCTAATCTGCAGGACAGTGTTGGACTTCCAGCCTATAAAACTGTAAGATGGTAAATTTGTCTGGCTTTAAGTGACTAAGTCTGTTCTATTTTGTTATGACAGCAATAAAATAAACTATATCAACTTAAATTTCCTCAGAAACCACAGATCATAAAGTATAGCTCAAAATCGGTATAAAAGAGAAATAAGAAATTATAATTTTGTAGTTCTCTACACTAGTGTAAATAATAGTTTAATGATAGTTTAAATAATATAGAAAAAATTAGAAAATATGATTCTTACCATAGGTATCCATGGAATATCTGAAGTGTGGGAAAAACATATTTACATTCTTTAGTTCTTCCACGGTTAGATCCCTGAACTTGTACTAAAAAGAGAAAAATGAGCATATAATAAAGCTATAAACAATAAAAAACAATTACAACTAAGAGTTGATCAGCATTAAATAGACCAGGATTTAATGTGTTCCAGATTCAGTGTTACTGCTTCAATGTAACCAAAAGTGAATGAAATCCAAATACTACACAAAAGTACAAAAGGCTGCATGTTGTCACCTGGAATATATATATATATTGACTATAACAAGAACATTTTTTTGTTGTCTACTTAATTTTTAAGCTATTTTCTAGGTCTTTAACATTCTGTGTCATTTAATGACTATATAGGGATAGATGTAAGAATTGATATAATTGTAAAAATGCTGTAAGAGTTGTCAAATATAGGGCCTCCCTGGTGGCGCAGTGGGTTAAGCAACGCACTATGAGGCAAACAGCAGCCACTTGCAGCATGAGTTCGATCCCTGCTGCCGGCCAGTGGGGACCCACATGGCGTAGCAGACCTTTCCTGCTTCGCCCACTGCTGTCCTCAGCAGTGTGCTTCTGTTGATCTGCCTGTTCTGCTCCCGGCTCTCTGTAGTGAATCCTCTCACCTCCTGTGACTCTGGCCTTTACCCCCGCTCTTGTGTGCATCAATAAATAAATCTTTAAAAAAAAAAAAAAAGTTGTCAAATATAAGCAAAAACACTCCTTAGAGTTTGAAAACCCAAATGTCACTACTAGTCAAATATTTGCCTTTCTGACATTTAAAAAAAAAAAAGTATTTTATCTGTCCTGAAAAAAATACTATCACTATTTATAAACAGCATCGTTTTATATTAAGACTTACTGAACAGATTGCTTGTTCTTATCACCCAAAGAAACCTGCATAATACTCTCCAAGAAAATGTCAACTGCACAAAGGGTGGAGACTTTTCACTTTAGGAGGAAAACTGACTCACAAGATTCTATAACTAGAGCAATTAGACTATCATAAAAATCGGCAAGACTGAAAAACTTGGAAGTTATTAAAAGTTTAACTTTATCTGCTATAGAATGTTGATTCAGTAGAATATATTTATGAACATCAAACCACTCTTGTATGATACTGCTCAAATGTAGGAGACATTGAAGAATATTTTGTAGAAATATTTCATAAAAAATTTTTACAGGAAGGATTCTATATATCAAGTCCAATATTCTAATTTTATGAGTGAGCAAATTTAGGTTATTGAAGGTAACTCACCAGTGAGGGGAGTACAAAGTAAGAATTAGAGTTGTACATATACACACATCTTGAGGAGTAAACATGAATCAATTCACCCATATAAGACCTAGAATGGTATGCCCAATAATAATTCCTATCTTGGTATAAAAGATCTATATGTGCCCTATCCAATAAAGCAGTCACAAGTCACATGTGGCTACTAACATTTGAAATGTGGGTAGTGTGACTGAGAAACTTTTTAATTCTAATTTTGATGAATAGTTACATGTGGCTAATAGCTACTTTATTAGGTAGCACAGACCTAATACCATCTAATACCTCTCTCCCACTTAACTGTCTCTCCGGAAATGTGTAATTTATTCCTTTGCTTATTTCCTTCATAATTTTATCACATATGTGTCCTTAAATAACATTTTATATATATATTGTTTCATTTTGTTCCTTTGCCTTTTCAGACACAATTTTGTATATAACCTATTTTTTTCCCACTTAATATGTTTCTAAGATTCTCTGTGTTGTTACATGTTGTGCTTAACGCATTTTCTTTTCTGCATAGTAGTGTCTTCCACTATGTGAATATACAACAAATTCTTTTTCTGTTAATGCATTTTTAGGTTGTTTCTATTTTTTAGTTATGTCTCCTGTTATATGTATTCCGAATTTTCTGTTGTTTCTACCTATGTAAGGAACATAAAACATAATCAAATTAATAAAATAAAGCCAAATTGTTTCCTCTGAATGGTTAAATTACCATTTGACCACCAACAGAGTCTGAAATTTTATTCACATCCTCCAAATCATGTGAAGTTAACCTATGCCAGTCAGGTGAGAGCAAATGATGTTTTACCATGGTCTTCACTTGCTTTTCCCTGATTATTAATGGACTGAGCAAACATTATTTTCCCTGTGATTTTTAAAAAAAGATTTATTTTACTTATTTATTTATGTATACAAGAGCTGGGGTATAAGCTGGGGGTTGTGTGTGTGTGTGTGAGAGAGAGGATTCACCAGAAACAGAGTAGGGAGTAGAACAGGAGGATTGGCTGAAATATACTGCTGAGGAGAGCAGTGGGCCAGACAGGAGAGGTCTGCTGAGCCATGTAGGTTAGCTCCCAGGCTGGATCCAACTCTGAGACTTAACTCCTTGTGCCACCAGGAAGGCCCTATGCTCATTTTTAAAATGACTATTCATGCCTGTCCACTTTTCTCCCAGATTTAATATTTAGTTTTAGGCATATTTTATGCATATCTGTATTAATATTTTGTTGGTGGTGCTACAGATTTTTCTCTGCTTGTATTTTGCCTCTCACTCTGGTTATGTATCTTTTGATTTTGAAGCACTTGAACATAGTCAGATTTATCAATCAATATTTTGTCTTGCTCAAAAAATGTTTGTATACCGAGTCCATATTATCTCCAACATTTAAGTCTCAAAGTTTGTCTCCTACATTTAAATCTGTAACCTACATACAATTATGTTTAGTAAAATAGGGATCTCATTTTCTTTTCCTCAATTGAATAATCTGTCCCTTTCTGTATTTAATCTGCAATCCCTCTTGTTTATACTGCAAATCCAAAAACGTGTGAATATGACTCTAAGCCCTCTAGTATGTTTCACTAGTTAATTTCAATCTTACACCAGTGGTGCACTAAATCTTAATTAGCATCTGGTAGAGCAAATTCCCATACCGACTCTTCTGTAAAAATATGAAGATTATTTTTGGCCTTCTTCCCTTCCAAATGTATTTTAGAATCAGTCTGAAATTTTCCCAAAATAACCTGTTAGAATTTTTATTGGAATTGCATTGACTTTTATCAATTTGGAAATAGCTGACATCGATTTCAATCATCAATCTTCAAAATATCGTACAGGTTTAACAAATTGCTCCAACAAAGAACACAGTCAAAGCCAGTTGAAATGGCATAAATGTATGGTTTAAAACTTCATGGGTAACTTCTAAGAAGCATTAAATATTATCTAACCAGGTAACTGGTGGAAAAGCGGACTGCCTCAAACTAATATGGAGAATCGGCCTGGAAATTGGCGTCAGGCAAGTCCCAGAATGTAGGTCAGACTTTTGGGTCAGCCCTTCCACTCAACTTTTCAACATTAAGAGGCTCTCCTCTGGGCCTTTAAGGTCTATCTTCATTCCCAAATCTACTTAGGTCATTGATTCACTGCACAGTTACTTAGCACCTCCACTGTGCACAATGCTGGGTGTGCTATTGGAGATTTCACAGCAGGACTAAGGTCTGTCAATAAATAATTACCCTACTGGGCCTCCCTGGTGGCGCAGTGGGTAAGCAATGCACCATGAGGCAAACCGCAGCCACTGCAGCACGAGTTCAATCCCTGCAGCCGGCCAGGGAGGGGACCCACATGGCGCAGCAGACCTCTCCTGCTGTGCCCGCTGTTCCCCTCAGCAGTGTGCTTCTGTTGATCTGCCTGTTCTATGTCCCGCTCTCTGTGGTGAACCTCTCACCCCCCCCACGCCTCTGGCCTGTACCCCAGTGCTTGTATGCATAAATAAATAAATCTTAAAAAAAAAAAAATTACCCTACTATGTGACAATCGCTATTTCTGAAAGCAAGTAGAGAGAAGAAGTGATTCTATCTTCCAGGGAGTGGCATCTCAGTTGAGTCTTACAAAGGATGAGCACGGCAATCAAAAAAAGAAGGGCAGGCCATTCAGAAGAAAGGTGTAGTTAAAAGAACAGGTGAGCGCTGGGAGCAGTTGGAGATCAGAGAAGCTGGTGGCGTGAGGTCTCACACCGGGTGGAAGTAGGGGAACCTCAGAGGTGCGGGATGGGCCAAGGCCCGGGCCTCGGGAAGGGGAGGGCAGCTTCCAACCCCACTGTCCTCCTAACGCCGTTCCAAATAGCCGGCTTCAAGCCAACCCGGCCGGCTCCAAGCCCTTTGACGAGCCGGAGAAACATCCCGGAGAAGCCCTGACCCCAGACCCGGCCCTGGGGGCGGCCCACACCTTGCTAAGTAGCCGTCTCAGACCTTCGCAGTCGAACTCCATATCTAGCCAGGTGCCCAAGCCAGGTCCACGACCCCAGGCCCTGGACCTTCTTCCGCGCTGAAGCTCGGACGGGGGCCGCCGAGGTCCAAGCCTCCCGGAGGCCCGAGGCCCCGCCCCTCTCCAGACTGGAAAGTCAACTCTCGTTCAGTGCAGCATCACCGGCCGCAGCTCCACCCTGAGTCCAGCAGCGACTCAGCAGGAACACTGAGCGTCCCCAGAAACCCATTAGCGCCGAGGGAACCACGACCGGACTTGCTGGAAGGAAAGTTGGGGACATCTGCGAAGAGAAGAATAGAAGGCACCAAGGGGGAGAAGCAAGCAAGGAGGTAGAAGCAACTTGCGTTCTGGAAGAGTTTCTGGAAGGATGTATTAAATTCAGCAGTGTATCGAGAAACATCAAGGCTGAAAATTGCACTTGGATTTAGGAAGGAAGAGGCAATGGATCTTCAAAAGCAAAACTGAAGGTCTTAGAAAAGGAAAATGGATTCAGGAGGCGCCTAGTCGGAGAAGTCGGAGACAGTACAACCAGGTGAGGGTGGTTAGGCCAGGCAGCGCCAAAACCTTATTGGTGGCAGAGTGGGAAAATCCAGGTTAAAAAAAGTTTAAAAATAGGTGAAGAGGTAGACTGGCAGATGAAGTCATCTAGGAAAGCAAGATGAAGAGACAGGCTTTTCTGGCTTTATTTGGTCTTCTTGATTTGCAAGTTACTTAACTGCTCTGTTTCCCTGGCTTGGACCCCTGGGCCTAAAAAATGGCAGGAGCTGGATATTGTAATTTTCAAGAGGTTGTGGGGGGTGGGGATGGGCAGGAGGGTGGTTGTATTTATAGGAAGAGTCAAAGGCAGGAATGCTGGGGCTTAATTAGGAGAAGTGAAAAACTGGAAGGTGAAAAATTGGAAGGAGCATTTATTCATTCAGGAAACTTTGTTGAGCATTGACTATTTGCTAGGTATTTTTCTAGATGAACAAAATAGACAAAAATATCAGCTGTATTAGGCTGTTGCCCTTTTATTAGTAGATGAGAAAAAATATAACAAATAAAGCTTACGGAATGTTAGATTGTTAGGGAAAATATTTTAAAGGCTGGTAAGAAGATCAGAGCAGGTCTCATTTAGAGGTAAGAGGTATTCCTTAGACTATCAGAGGATAGTCAGAGCAAAATTCTGATATGTAGTTTTGGAATTGATGGATTTAGAGAGCAGGGTCCTTGGGGTCACTCTGGGAAAGGTTTCACCCACCCTTTTAGCAGGACCAGTGAGGGAGTCTCCCAGGCGAGTTTCTCCAAGAGACAGAGACCTTAGTTATATTTACAGAGTAGGTTTATAAAGGAAAGTGGACAGAAGAATAAAGGAGACTTGCATAGACACAAGTGGCAGAAAGAATTGCTTCTTTGTGGGGGCAGTGTTAGGTTTTATCCTCTTCTTTTGGTAGAAAAGGCTCATCTTTTTTTTTTTTTTTATGTTCATATTCCAGTGTATTTGAATTTGCATTTAGCTTGAATATTTTTCTTTATTTATATATATTTGACATCAATTGTAGTCCCCATGGAATTCCCACCACCATTTCACCAGTGCATCATCACCTCAGTCCTTTGTGCTCTTTATGCCTTCATCCCAATCCCCTCAAGGTCTCATCTTTTTGAGTGGATAGGTTGCTGCTGATTTTGGACAACTGTACAGAACCAGAAAGAGAATGAGATTCCACAATGGGCCCAATCTTTACCCTCAGGTCTGTGCTGGAGACATTTCCTAAAGCAACCTGATACCTGCTTGGGTCTTATGCCTTGTGATAAGGCATTGGTGCCTAAAGATACTGATTTCTATAGCTGGGTTAATGGTCATGTTAATCCCCTCTACCCCCACCTCCTTGTGTGAGTCAGGTTAATCTTGTGATGCCTCCTTTAGGTTTTCTGTTCTTTCTTCCATAACTAAGTCGGGTGGATGCTTGAGGAGACTCCAAACAACAAGGAAATCTACTGTGGCTGGAATAGAAAGAAATATGAGGTGAGGAAGCAAAAAGGCTAAGACAGAAATATGAAGGCACCACAGATGGTTTAGGAAAGTGATTCTTCTAGTGCCATCCCCAGGCTTAGACTTAGTTTCATTGGGAAAGTGTTAGAAATACAGATTCTAAGACCTCACCCCAGTCTCACTGAATCAGAAACTCTTGGGGTGGAACCTGAGAAATCTGATTTAATAAGCCTTCCAGGTAATACAAATGCCCAAAGTCTGAGAACTGCTGGGGGGTTTTATAGGCTACTGTGACCTGGGATGTCAATGACTTTTAGCCAAGGCATTGGGAGGAATACACCTGTAGTTAAGCAAGGTGTGTTGATTAAGCCCTGCAGCAAGGGAGCAGATGCTCTGAAGAGCAACTGGGACAGCTCAGAAGGAAAGTGTTTGAATGAGCCTATTACAGCTTTGAGTTATTTGCAGGAAGTTTCAAGGAAACAAAGCTTCATTCTACATTAGTGCTTTCAGAAAGTAGGGACTGGTCTATGATTGGGTGTCTCAATAAATACAAGATGGCCAGACTGAGTGAGGATAAAGCTGTAATTGGTGAAGCTGCAGCACTCACATGAGCGGAGAGAAGAGGATGTTTGGTTTTTAGACTGTATAGTGATATTTTTGTTGTCTCTGCTTAGACAAATTATGAAGTGACCTTGTTTTGTCTCATTTTATCTTGGCCCAAGTGAGCCTGTGTGATGTTGGTGTTTTGTGAAATTGTTTATATCCAAAAGGAAAATAATGTGGCCTAGCTGTTAGTGCTAGGCCAGCTTTTTTTTTTTTTTAAAGATTTATTTATTTATGCATACAAGAGCTGGGGTACAGGCCAGAGGTGTGGAGGGGTGAGAGGATTCACCACAGAGAGTGGGGAGAAGAACAGGCAGACTGAATGAAACACACTGCCGAGGGGAGCAGCGGGCGAGGCAGGAGAGGTCTGCTGCGCCATGTGGGTCCCCTCCCTGGCCGGCAGCAGGGATCGAACTCGTGCTGCAGTGGCTTCGGTTTGCTTCACAGTGCGTTGCTTAACCCACTGTGCCACCAGGGAGGCCCCCTTTTGAAAGTCTTTAAATAGAGGAATGATATGATAGGAATTTTAAAAGAATTAAATCTGACTGTTGTGTTGTGAAGAGACTAGTATGGACAAGAGGGGAAACCATGAGACAGGAGATGAAAAGATTACAGGGGAAGAATTGAAGGGATCAATTAAATACACCTGTTAAATACACCTCACCCAGCTCTAACAAACCTGAGCTTTGGTAACCCCTGAGATAGCATCTAAATATTGGGGTGGGGCACGGAAATCAAAATATAATGCAAGAAGAAAAGATGTTAGTTGGAAGGAAAAAGACTTTTGAGTGTGGACCACTTGTTTAGGAAGTTCAGTTGTAAAAAGAAATGAAGAAACAAGACAAGAGGGAGCCGTTGCACCAGTTGGAGATTTTTGAAGGCGAGGACAAGAATACCTGTGGCTTCTTGAAAACTAAGAAAAGAGAATCAATGGTAGGAACTCATCAAAGGTATGTAAGAGTCGGGGCCTCCCTGGTGGCGCAGTGGGTTAGGCAGCGCACTATGGAGCAGACCGCAGCCACTGCAGCATGAGTTCGATCCCTGCCGCTGGCCGGGGAGGGACCCACATGGCTTAGCAGATCTCTCCTGCCTTGCCCGCTGATCCCCTCAGCAGTGTGTTTCAGTCAGTCTGCCTGTTCTGCTCCCCACTCTGTCTCTGGTGAATCCTCTCACCTCCCTGGACTCTGGCCT
>JAGFMF010011390.1:7078503-7122146 GCA_019455555.1 Galemys pyrenaicus
GTATGCATAAATAAATAAATCTTAAAAAAAAAAAAAAAACACCATGCCCATAATTTAAAAAAAAAAAAAAGGTATGTAAGAGTCACCTCATAAAAATAAGACAGTGATGGCCTCATGAGATGGGTGAACTTGCCGAGACATATAAGGACACCTTGAATTTCCCTAGAATGCAATTAGTTTCATTCACTGCTGTCACAGACGAGGGACACATACTCACTCAAAAGCCCATCTTTAGGCTGAAGAACCCAACTTCCTAACAGGCAGCTGGGCTCTAAGTCCTGGCCCTGATCTGGAACTTCAGTGGTGAGCTCTAATGCAGGTTACTAGACACTCGAAGCCTCAGTTTTCTCATTAGTGGAATGGGGTTGATAAAAGTACCTACCTCATGTTGTTGCTGTGAGATAATGCATACATACAAGGAGCTTGGCTTGCAGCTTAACTGGCCCTATCCTTGGGTAGGATCTCTGGCCTGTGGTAAATCTGGGCCATTTGACCAGTGATGTCACAATGCCCTACTAGACTCCAACTTCTCCACTAGGGAGTCACGGATCCTTTGGAACCAAGGACTGGAGCTGACATGCTAGACCTCTATCAACTGAGGGTTTCATGAGTGTTCTCCTGTGCCAAGATCTTGGTGAATAGTCTTTTACTGTGCAATTGTGTCTGAGAGACTGTACTTTTTATCATGATCGTGCTCGGCTGGATGCTTTTTGTTGGACTAGCATGTTACATGGGTACATTTCCGGAGTTCATGGTGAGTAATGATCCTGCCTGTATACCCCTCGTGGTCAATCCCGATCAACCCTCCCATCTGAGGTTTTGACCAAATGGGAAAGTCCGTTGACATCATACCACTAGTTAGAAGTTAAGATACCATGGAAACAAAAGTTAGTTTCCAGGATATATCCCATCTCATGGGAACATCTTTCTTTTAAGTCTCCCCCTAAATCTCCCCCTTCTTTTATGGATCCACCCCCAGGGGCACTTGACATCACTTATTTCAAGGCATCGGATTTATAAGAGGTCTGCTGGAGACAGATTTCAGGCCAAGTGGATCGGTGCTGATAGGAAAGGGCGTTGGTGACTCATTTCAGCAGCCCTTCCAGTCACAGAGGCAGTTATCTATTGGGTCAAGTGGGGCCACCTCTAAGTTTCTTTCTGATTTAGCCTCCAACTCTGAAGTGGAGAGAGAGGTGGTCTGTTCAGCAGAGCAAGGCACGACTGAAGAACCGGGCTTTGGATGAAGATGTGAAACTGTGAGTGAGTGTTTGGGTCTGTTGGGCTGGATTCCTTCATTTCCAGAGAACTTGGTAGCACCCTGAAATCTCACTGGAGAGTTTATATTCCACTGGAAAATACAATAAACCTGGAAGGGAAATGATTAAAGTATATGGTAGTCAAAGGAAAATTTAGGGCTCAAAAGTTCTGAGGACAGCAGACTGAGATTCAGAAATAACCACTTCTCATAAATATTCTCTTTTTTTGTATTCTTTTTTGATTGTTCCTATTAATCTATTTTCTCCTCATAAACTTATAACAAATATGACTGGCATTTTTAAAAATTCACTTTTATTGTTATTGAATTACCATTATTTTCCACCCTTGCTAGTATCAGTATAGGGCTCTTCACTGCACCCCACACCCCATTCCAAACACACCACCACCATCCAAGTGTATTCACCATGGCCCTCTCTCTACCAAAACACCCCTAGTCCCCCACCATAGCCCACAAATGGACATTGTGTTCTCTCCCATGCCCCTGTTTTCACCACTCTTCCTCTCCCTCTGAAAGCCTAAGACCAATGGTTAGTTTCAAAGGTTGGTTTTATTTTTTTTAATTATTTTTTTAAAGATTTATTTATTTATGTATACAAGCACGGGGCACAGGCCAGAGGTGTGGGAGGTGAGAGAACTCACTAGAGACAGAGTGGGGAGCAGAACAGGCAGACCGACTTGACATACACTGCTGAGGGGAGCAGCCAGTGAGGCAGGAGAGGTCAGCAGGGATTGAACTCGTGCTGCAGTGACTGCAGTTTACTTCATAGTGCATTGCTCAACCCATTGTGCCACCAGGGAGGCCCTCAAGGGTTGGTTTTAAAGTTTGTTTGATACTTTATTTGACCACCAGAATTTGTAATGTCCCTTTTGGCAAATCCTGAAACTGGAATTAATGTTTTTGAGTTCAGGTCCTAACTTTGCAATTAGCTATGTAAGCTTGGAAATGTTTAATCTCTCGGAACCTGTTTCTAAATCTGTATCGTGGAGCTAATCTCACTATTTTACTGTTTTTGTGAGGATTACATTGAGAATCCATATAAAGCATTGAACACAAAGCTTGACAAGTTAGCATTTAGTAAATGCTAACTTGACAAGCAAAATATGAACCAGTTCTCAAAAATTTGCTGTTGACAACAGCTGTTTACCCAAGACCGCACAAACCAACTGGTTTGTGGAGCTGTGCTGCAAGATTAGACAGCTGCATTTAATAGCCACACTTGCTCCACTGTCTAGCCTACCCATAGGAAACTTTAATGGCAGGATCCTTTCACCAACCATCTCTGGGTTTCTTGGATCCCAACCCATCTGATTCAGATTTTTCACAACTGTCCCACTGTTAAACTGAACTCTGAGAGTCTTAATGATAAACTGATTACAGGGGCAGGTTTTCTAGGAAGCGATCCAGAAGGCAGGGGTGTCAGGGCTGAGGCCCAGGTGTACTAAGACAAGGCCTGATGGCTGCTTTGGTTTTTTTCTCCATTTTCCCCAGAATTTCTATGAGAGCACTGGCCCAGCACAGACCTCTTAGGGTTGGGGGTGTGGATGGAGGCACTGGGCACTTGCTTAGCTGCCACTATCACACTGGGTGACGCTGACCAAACCATTGAGACAGTCTGTGCCTCAGTTTTTCCAGCTGTGAAATGAGCATAGCAGCCCATTTGCCTTCTCTTTTTTTAGGAGAGCTGTGATTTACCCTGCACAATGAATGTTTAACTGTACCATTTCCTAAAATGCGAGATATCTCTTCTTTGAATGGTCAAAAGCAATTGCTCATAGTATATCTAACCATTTATCCTCCCAGTTAATTCAGGGTGGTTTTGTTTTTGCATGGCAATGTTTTCTTTGCATCTGCTTGCATAAAGCCAGTAGTCAGAATTCTAGTAGGTGCCACTCAGATCCTAACAACATAGTCAGCAGATAACAGGTACCTTCTGATAAGGAAGGAGTCTTTAGCTCCAACACACCTGGCATTCTGACCAGTTGTCCCACAGCTGCTCACTCTGACCAGTCCCCAAAGTCACAGGAGCTGATGTCACAATTGGTGCCTGAGCTCTGGCCCCTAAAATAGCCCTGGTGAGCCATTTCGGTTCAGACTAGACCACGGAGCTCTGCAGCTAGGTTCTATCATGCTGGGCCATATACCACCTGGTCTGGAATGAAGACAGCCCTGTTCCCAGGACTCAGGAACTAAAACACCACATCTTTCAGAACCACCCATTTCCCCCTGCACATACCACCAGCTAAGCAAGAAACACCATAATGATTGTTGTCTTATGGATGCTTCTCATTGCAGGAACAATGTGGAAGGGATATAAGTATCCCCCAGGAGGGGTAAGTGTGCCTTTGACTTTGTCCTTTTCCTACTTTGAAATGTATTCCCCCCAGATAAAGGAACAAAACATTAAAATCCAAGTCTAGAAACACCCGATTAAAAAATGTTACTGTAACATGCCAATTTCTACTATCTACTTTGAGTTTGGGGAGTTTTGTCTATCATGTGATTCTCTACAGGTATTCTTAAGAATATTTACTTTTTAAATTCTTGAGTTTCTTTTGAATAAACTGGAGGTGCAAAGGTAAAGCTTTCTCAAGCTCAGAGTCAAAGCTGCCTGACAGGGGCGATCTGTCCTTGTGCACTTAGGACATTTTGTGTGTCCAACCTTCATTAGAATTTCCCAAATCAGGCCCCTCCAGCAACCCACACGTGACATTCACTCATTAAGTGACCACTGGCTATAAAATGGTTCTGGAGACAAATTTCTTTTCTTCTCTCCTCCGCTTAGATCTTGGATGTTATTGTCCTGCCTCTTGTTATTTTGCTAAGCCACTCTGGCAACTGGGGTTGGAGTCATTAGGTCAAACAGAATGGGACAAGGGACCTCTGCCTGACCTTCATAAGGAGCAGTTAGTCCAGGCCCACACCCTGACAAACATTAACCAAGACCCACTTGACCTGCTTTTTTCTCTCCAGACCCCAGTGGAAATAACCAAAGATGATCCTGGTGAAGTCATGCAGCTCTGAAGCTCACCTGCCCAGCTGTACAGTTCCTGTTGTTGGTTTCGTATAAAGTAATTGCACATTATTTTGTCATTTTTATGTAAAAAGTTCCCACTCTTTAACAGGAGGACTTGGTATTCTATTAGCTGAGGTGGAGTGGAGGTGTGTGTGGGGGGGTGGAGGTAGCATGATTGGATGGGAGGTGACATCTTTGACTAAATTACTAGTTTGTTACCCTCTATTTCTGTGCCCCTCAGGATGGAAATATCTATAGCTCTTTAGACCTATTTCCCAAGTAATGCTGTTATCCTGCCTGGTTTCTGGGTCCAGGATCCATGGGGGAAAGAATGCTACAAATAGCTAGATTGCAGCAACTTGAAGACTATTCTTTGAGGCTCTGAGCACCCTTTTCACAGTTACTGTCAAGAACTCAAAGCATATACCATGTTTGGAAAGGCTTAGTATTGTTTACTAGATAATAAATTTTACCTTACTTTAATCTTTGTAACACCTTTCTGAGCTGGTAAAAGTGAAGTTGAGAGGCTTAATTAAGTGCCTGACCAACACACACTAGTCAGGGTTGCAACACATATGGGCTGCACAAAATTAAGATCCAGGCCTTCTTTGTATGCTTTTATGTCATGAAAAAGGAGCCCAACAAGAGCCAAATGTGGATGGATATTCAAGAGTTTGGCTGCCTTGTGGCTCAAAGTCTTTCTCACCTGAATAACCAAGACACAGAAAATTCTTTTTGCAGTGAGGTGCCAAAATAGGCCATGTATGTATAAGCCTAATTGTTCAATCTTCAATATGATGCAGTAAGAGGTATTTATGTGACCTAAAACGGGTAACCCAAGTACAAGACCCATGCAATTAACTGGGGTGTCTGAGCCCTAGGATATCCCTAATATATCCTTTTAAAAAGTGGTGTGGCGCTTTCAGATTCAGACCCTAAAAGAGAGGAAAATCTAACAAGAGCAAATACTTTTAAAATAATCCAAATGGAACTGTTCCCTTCATGGCTACTCCGGGAAGACCGATGGTTCCATTGTTCTGAAGTGCACCCTTACTAGCAAAGCAGATCTTTTGGTAATATAGTCAATTTTATTGGTGACTATTTGGTACATGTTGGTTGAACTATTTTTTTTTTAAGATTTATTTACGCATACAAAAACTGGGGTACAGGCCAGGGGTGCTGGGGCGAGAGGACTCACCAGAGACAGAGTGGGGAGCAGAACAGGCAGATGTACAGAAATACAGAGGGGAGCAGCGGCAAGAGAAGAGGTCTGCTGCGCCATGTGGATCACCTCCCTGGCCAGGGATTGAATTCAGGCTGCAGTAGCTGCAGATTGCTTCATAGTGCTGCGACTCAATCCCTTGCACCACCAAGGTGGCCCCTTGCTGAACTATTTCTAAGGAACTCTATGCCCTGAGTGGATTGCCCTCTTTATGCAAAGAAAAGTAGATTCAAAACCCATAAGCAAAACTTTGTAAGTTCTGAATCTAGCATACTTGTATCTTACACTTCTTGACTTTGATGCAACATTTTGTCTGGATTCTCTGACTGCATGGCTGTGCTTACTTTCCTCACATATATTCCTAAGGACTCACTTTCTCAGCCATCTTAGGCTCTCTTTAATATAGAGAATCAGAACCTGCTCAGTTTTCCTGACAAAAGGAACTACCCAGTTCTGCTTCCTTTGGTTCCTAGATTATACCTCCAAACAATTCTCCAACTTGGCTTTGTAATAGTGTAAGTTCTCTAAGTAGGTGGTAGGGCAGAGGATAGGTATCGGTGATAGGGACTGAGTAGACATGAACGTGGAAGGGAGAATGAACAGAGGCTTGTGTTTAAGAAAGCAAAGCATATCTCTGAGATTTATGAGTTTGCTGGTATATCTAGTTAGAAAAATGTTCCAGGTGGTAAGGAATATCTGAATTTCAGTAAATAAATGCAAATCAGTGAAAAATATCAATAAAATATTTTTAATGCCTACCATTTCTTTTACACATAAATTGCAAAACTTTTACCTGTATATGCAAAAGTAGATTCTCTTGCAAGTCAACAGCACCAGAAAACAAGCTAAACTATTAAATTTTTTAACTTGATTTATCCATTCTATAAAAAGATATGGATTTAATAACTTCAAAGAAATCTAGTTCCCACTCTTTAATTATACACTAAACACTTGAATATTTCATTACATCCACTTACAAAATAAATAGTCTAATATATCCAGCACATTGAAAATAAAACAACCAGACTTTCTTCATATATTCTCTTTCTAAACATGTTTTGGTCTCCTGCTATATCTCAGAAATGTACTAATAGCTGCTTTTAAATTACAAAATACAAAACTGTAATTATTTCTTAGAGAAAATCTTGGGGATCATATTTAAAAAAATGAAATTCCAAGTTCCCATAGACATTTTTTGTTAACAGTCTTTGAATCTTCTCACGGCACACAGGTAAGGCTGCCTGTGACATGCGGGACCCTGGCCTCCCAATGGGCATAGCTGCATTTATACTTCAGAGAAAATACAAAGACATCAATTTTCTGAAAGTAGCCGTAAAAGTGCCCTTGCTTTGACATAGCAACATCAAAAGCAAGTGAGACTGTGCAATCAGAGCCATGTGAGTTTTATGAAAACTACTTTCGTTTCACATCATGTTAGAGAATGCTGCATCCATGATCATATAACATTACCATCGTTAAGATAACATTACTACATTCGTGAATTAACATTACCCAATAAAAGGCACATTTTCAAATATTGAAGTAATAAAATCTGAAAATCAGAACAGTAGAGGAGACATTAAAAATCAAGCACTTAATTTGTAAACCTTGATAAAATAACAGCCTATTCCAGTTCCTTTAAAGGTTTGTGAGTTTTTTTACTAGTAGTTAGGAATTGCAGAACCAAATGGAAGACAGGATTTAGAAAGGCCAAGATAAATTTAAAAGACTCAGAACTTTAAAAAAAAAATGAGCTACAGAAGTACCCTTTTATAATGTTGAGTTGAATAATATAAAAATCAACACCTATACTATAGAAGAAATGTACTCAGAAATGATAGACCACATAGACACAAACTGACTCTTCCTACCAAGTTCTGGAACTTCTATCTAGCACAGTGGTGCCTCTGTACAACATCAGTGAGTACAGTGCTAGTAAACATTAAGCCTCCAGAAACCTTTCAGCTGTGACAAGCACTTACAATTGCAGATTACAGAGTCTCAATATTAAAACTCCAAGAAAACACACTGGGAGAGAAGAAAAAGCACATAAGTGACAACAAAGGAAATAATGTTCCAAGCCTTTTTTATTACACGGGACATCACACTACCCTTAATATTACTGAATATCTTTGAGATGGGTGATAGGCAGTCACAGGATTTTCTGCCACTAGTCAATTCTATGGGGCGCTCTAGAAAGGGTGCTCAGTTCCTAGTGATGAAGACACCTGTCGTAGATTCAACATTAAAATCTTAAACGATCAAAATCTGAAACTCAATTCAAAATGAGTTTTAAAGAAATGGGTCACATGGTATCCCATTAAGGGATGACTTTTAGGGATTACCATTGCAGGGTAATCTATTATGGACTTTCTTTAATACAGAATATTGAATAAAAAGGAATATACAAAAACAACTTTTGGACCTGTTGAAGAGTTAAGGATTCTTTGTATGGCCTCTCCTATTTCCTAATCACCACTGTTCAGTGGTATAAATGGCCACAATGTTTATTACAGAGCTGTTTTTTAAAAGCTTATGCTCCACTGTCCTCAACCCTTCACACTGAGAATACTCTTCTGTATCATGTATCATTTTCTGTAGCTAAGTTTCCTTGAGACTTGGCTTCTCTCTAGCCAAAACCTACGTCAGCCTGACTGGAATTGTTTGGACTTGATGCTTAAGAGATAGCAAATCTATAGCTAGGACTTAAGGATGAGCAGACAGTTTTATAGCCTAGTAAAAGACCAGTTATAGGGAAACATCCTTTTCTACCTGGGAAATATTCTCTTCACAGTGCATAGTTTGAAATAAAAGTGCAATATGGGCAAAAGAGAAGGTGGTGCTCTTGATACACATGATTTATTTTTGGTATTTGCCATTAATTGCTAAGAAATTTAAGATAAAAATGCAAAGGAATTACTATCAAGAGATCCAGGGGCACCTTGTATTCCAAAATATCTTTATAATGGGTGGCGGGGTGGGGTGGGAAGGGAGCCTCACATGTCACTTATTTTTTAAACTATTTCTCTTCCAAATCTAATGTTTGAATAAAATATTTTTCTTCAATATAAAAATGCTTTTTAGATAAACAATCAGCACAGTGACCTTGTCTGTTTTACACAAAAGCCAACCTAACAACAAATCTGAAAGGAAAACCTTAAAAAGAATATACAAAATAGCATAACTTGTACTTAACTTGGAATCATTTTTAATTGCCTAAATTAGTAAGAATGCTCAGCATCCAATCCATGAGTAATGCAGAATGCAATATAATTTATTCTACTTTTCACTTCAAAGTCACAAAGATGATATCCATAGAATTATAAAGCCTACTCTATATTTTCATGTTCTCAGTCCAAAGACAGGTCACTTTATTGCTGGCAACTTTCACGGAAGGGCCAGGTTCCTGATTAAAAGACAAAGTAAGTTTTGGAGCCAGGTGGTGCCTGACTCGCACATCAGCAGAAATATGGAAGTCAACGGGCAATCCTTTTTTTTCCTTTTTAAAGTAGCAAAGGAACAAGAGATTGGCTGACTGGTGAGTGGCCCCACAGTAGAGTGCATAGCTCATCAGGAGCAGGTGGCACCTGTGAACAGTTAACTTCATCGGAGCACTCACTGGGCATTTTATCTGCAGTACAGATTTTACCCTGGAAAGTATTCGAAAATACTTTATGCTCAAATGATAGCCTGCAAATGACAGTATGCATTCCTTCTCCTTGAGTACCTAAGTATAAAACTAAAATGATGAGGGGGCTTCTTCAGTCAGAAGGCAGGACTTCCTTATAGCAGATTATCTCTAGAATTTCACAAAAATAAATAAAAGCAGCAACTAATGCCTCTTTAGCTTCTTGGTCTTTCGACGTTTCATTTCTTCTTCTTCACGTCTCATTTCTTCCAAGTCCTCTTGCATACCTAGTCTTAAGCTGTCGAAAAAAAAGTAGTTCTCAATACACATAAAGTCACTTTCTTTAAAAAGCAAGAATGAAATTTAAGCTGGGCGCTCACATGGAATTTGCTGTGTACTAAAAATCCCTCAAGCCCTTATCATTGAAAAAAGCCAAGGAGGATTATTTTTGAATGGTAGCCACTGACTCGTCAGCAGAAATAGGACCACCCATACAACCACAACACAAAATATGTTACTGTTCCCATTAAAATAATAAAATGTTATTTTTCTAAGTTTTTAAAAATTTTTTAAAAACCCATTTTTTTCAATAAATAACTTTCTGCTCTTGTCCCTAGTTACAGGAAAGAGTAAGAAGAAAGGCTTAATATTCTGGGTTGATGTGTAAGTGAATTATTTCAACAAGTTAATGCTATATAAACAAAGTAATCACTGGTTACTCCTACCCAAGAAATGATTAGTTATCAGGTATCCAAATAGGAACAAGACAGGGAATTTAATACCCTTACCGGGTGCTGAGACCAGCAGACATACAGCTTAGCAAGAAAAAGATGAGATATGTAAAGGGAATCAAGGATGAGGAAAGAAGAACATGTTGCAAAGGGATCAGGGGAAGCCTCTACTTCATTGTGTGCTACATGTGTGACTCAACACTAGGCAACTTGTACACACAATATTGCCTTAATTCTAATTCTTCAATGAATAAAAACATTTTACAAATGAGAACACATGTAGAAAGGCTAAGAAATTTGTCTAAACGTCCCTCAGCAAGAACTGGAACTCAGAACTTATTCCAAAGTCCTGCTCCTAATGGTGTGACTGACGTAGCAAACACTAAAGAACTTGTAGGACTTTTTGGTACAAATATGTTAACTTTTGCTCTTACCTCTTTGCTTCCTCCTTCTGCTGCTCTTTCCAGCTACTCTCCATGTAACGTAAGGCATAGTCACTTTCATCTTTGTACCTGATAAAAGAAAATTAAAATTGTGAAAAGTTGGATTTACATTCTGTTTTTAAAATCAATCTTTATAACTAAATCAAACATTGTTTGGCAGGAACAAGGAGGTGAAAGAAGCAGATTTCCAAAGTTAAGGCAAATGAGTCTTTATTACTCTCAGAAGGCAACTATTCCCAAACCTAACGCTGATGAAAATACCAAAGCAATAATGCGACTCAACACCTCCTCTTTTGACAGTTGATACTGAAGTATTGAAAGCCTAATATACAGATTTTCCTTGACTTACAATGGGGGTTTTATCCTGATAAACCCTTAGCAAGTTGGAAATATTGTAAATCAAAAATACATTTAAAACACAAAAATACATTTAAAACAACCTAACCTACCAAACATCATGGCTTAGTCTAGCCTTCCTTAAATGTGCTCAGAACACTTTATTTGTGCATACTGCAGTGTGGGTTGGCGACGCTAATGATCATGTGGCTTACTGAGAACTGCAGCTCCCTGCTGCTCCCCAACATCACAAGAAGATAATCATACTACCTGTATCATAGTCTAGGTCAAGATCAAAATTCGAAGTATGGTTTTACTGAATTTATCACTTTTGCACCACTGAAAAGTCAAACTGGTAAATGAAACCACGGTAGGCCTGGGACCATCTGACATGACAATGGTTTTGCATATATCACTTTCAATCATCGTGAGATAGGATAGGAATTTCGAACAGTGGAGACTGAGGCCAACCAGTTAAAGGCTTAACCAAGAACAGATAGCTAGCTAATGACACTACTAATATTTTTAAACCAATTCTTTTACTAAATATTTTTTTAAAGACTTTTTCTTAGGATGGCCTTCTAATTTCTCATACCCAAGGATTCAAAGCACTGTGATAAGTTCATTTTGTTTTACATACACACTCCATGTAATCCTTCCAAACTTCATTCTTAAAAAGTAATTTGCTCAAACTTAACCATGAAGTATTTGTCGCCCCTCATTCAAACCTTGATCTTTCCTCCGTATCAGTGCTTCCCAAACCTTAATGTACATATGAATTATTTGGGAACCTTATAAAGCCAGTTTGGATCCAGCAGATCTGAAGTAGGGCCTAAGAGCCTCACTTCTAACAAGCTCCCAGGTGATATCAACAATGTAGGTCCTGTTCTACTGTTCAGGTTCATTATTTTGAGTAGCAAAGCTTTTGATACCAAAGAAAAGCACAGCTCTGTACCTGGCTTTCTGATTTCAAAACCAATTTAATTCTTCTACTGTAAATGCTTTACTATCATTAAATATTCATCTTAAAAGGAGGACAATTTAAAAAGTATTTTTGGCCTTCATGCAAGTAAGTACATTAACATTCTGATCTAATTCTTATATATTAAATGCCTAAAGAGTACCTCTAAACAATCATGCAAGGTTCCTAATTAAGGATTGTATTCACTGCCTTTATTATTTATTGTTTCCCCTCCTTTGCACAAGTTATTCAAAGTAAAATGTGTATCATGTTATCTAAATCTCATTGAGCCTTACTTTTTGCGGTCATAGCCAAAGATTTCTCGAATGTGCTTGGATATTTCTTCCTGAGGTTCTCCTTCATCTTCAATAAAATCTTCCATCTCAGAGTCATATTCCTCTTCCTCTTCCTCTTCATAGTCTCGTTGCCTTTTGTAACCACTAGGGAAGGGAAGCCTGTGAGGACCTAAGAGTAGTAAAACCATTATTTCTAGAGCATTAAAGCTCACAATAGTCCCAACAAAGTTCTAAGTATTAACATGGTGTCCTCAAACCAGAGCGAGCGAGATGGCCCACAGTATGGAGTCAGTGCTATGTCATCTCTGCTGCTTAATGGTATTCACAAGATACAGAATTCCCATTCATCCCAGGGCTTACCAGGATGTCTACTATGTTTTCTAGCTTTGTGGTTCTCATCCTTCTGGATTTAAATGCCCTTAGCTCAGTTTCTCAACTTCAGCATTACTGACATTTTGGGCCAGATAAATCTTTGTTGTGGAGAGGCTGCCCTGTGAATGGTACTGTAATAGCAACATCCCTTACCTCCATCTACTGATGCCAGGAATATCTCTTCCCTAGTTATGTCACTGAAAAATGTCTCCAGACATTGCCAGATATTCACCAAGAGTCAAACCAGTCTTGGTTGAGGACCAAGGTTCTAGTTGACTTAGGACATTTATACCATGAGTTTTTATTGTTTTTCTTTTTTTTTTTTTTTTAACATTCTTCATAGTACCTAACAAGTATTGTAACAAATGCTTATTACCATGAAGCAGCTATGACTTAGCGGTTAGTAGTGCTACCAATGATCCCGTACTTTGGGACAGTAGATCCCAACAGACCAGTAGCAGGTCCTAGATGTTGCTTACTATAAGCAGCAGAAAGTCCAAGGGCAAGCTGAAACAGTTCCTGGTACACAGTAGGTACTTAACAAACATGTGATGAGTAAATAATGCATCAAAAGGCTTCAAGCTTATAAATATACTCCAATCCTTGAAGACAGGTTTTGCCAATCCTCATGAAAAAATTAAAATGAACTGAACCATGTAAGGCATATACCCTCGCCATGTCTTATGAATGACATAGCTAAATTTTCTACACATGGAGAGATATATAGGGATGAACAGAGGGCTCCAGATAATTCCAAGTCAGGATCATTAAGGGAAGTCTCAGGCACAAGACAGACAAAATGTCAGGATTCTATCAATGCAAGAGTGCATTAAAGGGAACATAACAGATGAATGGCTAAAGATGATGTTGCATTTATACCCAATGGAATACCGCTAGGGTATAAAAAAAAAAGATAAAAATCTTGTCTTTTGGAACAACATGGGTGGGCCCTGAACATATTACTATGCTAAGTGAAATAAATCAGAGAAATATAAATACTGTATGATTTCACTTAAGTGTAAGATAAAGCAAACATACAAACAAAAGGCAAAAACAAATCCTTATTCTGACAACAAAATGTTTGCCAATGTGGAGGGGGCTGGGGAAGCAGGGAAAAAAATAAAGGGTTTCAATTGCATGGTGTTGGATATAAACCAGATCATAATGTATTATATACAGATTTTGAAATATGAACTTTGCATTACACCTTAAAGTTATGACCCAGCAATTCCTTTCCTAGGGATTTACCCAAAGGACACAAAAACATTAATTCAAAACAATACATGCACCCCTATGTTTATTGTAGCACTACTTATAATAGGTAAGACTTGGAATCAACCCAAATGCCCAAAAACAGATGACTAGATCAAGATGTGGTATATATACAAAATGAAATACTATATATATAGCAATCAAAAAAGATAAACTAGTGCCATTCGCAGAAATATGGATGGAGCGTGAAGGGACTATGCTAAAGTGAACTAAGCCATAAGGAAAAAGAAAAATACCAGATGGTCTCACTTAGAGGAATACAGGGGATCAAGGAAAATAATAAGAACAACAACAAAAAACCACAACAAAACAAAAATAAACAGACAACTACAAATCAGAGACCTTCTGCAGGGAAGAGGGAGGGATTGGGATCAAGGCAGGGGTGGGAAGAGCACAGGGAAGAGCACATGGTGCATGGCTGAATTGGTGTGGGAATTCTATGGGGAATACACATTAGAAAGAGAGCAAATACTGTAAGAAAAAAATGAATAATTAAAAAAAAATTCTTGTTCCCCCACCAAAAAATGAAATGAACAAATGAAATGAACAGATGAAACAAAAATAAACTCCTAAAATATGAAAACAAATGGTGGTCACCACCAGAGAAGGAAGTTGGGGGACTGGTAAACTGGGTAACTGCATGGTGGCAGATCTGAGTCCCTTTAGCAGAAGTCTTTGGGACACTTGGTGAATTAAGACTTTTAGATGGGAATTAAACTTTTGGTAGAGATCACAATGTAACATATACAGATGTCAAATTATGTTATACAGATTAACAATTTCACTCCAATAAAATTTTTTTGCAAGGGCACATATGAGTTAGCAGGATCTCTAAGTATATAAAAGTAAGCATTCTTTTCAATTTCTTAGTAACAAATATATATTCTTAGGGTGAAGGGCAATTTTACCTTGGGCAGATCTGTAGCCAGATAAGGAAGGCTTCATTCCATTCATCTGTCCATTGCTGGATCTGCTAATTATATTCTTAGAAGAAATTGTTTCTGAGACAACAGTGCACTTGGGCTTTAGGCTGGGACCTGAGCTACTAACTGTTCGCCCAGGTCCCGAGCTGCTCACTGGCCTCTGGGGGCCTGAAATACTGACAGTTCTTCCAGCTGCACCTGAACCACTTACTGATCGCCCAGGGCCACTAAGTGACTGCCCATGGGGGCCTGAGTCACTCACTGGTCGACGAAGGTCATGTGGACGGCTCACAGGCAGCCCAGGACCACCAGAGCTGCTCACAGATCTTCCAGAAGCACCTGAGCCACTGATGGGTCGGCCAGGGCCACTTGAGCTGCTTGCAGGTCGGCCAGGGCCACTTGTACCGACTGTCCGTCCAGAGGGATTTAAGTCACTGGCTGGCCTCTTGGTTCCACTGATTGATCGTTCAGGTCCTAAGCTGGAGCTGCCATTCTGTCGCCTGGCCATGGGGCCAGAATTAACTATGGGCCGACCAGTCCCAGTGCTGGGTCGTGCAGGGGCTGAGCCAGAGCTGCTGCCTGGCTGCCTGATTCCTGGACTCTTAGTCTTATTGTGTGGGGTGACTACGGGCCCAGTCTTAGAAAGGCTAGGATGAGGAGATTTTTTGGTTTTGTGCTCAGTAGCAGATCTCTGAGTCCCTTTAGCAGAAGTCTTTGGGACACTTGGTGAATAAGTGCTGGAGTGGGGCTTTCCAGTCCCATTGAAAACAGGTCTGTCGTGGCCTTCACGAAGTGGGGGTTGGGAGTAATTGCCAAGTCCTGTTTTGGTCCTCTCTCCTGGCATGGATTTGGATGAAGATAAACCTAAGTGTTTTTCATTGGCTGTGCTGGGTCTGAATTTCTTCTCAGCATGAGGAAGGGGAGTACCCTTGGAAGAAGGATGCTTGTCCCCAGAACCTTTGCTAAGTTTTGTGCCCATACTTTCTTTCTGAGAGGGTGCCTTTTTAGTTGGAGGTAGTCTTATATCTATCTCAGCTTTCTTTTTCCTATGCTTTCGTTCAAGAAATTCTCGCTCCCTAAGTTCTTCGGCAGTCATAGGCCGCTCCTCTGTTTTCTTCACTACCTTGATCTCCACTGGTTCGTACTGCTTTTTCTCAGCCAGTCTGAGGAGGTCAGTGAAGTTCATGAGTGGTGGGGCACTTTTAAGGGGGACCTTTGGTTTGCTTTCAACTTTGGGAGGTTCTTGTTCTTCCTCATACTCCTGCTCTAACTCTGCTTGATTGTATTCTAAGAATTCATCCTCTTCGTCCATCTCATACTCTTGGTCTGCTCCCTGGTTAGTGTGGGTTTCCATTGTCTGCCTCTTCTTTGATTTTTCCTCAACAGGAATCCCATTGTAACCATGGAAATTATCCTTTGTCCTCTTGGCCATAGCTCTTGCTTTTTTGTCATGTTTCAGCTCAATTCGCTTTTTCACTAGTTCTTCTTTTCTCCTTTTCTCCTCTAAGGCTAAAAGGGAGAAGTAAGAACATATTATCTCAAGGTCTCAAAATAACAGTATTTTCATCTGCAATAAGTAGATGTCTAATACAAGCAATATTCAAGTTACAGTCTGAAGACATCTAGGAATCAAATGAGGAAGTCATTTGAGTAAGTATCAATTGAGTCACCTGTACACAATGAGTGGGTCACATATGTTTTTCTGTATGACTAAGCAAGTACAGGGCTTGGTTATTAGCTTTAACTATAGAAAATACCAAATATATAATGCTGAAGTATCACTAATACCCAATAAGCATAACTGTTGAGTAAATCAATACTTAAACTTATTGAATGTTTCCTAGTTTGCATGTATTAAAACTACTTGAGTTTACTGATTTTCATAAACAGCTCCTAGTCTAACTTTTAAGATAGCACTCTAATAACAGATGAGATGCACACAAATGACCAACATAAGAACACATGTAATTCTGAAGAAGGAAGTTAGGCTGAGATCAGGCAGTCAGGTAGGGTCAGGGTGCCCTGACTCAGCAAGAAACTGCGTGCTCAGAAAACACACAATATGGAAGCAACAGACCGAAACCGGTTCAAGGAAAACAGATCAAATAACTTGGGAGACCTGAAGCAATCAACGAGACACGATGGTGAGAGACACCCAATGTCCAAACCTCCACTCCTTGCCCACTATTATTTATATAGACTCCTGCTTCTTGCCCCCTCAGTGGCAACCCCCGGGATCCCTTTCTGCTCAGAGAGCTTTCCTGTCCTCCTTATGACAATAAATCTGCTTTTCTGCCTAACTCTGGTCTCCATGTTGAATTCCTCCTCACTGAGAAAAGAATCAAAAGCTCACTAGAGCCTACCTCCTAGACTTCAAGCCCAATTCAATGCTGGAAATATGGTATAGAAGATTCAGGCACAAAAATTCATTAGCCTGTTGTATTATTATAAACATCCACTGGCTAAGTGCAACTAAGCTGTGAAGGCAGAAAACTTTAAAACTGAGAATAAAGCTAGAGACACATACCTTTTTTTCTGAGCTCCTCTTCTTTTCTTCTGAGAAAAGCTTGTACGGCTGCTGATCGGACACCCTTAACTTTTGGGTCTTTTTTGGGAGGCCCCACTGCCAAACTGTACCTTTTCTAAAAATAAAAACAGAATAAAAGTTGTAAGCAATTCAACTTTAAAAACATATTATCTGCTAGGTATAAGGCATTGTGCCAAGCAAAAAGAGGTTTAATGCTGACTGAAAAACCAATACTAAATAATTAAGAGATCATATAACCCACATTAAAATTTAGCTATACAGTTTCAGGCTAAATATTATGCATTACTATTTTTAGATACAAACATTCTAAATAAGCCTTAATTAAGCAAAGAAGCACTATTTTCCCAAAAAGATACTTGAATGGGGTGACTGTAAAAATTCTGTTCTAAGTACTTTTTAAAATCTGATCAAAAATTAATTTTTTTCAGAACTAAGCATTTTCAAAGTGAAATTTTTCAAACAAACAGAAAAAACAAACTACCCACAATTGTTTTCTCTCCCTAGTACTCTATTTCTGGTGATTTTCTAGTAGGAACTTATAGGTCATTTTGCTTGCATGAAACACTGAGATTTTCACTTACCATAAGAGGCAAAGTTTGGGGCAAATCATAGCAAAAAAGTATTTTAAAGAAATCTAAGTAGCAAGAAGAGCTCAATTTTCAATATCTTTTAACTACAGCTTCATGTTCATTAAATATTAACTTGCAACACACATTCTTAGACAGGTTTCCATAGCACACCAAAAGTGGCACAGATGGCATTTCTCTGGGCTTCTGCTTTTTACGTAGCTCTATCAGGAGATGACTAAAACTAGAATAATGTTAATTTGAACTATGAAAGGAAAAATATTTCCATTTTGTCAGTATCAGAGAACTAACATTAACAGAACTCAGACCAGGATGATTCCTCTCTAATAAGAATGTAAGTTAAATTCATTAAATTTACGGACTAGGAAATAAGATTTTTACTCTATCTCTTTCATCTTGTTAGGCAGATGACAGTCTTACCCACTGAACCTACTGCCCTACTAGTTACAAAAAGAAACACTAACTACTGAGAACAAACTGAGCTACTTAGAAACCAAAAAGTGATTTCCAAAATGTGTGTGGAATTTCTGGAGGAAAGCCAATGGATCCATGCTTACTAAACAGCTGCCAAATATAAGACATCTTGAAACAGAGTGGCTGTTCTGACCAAGTCTACCAACAAAACAGCTGGGCAAGGCCCTAATCAAACCTGAAAATCCTGCATGATAGCAATGCTGAGTCCTGACACATCCCTGACAGAGAGAAATCCCAAAGACGGCATCCACATTTGTCTCCCAGTCACTTTAGCTGACTCACAGTGAGAACCTATCTTTGTAAATTTAGCTGTATTCCCTTTTCCATAGTAGATTGGGGTCCAATATTAACGGAGAAAAAGAGGGAAGGGAGACTAACGAGAAACAGTAGTAATCATGTGTGCCTCACTAGGTGTATAGAATTGTTCTAGTTCACAACAACTTAAACACAGGCCTTATGCATGCAAAAGCAAATACTAGGAGAGTATTAAAATATTCCATAATGGAAGGGCCACCGTGAACATGATTCAAGGCGCATGAGACACAGATCACCTTTCACAAGCAGAACCACAGACTTACTCTACCCCATCGATCAGTAAATCGGAAAAGGGTTGGGTTTTGTTGGCAAGACTTAATTTCCTGTCCCTGACAACTGTAGAGTCCAGAGTCTTGTCAAACCCAAGTTAAAACAGGGATTTCCCCCCAGAAGAATGCCAATATACATGTTAGTGCTAATAATTTAAAACAGGGTTGGTTCTTTATCTAGCTGCTACAGCAATGAGCACTTCCTAATTTGACTTTAGGACAAAACCTGTTTTCCTAACCTGGGGGTTCAATAGATAGGTGATGGGATATGACGAGCAGAAAAGTTACACTTAACTGAGTACAGGTACCCAAGGGAAAACAACACTGCCAATGGGCAATGTAATGCTCTAATGGTAAGATTCAGTCATTCAAATACCAACTTCATGATTTTTGCCCTCTTACTATGCGTTCTGTATCATTTACTAATTTAAGAAAATAAATAGACCCAACCAGTATAACCTGTCATTATAGCTTTAACTCAAATAATATCATCCATGAAATGACTGGCTTAAAAGGTTGTGTTTTCCAGATCAGACCAATATTGAACTATTTTAAAAAATCAGAATAAAGGGCCTCCCTGGTAGCGCAGTGGGTTAAGCAACACACTATGAAGCAAACCGCAGCCACTGCAGCACGAGTTTGATCCCTACTGCTGCCGGCCAGGGAGGGGACCCACATGGCACAGACAGACCTCTCCTGCCTCGCCCACTGCTCCCCTCGGCAGTGTGTTTCAGTCAGTCTGCCTGTTCTGCTCCCCACTCTGTCTGGTGAAACCTCTCACCTCCTGAGCCTCTGGCCTGTACCCCAGCTCTTGTATGCATAAATAAGTAAATCTTTTTAAAAAATCAGAATAAAACATATTTATTCATCACCAAATATTATGGCATAACCTAAGCTTTATGTGCAAACATAAAGAAAAGGCAAAACTCAAGAAACAAAAGAGAGAAGGGACTGGAACTTGGACTAGCTCTAAAGAGAATTACAAAACTACTTACAGCTTTTTTCAACCCATTTCCATCTATACCCACTTCCATCAATTCACATGCCAAATCCAATTTCAGGTTTTTAAAAATACCTCTAATCCTGAAGGATTCATATGAAAGCTAGCCTCACATTTAATCCAACAACTGTAGAGTACCTTTGTCCTTTCCCTATGAATAGAAGAAATTCAGTAAATTTACAAATGTGTATTTCATGGGTCTGCTAGGAAACATTAAGTAGTTCAAGGTCCTATTTGATGAGTCTTAATCTCATCCGCTGACATGAACTGAGTATTTATTAATAGTTGCCTGCATCTTCCATAGTTTGAAAATGCACTCAAACGCAGATACTAGGAGAGTATTAAAAGATTCTCTTAGGCAAAATTTGAGTCATAAAACCTAAATGGGAGAGGAGTTGAATCTATACAGATGATCTTTTAACATTTATTGAGATATAAGTCACCTACGTGTACTATTCATTGGTTTTTCGTATGTTCACAAAGTTATCCAACCATTTCCACAATTTGATTCTAGAACATTTTAAATCCTTTACCCTTTAGACAGTCATTCCATTCTCCTACTCCTTTCATTCCCTGGCAACCACTAATCTATTTTGTGTCACGATGAACCTGCCAATTCTAGACATTATATAAATAAAATCGTATGCCTAGCATACCATAACATAGTGACATTTATCATAAACTAAGGTGAAAATCTACAAACCATAAATTATGTAGATGTGATTACATAAACATGTAATTTTTATTTAGAAAACCCCTCAAAGTCAATTTTCATTTGATTCTACTATTAAGTTCAAAAGTAGACACTTTGAAAGGCCAAAAGATTATCTTTTGGCGAATGCTCTGTAAATTGGATCCTAACATCCTTCAAAAGAAATATAATTATTTCTCTGATTTAACTAAAATTGAAATGTCCATCAAATAATTTAGCAATGGCATCATAATTATTTTGGAGTAAAAACAGAATATACCTACAGTTTCAAAAAATGACAATTATGTAAGTGGTACATAAGTAAATTTTCTTATAAATCCGTGAGTTAAAAGATGACGATGTAATTCATTCTTTAGTCAGTAGGAACTTTTCTAATAATTTATATAAGGTACATATTTGTTTTGCTCAAATAAAACTTTTGGAAAAGCCTGAAGTCACAGAATATGTGGCTGTGATGATCAGTTTTATAGGCTTTGATATCTAGTTACTCAAGCAGACATGAATCTATTCAATAGTAGTTAGGACGAAGGTATTTCACAGATGTGGTTAACATCTACAACCAACTGACTTTATGTAAAGCAGATTACCCTTCATAATGTAGGCAGGCTTCATCCTGATTGGAGGCTTTTCTCACACACACACACACACACACACACTATATAAAAAAAAAGATTTTGTAGAAGAACTGGGGTGTAGGCCAGAGGTATGTGTGGGGTGATGTGTGTGAGAGAGAATTCACCAGAGACAGTGTGGGGAGCGGAACAGGAGGATTTACTGAAATACGCTACTAAAAGGAGTAGCAGGACAGACAGAAGGTCTGCTGTTAGCTCCATGGCTGGGGGTGGAACTCAGACCTCAGTGGTGATAGCACTAAGACTTAACCCCTATGCCACTAGGAAGGCCCTGATAGGAAGCCTTAAGAGCAGTTAAAGGCTCTAAGAAAACTGATTTCCCAAAGAGGGAATTCTACCTCAAGACTACAGTATTTCTTCTTGCCTGTGTTCCCAGTTGGCAGGTTTACCCCACAAATGTCAGGCTTCCTGAGCCAATTTTCTAAATTAAAACCTATTGTTTGTTTCTCTGGAGAACTCTGACACTTTAGCATATTTTCAATGTTCATGTTGTAATATGTGTCAGTCACTCCGTTTATGGCTGAATAACATTTCATTGTATATACAAATGTTATTTATCTTTTCATCAGCTGATGGATATTTAGATTATTAGGTCTTTATAATTAATGCCTCCGTGAACGTTTGTGTACAAGTTTTTGTGGAATATGTATTTACTTCTCTTGGGTATATCGCTATACACCTTCCTAATGCCGTGCTGGCTAACCCTTTCAAAAGGGATGTTAGACTGTGATATCAAAACATCTGTTGTGGGAGAATATTAATCGATAGTCCTCTATTCCAACAGGGTAAGTCCAGTAAAGAACTGTTCTTTTGAGAACCATGTTTTGTTTTGTCTTGTTTTGTGTTTTAAAGCTCAGGCTAGGGTTACATTATATTCTATTTAATAAAGCAGAAAAGCGATTTGGCACTTTCTCCTGTATCAGATGGTCACATTTAAATCTAGCAGCATTACATCAAGATGTCCCCACAAATTCTGAATCTGATTCAAGGCACCAGGCTGCTTCATTGTTTGAGCTTCATGAAAAGCAGCTGGACAATAGTTTCTTTTGCCCTGAGTGTATCCATTTTGTTACCCTGCAAGCCAACTCAGTAATTTCTGCTGGACTTTAGTGAATGATACAGAACAGTGAAACTTATGCCACCTAAATAAGAGATTTTTGCCAGGAATTCTGACGCCAATAGACCTAGAAAACATCAAGTCACTTAGAACATGTGTTCTTTGCATTGAAATTATACTGTCACAATCAGATTAAGAAAATAAGGAACTTTCAGTCCAGAAATAGGTGTTCACCAAATATGTTCTGTTGGCATCAAACCCTTCTTGAGTGTTGTTCTTCACTTACATAAACATACTGTAATTGTAGAACATATATATTTCTTGATGCTTTCACATAAGTTAAAAAGTTATTATTGATTGGATTTAGGGGTTAAGAATATTCAAATATATGCATTCTTTAATAATTGCCAAATACTTTAGTACTGAACTTTATAAAGTATATACACATTTTGATTTTTAATGATGTACACTCAAAGCTTCATTTTAAAAATCACCCCAGAATTCCCAAGATTTTCCCAAAACATCATAGTCAGGAAATGAATGCAGGCCTAGAAAACCAATGGTTTGCTTCCCTGGGTGGCCAAGAAGGTGAAAATAAAATAACCAAAAAAGCAAGCATTTCAAAGTTAATGTTATTTGTGGCATGCAATGAGGGTAAATGTAAAATTTACTGTGTTTATGAAATATAACTAAGTGCCTCTAGTCCAACATGTATGTTAGAAATGGCACCAACAGAAAATTACGTAGTCAGCAATCACTTGACATCACTCCCAGTTTGCAGCAGTCTGAATTAGAATCTACGTCTCTTAACTCACTCATGTCTAACAGTGCTCTTGTCCCACTACAACATGGCTTACTTCTCAGTTAATTCTAACACTTTTCATCTTTAGCTCTAACCTCAATTTTAATGCCATTCCCCAATTTCTACTTGCCCCTTGGATGGTATCACTACCTCAAACAGGTCTATCACTGAACTTTCAATCTTCTCTCACCCTCAAGCTCTATTTCTGTTAACCATGCTGGCACTTTCTCAAACAGGCTGTTAATATCTCATATCCGCCTGTTTTCAGATACTATTGGTTTGACCTTTAAATAAGTCTACCATCAGATTTTACTGTACAATGAGATGTGTCATTAAAAAAGTCAGTAGGGTTACTGCCTAAAGTTCTATTAGGCTGGGCGTGGGGCTATGGAGCAGGATGAGCTCACTTGGTCCAGGATATAAAGTTAACAACCTTCCTCACCTTCCCAAATCCAATACACTTTTCTTAACAGAATCATGACTAAGAACAAGAACTCTGGAGTCAATTAGCCTGGATGAGATTTTCTGCTCTGTCGTCATTAGCCCTGTCACTTATTAACTGTGTGGTTTTGGGCAAATTTCTTCATCTCTCTGGGCCTCAGTTTCCTCAAACAAATTTTCTTATATGGGGCCTCCCTGGTGGCGCAGTGAGTTAAGCAACGCACTGTGAGGCAAACCATGGCCACTGCAGCACGAGTTCAATCCCTGCTGCCGGCCAGGGAGGGGTCCACATGGCGCAGCAGACCTCTCCTGCCTCGCCCGCTGCTCCCCTCAGCAGTGTGTTTCAAGTCAATCTGCCTGTTCTGCTCCCCACTCTGTCTCTGGTGAATCCTCTCACCACCCTGCATTCTGGCCTGTACCCCAGATCTTGTATGTGTAAATAAATAAATCTTTTAAAAAAAAAAAGAAAAAAGAAAACAAATTTTCTTATATGGCTATTATGGTGACTAAATTAATTTTCATAAATGTTAACTGTTATCACCATTATTCAGAAAGAGATTCTCTAGGTTACAATGGGGAAGAGAAATAACAGAGAATCTTTGTGGAGACAAGTTATAAAAGACCCTCTCCTAAAACAATGCTCTGTTAGAAATCCAAAGTTACCCTAGTCACAGGAAAAAGGCATTTTTCAGATCCAAGAGAGGGGAGATCAATACAGTTATAATCAATTATAGATCAAGGGTTACAAAATGACTACCTGCAGAAACTTTTTGTTGTACCAGACTGTTCTTTAAAAGAAAATAAAACTACTATAACAAATGGTAGGCTTTTTCCTAATCCAAAGAAGCTTGACCCCTATCATTATGTATTCAGATTATTTCAACAATTCATATAATCTACCTGGCCTCTTAGGACATTTGAATTTGCCATCCTAGAAAGTCCTTGGGCTTCATTTTCAGTAATTAATATTTTTATCCTCAAGTTACTATATCTAGCCCCCCCTTTCCCCTCCCCCACTCCACTCTCCAAATCTTTTTATATTTTGTGCCACAGGAAGGCTTCCCCTTTACTTTTTTGGTTTGTAGGTTATACCAGAGCAACAGGGCAGCTTGTCTGGGATGATTTTCACAATCTGACTATGAGGATCATGTAACTTGTTTTATGCACTAGAATGCATCAATTACAGCTACTGGAAACCCTACCAGAATTCATATTAACCACTTCGTTTTTTGCTAGAGGAACCCAGAGAAATCGTAAGTGCAAAATTAACAGGAACATCCTTTTCTCCTTTAAATTTAAACAGTTAATAACAATGACTGGTTACATCACCATAATCAGTTGTTAGTTTGTATGTCAATTTCCACTGGGAAATGAATTGTGTGCTTAATATTTCTAGGCATGATGCAATCTTACCTTTAAAAAATTACAGATAACTATTTTTTTTTAAAGAAACAAAAGAAAAGATATTTCATTAGGAAAACATCCATTGCTTCTCAAGTCATTTATAATAACATCTGCTAAAAATAAAGCTCTGCAGAGAGTCTGATTTGGCTGTTTTGGATTTTTAGTTTGGCATTTTAGTCTACTCAGGCTAGTCATTTTATTTCCTTTCTGTAGCAAAGGTCTGACACAGGAACTACTGAAGACTGAAATCTGAATGTTGGCTCTTATTAAGGACCTAAATGGAAGGTGGGAAGATGGTTAAAAGGGGGAAATTAAACCAATCACTAGTGAGGGATGGAGCTACAGCTGTCAACTGCTGTAAACCCTGAAGTTCTCCGGTCATCACTCAAACAATCATATTAAGTCAAGTAGGGTGTGTATGCCATGGCTTGATTATTGGTTTACAAGGTACTTGTGTTGTACTAATCAATTATACTAAAATGTTACATTTCACAATTTAAAAAATTGGGAGATTTCAATCATATTAGTCTATTTCTTTTTTAAAATATGAATATGGCAAATGCTAATATATTTTAAATATGGGGGCTGGGCATATAGGAATGTGTTAGCATTCTGAATGTTTCATAAGTGTCCCAAATTTTTAGAATATACACCTTGTAGGACTCTCTCTCCAAACCACCTGAAAGGGTGAAGAATTTTGCAGAAAGCAGTCTTCCTGGACCCTGTAAACACTATTTGCACTGATGGAAGAATGTTCTGAAAAGGCTTTACTCTGACCTGATAATTACTTAGAATTGGATTAATTAAATTAAAAGCAAGAAAAAAAAAATAAAGCAAGATCATGGATTACATTTAATATTGTTCTATCACTTAAGAGTTTCTTTTGTGATGTATTTTTATCTGATGTAAAAAAAAGAATTATGCTGATAACTAACAAACTTCTAGATTTACTAGCTTGGAGGGGATTAGATAACAAATATTATGAAATATAAATATTATTTTGAAATATGCTGTAGGAATATCTACTTTTCTCCCAGCAGCAACTGGTTTTAAGACAAGAAATTATTGATTTGATTATGATCATTTCACAGATATTCCTAGCAATCACAGTTAATATTATCTTTGACCTCCGCTGAAATTAACAGCTAGAATGAACTATATACATAAATATGCAAAGATGAGTGATTATGAAATCCAATACTGACTTTTCTACAAAATTTACCGATGCAGAAAGTAATTCTGTTGTTAGAGGTTTCAAAGGCTACAGCTTCAACCTGCAAACTAATGACTCATGGCTTAGAGGAATGATTATTCAGAGCACTTGGGAAGGGAAATAAATATATAGAGAGAAAGAGAGAGAAAACTGATGGGTATTTACCAGTTATGTTACTATCTAAAGATCAGTATCTTTAAAAAGGTGAGAGAATGGGCCGGCTTCAGAAAACAAGAAAAGCACAGAAGCAAAAAATACCACCACATTGCAAAAAATATGTAAGAAATGCAGGGCATATTGTGAATACTCAGTAAATTCCAGTTGAATTGACTTTGATCGAGAACTGTTTTAGTTCTACACCTCACTGGTCAAACCGCAGGTATCACAATGCAATTTATTGGTATACAGCTGTGCTGCGGGTACCATCTGAGGATCCAGAAATGACTAATTTATGCAAAACAGCAACAACCACGCAAACCAGCCACTCTCCACCATTTAAAGATCTTACCCAGCTCTGTGAGTATCAACGAATTGGCAAATATCACTGAACAAATGGGACCTCGATTTCAAAGACAACTGTGGTTTTAAAACCATACGTAAAGGGAGCTGAAACTAACCCATCGAAGATTTCGTGGAATCGTCTCCACACTTCTTTCTAGTACGAGGTGATACCCCTCTTAACGTGTTAATCCACTTAGCTGGCGAAGTGGGTGGGGCACGACTTAGAGAACTAATTCGAGAAATCACTAAATGCTTGACCCGAAGATAGGCGGGAAATCAGCCAAAAGTTCACTGGCCAAGTCCCCAAATCCTCTGAACTCCCCAACATACATGCTTCCTCCCCAACCAATGAGCTGAAGTTTATGCCGTGGCCACAAAGTGCTAAACACTGGATCCCACTACGTGCCAGGTACGGTTCCACTCACCAGCTTTCTCGCAACTCTAATAAAACACCCAAACCGAAAAGTCCATGTTGCAGAGGCAATTAAGTGAGAGAAACCTACTCGCAGGAAAGCTGCTCGCCTCGCATCTCCAGCACCTCTTTACCCTAAGTCCCCAAAAGCACACGCCCAAGAAATAGGCGTCCGGGTCTTTCCTCTCCTGGAACAGAAAGGCGAGTCTTGGGAAGTTCCACCGGCCACACATACAGAACTTGAAGATCGGGGTCTCAAACAGTAGCGCCGGCTGGTACTTACCGGTACATTGTTGACACCTTGTCCCTTGGAAGCTATCAGGAGGATTTCCCTGAAATCCATGTTGGCCGAGGCGGAGGGACGGCCAGGCTCTCGGAGAGGAGTGTTACTGCGTCTTACCGCGGCGCCCAGATACAGCCAAAAGGACTGCCTCGCCAAGCCCTCTCCCACCCCTCCTCGGCACGACCACTTCCGGCGCCTTCCAATGCCGTCTGCCCGCCCCCTTCCCTTAAACGACCTATATCCTTTCAGGTCCACCACCTCGCTCGCCAGTCCTGGCGTAACTTCCGCTTTTAGCTCGAGACACGTAGAAACGTGATACGTGGCTGCTGGCGTCGGCTCAAAGGGGCGGGGCTAAGGGCTTTACTGGCCAAGGAGACGCGGCCTATAGATTGCGGCGTGTGGCTTAAGGAAAGAGCCGCTTCCCTGCGGCAGTGTAGCTCGGTGGATGCTCTTGATGCACCTTCCGAACTCTGAAAGGGAAAAGCGCGTGGGTGAAGGGTTACCTACCAGACCTGGATTCGCTGGTTGTCATGAGTAAACGCTCGGGTTCGAAACCGCGGAGCCCCTACAAGAGAACCGATGACTCTGAACAGGGAGCTACGGTTACCGGTTTCTAGGCGCTTGCGAAGCTGCGCAGGCGCACACGGCGCTGACTGGCCCTGTCTTGGGTACACGCTGCTCATCAAGTCCTTGCACTTGGTTGTATGCGCACCTTCACATATGTACACATGCTGTGTCTAAACGCATGTACTCACTGCTCCTGCCCCATTTAGATAATAAGGTCCATGTAGGACAACCAGTTTTGTTTTTGCTCGGTGGCTGAATGTGGACCCAACCTGAAAGACATGCCCATGTCCAAAGTCACTGGTAATCCACTCCTGGCTTAATCCCTTTAAGAGTTCATCTGCGTCTGTAAAGTCATCTTAACTCAATAAAACACACTAAACAGCCCAGGAAATAGTGGTGAGAGGTCCTGGGTTAATTGAAAATAGACACCAGCGTTCTTCTTGCTGTGACGGAAATGGTCCCAAACTGGACTGTGAAGGCTGTAAAATTGTATATTTGAAACAGGTGAATTTTACACTATGTAAATTATATCTTGATAAAGTTGCTAAAAAATCTTAAGCAGGGGTACTTTGTCTTATTCTTTCAACTCAACTTTTAATGCTGAATTTATACCGTAACAGATCTTTCCATTTAAGACTGCCCAAATGCAATAGCTAAGATATAGAAACTGAAGTTAGTTTGGAGAGGTGTTGGATTCAGAGAGCTGGGTCCTTGGGATAACTGGGAAAAGTTTCACCAGAGCTCCCCTTTCAGTGGCACTGGAGAGTTTCCCAGGAGAGATTCTTCACAAGACAGAGATGTTGGTTGTATTCAAAAGGGCAGGTTTTAGTATAAAAAGGAGAGACAAATAAAGAACACTTGCATAGACACAAGCTGGCAGGACGAGCTGCCCATGAGGGACAGATTTGTGAAAAGGAGGCCTGTATAGTCACAGCTGGACAGCCCTGGGAGGAGAGCTGCCGCTGCTGCTTTGCAAAGATCAGTGAAGAGAAGCACCTGCATAATCATAGGTGGGTGAGGAGAGCTGCTGCCCTGCAAAGGGAGAAAGTTGGCAACAAGTTGCACCTGCGTAGGCACAGGTGGGATAGGCACAGGCAAGCTGAAGGGCTGCTGCCCTGCAAAAGGGAGAAAGTCAGTGAAGTGAAACATAAGCCTAATCAATGGTGAGCAGGAGCATTGCTGCAAGGGACAAGGATGGCAAAGAGGAACACCTGCATAGGCACAGGAGGGCTGAAGGGCTGCTGCCCCTTGTCAGCTCAGAAATTGCGCTGATAGTCTTTGGGTGGGGTTCATTCCTCTGTGGAATTGTTAACCTAATTATGGATTCTTCTAGGGTGTAATCATGTTGATTTGTAAGGCCAGTGATTCTCTAGAATGACCTCAACCTCCACATCTTCTGGCCTAAACCCCAGCAAAATAAATGATGCAACATTAAATATATATATATTTAAGCAATTATACAAAAATGAATTTTTTTTAAAAAGTGAGTCTTTTTTTTTTTCCATAGCAGAACTGAAATACTCATCTTTCTGTTTCCTCTGGGGAGATCAGCATAGCATACAGATTATGCTCTATGTAGCTTTCAAATACATACCACCTGCTTTAAATAGTTTACATTTGCAGGAGGCCAGTATTACAAATATTTCACCCTTAAGATTGTGAATTCTATGGAAACATGGGTGTTATATATTGAAAAAAATAGCGGACCTCAGGTTCCTCGGTTTTAAAAACTTGCAATAGATTTTTTGAATTTCTTTCCCATGGTTTTCTACTCAGCAGGGAGTCATCCTCCAGTGGTTTCCTATTTTTCATAGGATAAAGACCAAAATCTTAATCCTTGTTGTGGCCTGTAAAAACTGTTTTGATTTGTCCTGTCTCACTTCTTTAACATTATAACTCTGCTCTTTCATCCTCTTATGTGTACTAAACCCTCCCCCTTCTCCAGGGCCTTTCTGTATACTCCCTTATGCCTGGTATGCTCCCTGTAACCTTTGCTGGGCCAGCCCCAACTCATCCTTCAGTACTCTAAAAACCTTTGATGGTTCAGGACCTGCTTTATTGATTCCTAGATATTCTACTTTTAATCTGTAAAAGTAAAATAACATTGAAATGATTCCTCTAAAATAGTTCATTTGAGGTACAGATTAGTACCTGACTGTTATGGACTGAGTTGTATCCCCCAAAATTCATATGTTGAAGTTGTAACCCTTACTATTTCAAAGTGTGACTCTATTTGAAAATAAAAATCTTCAAAGAGATAATGAATTTGAAATGAGGTCGTTAGAGTAGGTCCTGATCCAATATGCTTATAAAAGGAAATAAGAATACAGACAGGTACAGAGGGAAGACCATGTGAAGCCACAGAGAGAATAATGTGTAAGACACATTAGTGGAGCCATTTTAAAAAAGGGTCAGCATTGTCATGATGGGACATGTATTGGGACAAAAGACCTTGAACTAGACCAAACAACAATTTGTTTCAAGAACCTTTGAGAACCCAGCAGGAGAAGGACATCCTACTTGCAAGACTGGGGATTATGGGCTTCTGCCTGAGAGTAAAATCAGTAACTGATAATGTGTATAGCTGAGGAGAGTTTAAACTTATTAACACTACTTAACTTTCTCTTAACCACTTTATCTTCCTCTTTTCTTCCCATAGGATCCATTTTTTTACCCTTTTTTGTGACCATTTTAAGTTTTTTATTTGAAATTATGTACCTGAGTTGTAATTCTTTAATCTCAAATAATTGATTAACTCTGTTTAAAAAAAATCACAAATCTAGTGATCTAGTTGACTTCATTAAGTGATTCATGAATCAGGAAGCAGCCAGTCTAGGTACTACAAGGGGTTACACAAAATGGAGGGGAATAATACACAGAAAGAGTGTGGACCCGGGTTATTAGCAAAAGAAAAGATTATTTCAGGTAAAGCCACCTTTCTTCAGGGAAAGGCTAGAAAGTTCTTAGCATGCAAATTACCTTGCTAGGACTGATTAGGAAACTCCAGCTTGATTGGTTCTGGATTGGTTCAAGACATTTTTGGAAGAGGTTGTAACTGCAGTAAGATTAGATAGTAAGTATATGTGGGGACTCAGCCGGAAGGACCGCTTTTGGGGGCTAATATTTTTAATAACTCTCATTTTGGTTTCTTATTTTTTGGTCAAGGATGGTCACCTTATCTCCTTGGCTTGGGACACATTCTACATTTTCTACCTAAAACTGTGTACTGTGAATTATATTTCTTTAACCCAAATAAATATGCTTTTCTTTTTTATTATTTTTATTTATTTTTTAATTTTTTTAAGATTTATTTATTTATGCACACAAGAGCTGGGGTACAGGTCAGAGTCATGGGAGGTGAGAGGATTCACCAGACAGAGCAGGGAGCAGAACAGGTAGATGGACTGAAATACACTGCTGAGGGGAGCAGCGGGCCAGGCAGGAGAGGTCTGCTGCGCCATGTGGGTCCCCTCCCTGGCCAGCAGCAGGGATCGAACTCGTGCTGTAGTGGCTGCGTTTTGCTTCAGAGTGCATTGCTTAACCCACTGTGCCACCAGAGAGGCCCATGTTTTTCCTTTTTGAATGCCTCCTGAATTTTTCAGTTGACACTTCAAATGTCAGGTGCTAAGAAAGATTCTAAAGAATAGGACTGAGAATTCAGTAATTCAGAACATTATATGAAAATTAAAATCACAATGAGATACTCTTTTCTCCCATCAGGTTGAAAAAGTCCAAAAGTTTGAAAATAGCCAATGATGATGGAGGTTAGGAAAATAAAATAATATAATTTATTTTAACCACTATGAAGACAATTTGACAAAATAATAAATTAATAAAATAATGTAAAAGTAGACTATGAATTTACTATGAGACTATGAGAACGCCTGTCAGGCATTCTTCTAAGTAGTTTTTGTATAGTAACTCATTGAGTCTTCACAGACGCTCTAAAGGAGAGTCAATTGGCTGGTGAGGCCGGGGATGACGACTGACACAGGATAATTAAGGGAGTTGTCCAAGTTCACGCAGACACTGGTTGGTTCTACTATACTAATATACTGGTCTTATCAGCCCAAAGTCTAAAAATAAATTATTCTAGAAATTCCCTTCCTAGATATATGTTCCACCAGAATGTTCACGTGTGTGCAAAGACCATTGAACAAAGCTATTTATCGAAGCATGATTTGAAAAATAACTTGATTATCTGTCAGTAGGACACTAAACACATTTTGGTATAGTCTTAGAGTGGAAAACTATACACAAGAATGAGGCAGATCTATATGAATCTGCCCTGGACTGACCTCTAAGGTATACGGCTAGGTTAAAAAAACAACAACAAAAAAACAGAGGTAAACACAACGTATTACCACTGGGGTAAAAAAGTAATTGAATATATATGTAAAAACATATATATGTGCTTATACATGTATTGTAGAAGACCCGAAATCTGTGACCCCAGAATGTATTTTTTTAATGTTTTTTTTAAAGATTTATTTATTTATGCATACAAAAGCTGAGGAACAGGCCCCAGTCGCTGGTGGCGAGAAGATTCACCAGAGACAGAGTGGGGAGCAGAACAGGCAGATAGACCAAAACACACTGCTGAGGGGAGCAGCGGGCACAGCAGAAGAGGTCTGCTGCGCCATGTGGGTCACTTCCCTGGCTGGGGATTGAACTCGAGCGGCACTCAACCTGCTGTGCCACCAGGGAGGCAGAATATGTTTTTTGGCAAAAACTTGCTATCAGGGAGGAGCTCAGAGGGCTGAGTGGGGGTTGCTTTTAACATTTAGATGTCATTTTTCTCTCTGTAGGGTCCTCTGCCAGGTAGACTTAATCTCCTTATCTCTTTTCAATGGAGAAGGCACATCTTAATCTGCATATCTCTGCTTCATGTACCTTCCCCCATAAACTCCTTTATTCCTCCTTTCTTCCCCCAACCTCCCCTGTCTTAGGTAAGCTATTTAAGATAGCCTCTGAAGCCATGCCTGTTACTCAGTCACGCTGGGTCTCGCCCATGTATGTAAGCATGTGTACATTACTACTGAACTTGTTCTGGGCTTTTTTCTCTTATCAATCTGTCTTATGCTTGCGTGATTATTTGTCAGCCTAAGACAGACCAGAGAGCTATGGGATTTTTTTCCCCTTTAAGCCCTGGCAGTATAAAGATTGTTCTGAAAGGATGACTGTGAAGATCATCTAGAAAATGGTCACTCCTGGGGGAGAAGACCTTAGTTACAGGTGGGACAGGGATTACTCTTTACTGCATTCTCTTTGTTGCTACTTGAACTTTTCCCCTTGAGCGTGCACCACTCCTTCACGAAACCAAGACCACACTTTTTTTTTTAAAGATTTTTACAAAAGAGACTGACAGCCAATGGTTTTGTAGCCCTCTCCATGTTACACTGTGCCCTGACATATGTGTTTGTTGATTATCAGTCTTTGAAGAAAGCCTTATTTTCCTTTCTGGGCTGTCGTTTCACATACATGAAATACGGTATCTGAGATCTCTCCCTGAAATGAACTCTGGAGTCTTGGAGCTGCTGCAGCGACTCTTGTGTTATCTTTAGTGAGAGGCAGTGGTCAGGCAGTGCAGGCCCATCTATTTAGTTCTCTCAGCACTCAGGGTTCCTCTGTAGTTAAGCAACCCCCATCAAGACCACCGAGCTTTATAAGTGGTGTCAGCAACACGATGCAGGAAGAACAAAGAGAGTAGAGGTTAATGGAGTGGGAGGAAGGGCAGGTGACTATGGTATTTGAAGACATTTGGTGATGAAGGAGAGGAGAGCCTCCCTGGTGGCACAATGGGTTGAGCTCTGTACTGTGGAGTTTTCCCAGACACTGCAGTGCAAGTTTGATCCCCAGCAGAGAGGGGACCCACAAGGTACAGCAGGCCTCTCCTGCCTCTCCAGCTGCTCCCCTCAGCAGTGTATTTCAGTAGATCTGCCTGTTCTGTTCCTCACTCTGTCTCTGGTGAATCCTCTCACCCCCTGCACCTCTGGCCTGTACCAAAGTACCACAGCTCTTGCATGCATAAATAAATAAAATGTTTTTTAAAAAAGAAAAGGTGAGAGACATGCAAGGCTGCTGGGGAAAAGGCCAACAGAGCAGAGATGTTGTTGTGTAAACAGGAATAATGGAATGAGCTGGATCTTTGCCAACCACAGGTCTGGGCTTTACTCATTTCTGCAGTAGAAGGTCTGTGTCCTTAGGCAAGTTACTTTGTTAGTGTTTGTTTTACACAGAATTTGAATACAAAGCTTGATATGAAAAATTCAAACCTTCCATAAAAGCCTTCCCCACTCAATTTCACTCTGCTCATCAGAGGAAACAACCATATTCAGATGCTGTGTGTTCTCCTGTGATGTCTTTATAAATGAAATTATGCCTCATGTACAATGTGTCACATATATATACAAATGTACAATACAGATCTACATCAATTAAATATAATATTTGTATGTCTGTACAAAATCTAGAACAGCTATATTTGGAAGCATAATTTAGTTTTGTGTCTTTGGAGTGTTTACATAAATGAGATCATTCTGTGAGAGGGGCTACCTTGGTGTTGCCTCCTACACAGCCCTGAGGGGCTGCTGAGACATGCACAGCAGTTTTGTGGGAGTGTCAGCCTGGCTTGTGACGTTCACTGTCACCATGGAGAGAGTAGTATAGGGCCTGGGGCTTGGGGCCTTCAGCTCAGCCTGGGCCTGAGTAAGAAGTGGAACCCCTCCTCTACCACCTGACTTCCTGAACAAGGGCAGCAGGGAATGAGGAGAAGAGTGAAGGGGTCATGCAGACTTTAAAAGCAGAGTATATTACAGCAGTATTTATAATAGCTAAGATATGGAAGCAACCTAAATGTTCCCAAACAGATGACTAGATCAAGAAGTGGTATATACACAATGGAATACTACTCAGCGATCAAAAAGAGACAAACTCAATGCCATTTGCAGCAACATGGATGGAGCTGGAAGGAATTATGTTCAGAAAACTAGTCAGAAGGAAAAAGAGAAATATCAGATGGTCTTGCTGATACGGGAAATACAGATAAACAGAACAAAAGGTCAGGAAAAAGACAAAACTAGTAAGCTGACCATAGGGACTGGCATCAAAACAAGGGAGGGGCGAGCACAAGGGACTAAGGAATGGGTCACGGTGCTGCAGTGGTGGGAGAAATGCAGGGCTGTCACCTAAGGGGAGAAATGAAATATTGTACAAAAATGAACAATGCTGTAAGAAATAAAAACAAAAATGCAATCTGTCTCTATCTTGTAAAAAAAAAAAAAAAGAGGGGTGGGGGGAATGAAAGCAGAGTAGTATCCTGATCTGCCTCTCTTCACCTATGCGTCCCTTCTGGTGTTTCCGTTTCTTTGTTTTTTTTAAAGATTTATTTATCTATACATACAAGAGCTGGGGTACAGGCCAGAGTCCAGGGACGTGAGAGGATTCACCAGACAAGAGTGGGGAGCAGAACAGACATATCAACTGAAACACACCGCTGAGGGCAGCAGCAGGTGATGCAGGAAAGGTCTGCTGCGCCATGTGGGTCCCCCGCCTGGCCGGCAGCAGGGATCGAACTCGTGCTGCAGTGGCTGTGGTCTGCTCCATAGTGCATTGCTTAACCCACTGCGCCACCAGGGAGGCCCTGTTTCAGTCTCTTTGACTACATCTGACCATTGCTGCCTTTAAATTCTCTCTTAGCTCTCCCTTTTCTTACTCCCTGTAAATAACTTCTGCTATTGTTTCTCCCTGTGTGTCTGCTTTTGAGTAGTGTCTTGCAGTTATAAGTGTGGGGTGAGGGTCCACCAACTGGGTCACCCCCTTCCCTCTGGGTTTACTTCATTTCAGTGCTATATATGTGACTATATGAACATATATATGTGTATTTTTTTCCAGTTTAAAATACATCTTAGAGTTCTTTTCATTTCGGTTTGATCTACTTGATTTTTTTAGTAGCGGCTGCATCATATCTCACAGTATATATTTAGCATAGTTTCACTACATTACCATCAATGAGTTGTAAAAAGAAAGTTTTTACTATCATGAGAAAGACTGCACTGAATATCCTTGTACATGCTTTTTTAAAAAAAATTATTTATTTATGCACACAAGAGCTGGGGAACAGGCCAGAGGCTTAGGAGGTGAGAGGATTCACCAGAGACAGAGTGGGGAGCAGAACAGGCAGACCAACTAAAACACACTGCTGAGGGCAGCAGCGGGGCTAGACAGGAGAGGTCTGCTGCGCCATGTGGGTCCCCGCCCCTGACCGGCGGCAGGAATCGAACTCATGCTACAGTGGCTGCGGTTTGCTTCATAGTGCTTTGCTCAACCCACTGCCCACCAGGGAGGCCCCCTTGTACGTGCTTTTTTGGGCACAGTCCTCATGTTTACTTATGTTAGATACTTAGATATCTAGAAATTGGATTGCTGGAATGAAGTGTATGCAAATTAAAATTTGACTGCTACTCCCAAGTTATCTTCCTCCAAAGGGGTACCAATTTAGATACCAACCATATAACGGAACATCATTTTGTCTATATGTCACTTGGGTTGCTGGATAAATTACATGACAGTTACATCTGGATTTCTGATCAATGATGAATCGTTTTGGGGTGTAAATTCGTACCAACTAAAGTTTTTAGCTGCACGCCTGAAACTCAAATTTAGTTGGCGTTTCGGTATTTTTATTTGCTGAGCCAGGCAACCTCTACCTAGGAAGCAAGGGCAAGATTCCAGCAAGGAATAAGCAATTAGCGTCAAATGAAGGCTTGTGGTGGTAAGTCCTACCCCTATCAGTAGATGGCAGTAGAGGACTGAGCAGGGCAGGGAAGGATCACACACTGGGTAGAGGGTAGCAGGCCTGGGAAAGGAAGAGCTTTGGCATGGAGAATCTCAAATCACAAAAGAAGGAAAAGGCTGAGCACAGAAATAGAACAGAAGCAGTTCACAGAAAAAGAATAGCTTACATGTGGCAAATAAATGTGAAAAGCAGCTCAGCCCCATTCATAAGGAAATTAATAAACCTAAAGTAAAAATGGGGTATTTCCCACCTTTCAGATTGGCAAAAATAAAAATATCAAAAATATTAACTATATTCAGCATTGTGAAGCTGAGGAAATACCACACAAGTGGAGACTGAATCATGATTGGATTAATGTCAAAATGAAAAATGCATGTTGTTTTTCACCGGTGATTGAACTACTAGGGATTTATCAAACAGATCTACTTTCATGTGTAAGTGAAGATATGAGCATTTATTGCAGTTTGTACTAGCCCCAACCACACAGTCTAAACATATGCCCACAAGGGTCTGATGAAATGAGTAACATATTCAGATAGTGGAATACTATACAGTCATGTAAAGAATGGCATAGATATAGATATATGTTGATATGGAAAGAATTCCAGGATATTTTGCCAAGTGACACAGCAAGGTACAGCCCAGTGTATACGGTTTTCTTCTATTTGTGTGTTACAAAGAGGAGGTGTGTGAGAGACATTTTTATAAATACATGGGAGGCAGTATAAATACATGGTATAATACATGGAAGGGACATTTTTATAAATACAGTGGTTCTCCCTGGGGAGAGAAGAAGGGGATCAAGATGGGAAGGAAACTTGAATGTTCACTGTATCATTTTTTACTTGTTGATTTTTATTAAAAACACACACAGTTATTATCTTTAGAAATTTAAAATAGGGGCCTCCCTGGTGGCGCAGTGGGTTAAGCAGCGGGTTATGAAGCAAACTGCAACCACTGCAGCACAAGTTCGATCCCTGCTGCTGGTCAGGGAGGGGACCCACATGGCGCGGCAGACCTCTCCTGCTGTGCCCGCTGATCCCCTCAGCAGTGTGTTTCGGTCAGTCTGCCTGTTCTGCTCCCCACTCTGTCTCTGGTGAATCCTCTCACCTCCCTGGAACCTGGCCTGTTCCTCAGCTCTTGTATGCATAAATAAATAAATCTTTAAAAAAAAAAGAAATTTAAAATAGACAAATTTGAAAAGACAGAGAATGTCAAAATCAGACTAAGAATTAAAAGGAATTGTGTTCAAAAATGAGATGGGAAAGAGATCAGAACCTGGGCCTGGAGTGGATCATCAGATGGCAGGGAACTGGGCAGGTCTGTCTAGAACATGGGAAATCTGTGGCCTGAGTGTCTTAGTGTGAGGTAATAAATGTCTTAAGCTGCTAAGGGTGATTTGTTATACAGAAACAGACAATTGCTGAAAGCTTACTATGTATCCCTCTCTTTTCCAAGAGTCCAACACACATTATTCCATGGAAATTTCCCAACATATTCATGAGGGAAAAAACTAAATTTTACATTTTACAGGGGAAAAACTGAAATTTGGTGAAAGGGCTGAAATGCTACATTCTATATATAAAGCTTGCAAGGGACAATTCAAAATGTGGAGCAAAAATATTAAAAACTAATTACTTTGCCCATACATTTTTTTTTTATTAGAATTGCACTTTGGATAACTATCAGGAAAAAAAAATTTTTCTCTCTTCCAAAATATGTACCCCCAAATATACTCAGAGTCGCTGAATTAATTAGCCATTCAGTAAAATATTTTCACTTAAATTTCAAAGAATTCCTGCCTAGTACAACTTTTTAAAATTTAGGCTTTACTTATGGGAGGGCAAATTTTTCTGACAATTGCTACTAAAGCAAGTTTCCATTTTTGTGAGTTTGTTTACTAATTTGCGTCAGTAAATTCACACTATGCGCACAAGTGGAAAAAGCAAAAAAAGAAAGGTTAAAAGAGTTTAAGTGATTATGCATGTTCTCACAGTGGTTAGTTACCTTGCTCAACCAGAGTGGGGACTGGACTTCTGAACACCTGACATGGGGCCATTCCTATGACTCGAGGCCTTTCCTTTTTATGAAATCCTGCATGGTTAGCATGTAGGTGCAAGATGGAGCTGGGTTGCAAGTGTTGAAGGTACTTTCGACATCAATGTCCTTTTGCCCACTGGGATGTGACTTGACCAGAGGGAGGACCAGAAGGGAAACTCTGTTTTAGGGAGCCAAATGTTATCTATCTCTCTCCCTCAACATCTTCCTTCCAACCTGTAGGGTCAGAGTAAACGATCAGGTCTTTCCACCCTCCTGCCATTGGTATAATGATGGACACCTGCGGTGCTGCACATATGCCTATTGGGCATGCACAGGTGGGCACACCTGGATTTGGACATGGGCGTATAAGGGCAGCGTCATGAGGCTGCCAGAGAGAACAGCAGCAAGAGCAGCTGCAGCGGGAGGAACGGGAGGCCAGCAGTAGAAGAAGAGAGTAAGGCTGACAGGGCTCCCGGCCCCCGGCACCCCTGCCTGCCATGTACCTGGCCACCTCTGACAATAAAAGCCACCGAGGGCTCCAAGACTACTTCCTTTACCCCCCATCTGCTAGAACCATCCAGAACTTGCTCTGTGCCCCTTCCTGCCACTATACAACCTTACTTATATCTGCTGCTCTGGGAGGAAGCACCAGAAAAAGAATGGTTTTATAGAACCATGTAGAAAAGATATCAAATCCTGACTGTTACTTACTTGCTGTGTGACCATGGCCTGGCAAATTTGCCTTCCTGTACCTTAGTTTATTTTCATTCATTGAATCATATATTTATTTAAGATATTTATTGGGAATTTATCGAACACTGAAATCCTGTGGTAAACAAAATCAAGTCCCTATCTCCAAGAGTTGAGTTTTCATTCTAGCAGGCGTGGAGGTTTGTTAGGTAAGAAAGAGACAATAAACTGGGCCTCCCTGGTGGCGCAGTGGGTTAAGCAATGCACTATGGAGCAGACCGCAACCACTGCAGCACGAGTTCGATCCCTGTTGCTGGCCAGGGGGGGACCCACATGGTGCAGCAGACCTCTCCTGCTGTGCCCGCTGCTCCCCTCAGCAGTATACTTCCATTGATCTGCCTGTTCTGCTCCCAGCTCTCTGTGGTGAATCCTCTCACCCCCCCACACCTCTGGCCTGTACCCCAGTGCTTGTATGCATAAATAAATAAAAAATCTTAAAAAAAAAAAAGAAAGAGACAATAAACAAGACAACAAATAAATAATGTCATGTGGGGGTAGTAGTAGGTGCTGTAAAGATAATAAAATAGGGTAAAGTGATAGAATGACTGGGGGTGTTTCTTATCTGTAAGAGTGGATGGTAATCCCTGCTTCACAGGGTTGAGATGAAGTTTGCTAATACACGAAGCACTTAGAATTGTGTCTGGGATAGAGGCTCAGTAATGATAACGATTACTGAGGACTTGGTATGTGCTAGACGCGATTCAAAATGCTGTCAATACATTAACTCATGTAGTCACTTCATTTTATAAACCAGCTAACTCAGTTTCATTTCATTGACGAGCACAGGTTGGTTGAGTTATTTGCCTAAGATCAGGTAGTGAACAGACAGGAGAATTGGGACTTAAATTTTAACATTCTGGCCTCTGAGCCTGTGTTTTAAACTGATTTGCTAAATGTTAGTGGCTATCTGCCTTCTGTATCTTGATTTATGCAGGATGGAGGGCCCCAAGGGAGTCCCTGTTTAGTTCTCTTGGCAGTGGGGTGGGGCAGAGGCCAGGCAGGACCTGTGGCAGCTTGTGGAGCAAATATAAAGGCATCCGGAAGGGAGTCACTATGTCACCTGGCGATGATGCTAGTGGACAAAGAAGGGGAAAGGTAAGGATAGTGAGGTCATGAGATACAACAGGGTGGTACAAAAGGGTGTCAATCAGCTCAGGCTGCTATAACAAAATACCTGCAGACCAGGTGATTAAAGCATCAGATGTTTACTTTCTCACAGTTCTGGGAGTCCGACATCAGGGTGACAGCCTGGTCAGACGGACAAGAACTCTCTTCCTGGACTGCAGACTGCTGCCTTCTAGCTGTGGTCTTAACATGGAGAGAAAGGGAGAGAGCAAGTTGTCTGGAGTTTCTTATGGGAACACTAATCCCATCCCAAGTGCCTCACCCTAAATTATCTCATCTAATCCTATTACCTCCCAAAGGCCCCATCTCCAAATACCACCATATTGGGGTTAGGACCTCAATATATGAATTTTTTGGCTAAGAGGTAGGGTGTTGGGCTGGGAATGGGGGTGGAGGGACACAACTCAGTTCATAGCAGAGAGGATGCAGAGAAACTATGGAACTTATTTTTAGACTCTGGATCCACAAAATGTTCTATGGGTGGGCTAATCCAGAATATAAATCTAAAAACTTGCAAAGTCCAGGATGGAAGGCAATATTTTGGATTTAATTCATGACAAGCTGATCCTGAACTTGCTGGATGATGTAGTCATTGAAAGTGCTGATGCTGGTCAGATGTAAACACTCTTGGGACAGCATTATACTTGGGCATCCCCTATAGTTCATTTTTTATTAAAGATTTATTTATTTATGCATACAAGAGCTGGGGTATAGGCCAGAGGCTTGGGAGGTGAGAGGATTCACCAGAGATAGAGTGGGGAGCAGAACAGGCAGACCAACTGGAACCCACTGCTGAGGGTAGCAGTGGGTGAGGCAGTTCGAGAAGTCTGCTGTGCCATGTGGGTCCCCTCCCTGGCCAGAGGCAGGGATCGAACTTGTGCTGCAGTTTGCTTCATAGCGTGCCTGCTTATCCCACTGCGCCACCAGGGAGGCCCCCCTACAGTTCAGTTTCAAGGTGGCTTCAAAGTTTGAGCATGGAGCCTCCTGGCTCCAGCATCTCAGAACAAATTCTGCTGTCTGCAAACCTCTTTCCCAGGTATTTTCAATTAGACAGTCATCTGTTTTTTTTTTTTAATGCTTTAAAGTTATATATTATAAATTATAATTTATATATTATAAACATACTGTGGTATACTCTGTCTTGTGTCAATAATAAACAAGATTGAGAATAAAAAAACTGTAGGAAATAAATAAATTTAATAAAAAGTGGTGGGTGCAATATACAGCCTGGTGACTGTAGGTAGCGATAAAATATTGCCTATTTAAAAACTGCTAAGTGAAAAAAAAAACTGCTAAGTGAATAGATCTTAAAAGTTTTCATCATAAAAAAAAATTATAACTCTATGTGGTGATGGATGGTAACTGGACCTATTGCGGTGTCTGCACATATACATCAAATCATTATATTGTACGTCTGGCACTAATATAATGTTCTATGCCAGTTATACCTCAGTAAAAATAATTAAGATTGAGAAAATTAAAATTGAGAATAAAACTGGAACTATTTTAGTTTAGTGGCACGAATTCATTTTCAGACCAGTCCCCAGCACATTATGGAACCATTCAAGTTCGCTGGAGTATGGTTTGCGAACCACTGCTTTATTGTAGAATCATCTCCATTCTTGTCGACCCTTAACAGCTTATCACCAGGAGACTTTTTCCCTCTGGCCATAATATCCAGTCCTCCCTTTCTCCCTTTCATCATTTCTAGCTTTCCTCTTTCAATGGGGCCCTTTCAGGCCCACTGGGCTATATATGACTGTACAGTCAGACGTTCGTTCATTTATTCGGCAAATATTTATTGAACACACGCTGTGTGTCATGCTCTGTTAAACAGTGGTAAAAGTGACAGAAGCAGGCATAATCTCATCTTTTATAAAATTCTAATATAGTGGGGAAGCAGATAATCAAATAATCTAATTAAGCTCATAGTTATGCCTTGAGGTGACATCCATGAAAGAACAATCGGTACTGGTCCCACAAGGGCAACTATCAAAGACAGGGGACGTTGTGCTGTCTAACAAGCAAGTGAAGTCACCTTTACTAGCCACGTTACTTAAGGGAAGTTGTAGGGAGTTAATTATCACAAGTTTATGGATGCTCAATCAGTTATAATAAACAGTGTATAACCTTGAGTAAACAACTTGGTTTCCTACAACAGGCATTTTAACAAGTTTCCTATAACAAAGTTTTATGACCTCAAGTTTGTTAGTTAACAATCCTTGAGGACTATGGCGATGGTTCACAGGTACTGTAGTGGTGGGAGAATTATGGGAATGACATCTGATGGGAGAAATCAAATATTATACAAAAATGAATAATGGGGCCTCCCTGGTGGTGCAGCAGATTGAGTGTCTCACTGTGAAGCATCTGCAGCTCAGCATGAGTTTGATCCCGGGTCAGGGAGGGGACCCACATGGCATAGCAGACCTCTCCTGACTCGCCCGCTGCTTCCCTCAGCAGTGGATTTCAGTAGATCTGCCTCTTCTGTCCCCCACTCTGTCTCTGGTGATTCCTCTCACCTCCTGCGCCTCTGGCCTGTACCCCAGCTCTTGTATGCATAAATAAATAAATCTTTTAAAATAAATAAATAAAAATAAAATAAGAAAAATGAATAATTATGTAAGGAAATCTGAAAAAATAAACAACAACAAAAAAACAATGTTTGAACCCATTAGAACCAATCTGCCATGTTACGTGGCGATTCTTTGCCATTCTCATTTAACAAACTGAGAACCTCAACTTTATAATTACGGTATATAAATAAATACAGACAAATAGAAATTTTATGGTAAATGATATATGACTATTCTTTACTCATTTTCTACCCACTTGAGCACTTTCTATTTCCAGCCATCTGTGTCAACAGACATTTTATTCTTCTTGCATCCTCATTAAATGGGCAACTAAGGCTTGAGGCCTCTGACTTTAGATCTGACTTTTGGCCCAAATGCATTAAAGAATATTGGGAGAATTATAAATTTCTCTTTCCTCATAAGTGAACTTGATCAAGTCCCTTAGCTTCTCTGAGCCTAAAAATCCTTATAAAATGGGACAAAATGCCAGTATGATAAAAGTATTGTGAGAAATTAAATTATTCTGTTGAGATACTGTAATTTTTCTTTAATAACCAGTGCAGTGTTACACAAGTCATATGAGTTTTAAAACCATTGATAGTAAAGTAATCCCTTCCAGTTATTTTTTAAGAACATTTTTGGTAGAATTGAAATATATGTAT